>CM053589.1:120972884-120998810 GCA_028646515.1 Pseudochirops corinnae
TAAATGATATGTTTGATTAAAGTAAGATTGTTAACCCGTTTTGAGTTGCTTTCCTTTAGAAAAGCAGATCTAAGAACCTGTGCTAGTAGCCGCCCTAGGCATGCTAGGGTGCTTGCTGTTACATCTGTTTAGAATGTAAAAAATTGTTGAGACAGACTCAGTTCAGCTGAATTAAATCCCCAAGGGAGCAAGATTGAGTGGACCACTATATACAAGAAGTGAAACATCGACAAACTTGTGTTCATTACACCTCTCCCTTCCCAGTACTACGTGGCCAGCTACAATTTGACCCATTTGGCTACCACATCTGCTTCCTACTCTAACTTGAGCTACCAAGGCAATGCAAGCATGGTGATTCCATAGGAGGCAGCTGGGGAAGAGATGGCCACAGTAAATACAGAGAGACTTCTTGTGACTTTCCTAGGGAATAAGCATGGAACACCCCAACATGATGTCAAAAGTAGGAAAGGAGAAATGAAAACAATATAGACAAATTCTTGGGTAACTGATAAATATCAGATAATTAAGGGGAACCTAGGGATACCTGGAAAGAGGGAAACTACCATACCCTTTCCCAAATGGCTCTCTTACCTCCAAAAGAGACAGAATTCTGGGTTGGATGGATGCTAGACTTAACTAGGTAGGAAGGGATTTCTGAAACCCTTGTATTCCCAGGCTCAGGGGCTGAATAAGCCCAGCAAGTTGCCATAGAATGCTGAGTTAAACAAGAAATCTTAATGCAACTTCAAGCCCACTGAGATCCTTGGGAAACATGATATAGGGAGAAAGGTAGGGTGGAGCTGGAAAGAAATAGGAAGTTTCTTTAGTGTTTTACCACAGATGTGTTCTGCTAGAACTAAGCAAAGGTTGAGGAAACTGTACTACGTGCCTGTGTCTGAGGTGTCAGGGTTCAGTAGTTTACTGTTTGTGTTTGCTATCATGGGGCTGAGGTAAGAGTTAAGGATGTTATAGTCATCTCACTGACAACAGTTTATCAAACATACCCAAACTCAATGATCAGCCCTGCTTGGCTTTATTTGCTTATCTGGCCATTTAACTCTCTTTTGGAGACTTGAGATTCAAGTTTTGGGTTTTTTTGGGGGGGGGGGTTTGCCCATTCATTCACCAAACAGGTCAAAGGAAATTAACAAGCAGTTTTCTAAAGAACTGCAAACTATCAACAGTTACATGAGGGGAAAAGAAAAACCTCATCACTGATAGTATAGAGAAATGCCAGATGAAATAACCCTGAGGTTTTACTTCCCTCCTGACAAACTGGTGAAGGTGATAAATGAATATAGTCAATGTTGGAGGAAGTATAAGGGGAAAAAAAATTCCTCTGGCTTCCAAAAAAGCACTTAGAAAAACAGGATTTGCCTCTGCCTTGTTACTCCAAGGGTCTGAGAACATAAGTCTGGCCAGCTCTAGCTCTGAGGTGAAACACCTGAATTTGCCCAGTGGCCTCTTCACAATTAAGTTAAGTGCTGGTTATGACAAATCAGTGCAGTGGTACTGTTCCAGGAAAGCTTTTCCCCCAATAGTTGCATTATATTATGTCAGGAAATCAATGGCTTCACCAAGTGGTGGAGCCAGAGTCAGGTACCTGCTCATCTGTTGACAGAACTCACTTCTGAGTGCAGCACAGATAGAAAAGGAAGCAAAAGACTAGCTCCCCTCTTCATGTAGAACCACACCCAGAGACAACCAGGGCCAGCTGCAGATAAGATATAAAGGGGAAAAAAAAAGAAATTTCTCCAAGAATACTTTGAACATTACATGTAACAAGGTCCTAGCCAGGTCTGAGGGCTTTGGTGCACTATGAAGAGTTTCTCCCAATAGCTGTGATCTGATTTCTTTACTGCTCTAACCTGGTTCTTCTGCATGCTCACCATCTAAAGATGCTGCAACTGGGAGAAATAAGTAAATTAATGTTTTGCTACCAAAATGCCCTCTTTCAATCCTAGATAGACAACTATTCCACCAATTCCCCATCTAGCAGAAGAAGATCTGCCTCTTTGCAGTCTTCCTGATAGAGATGGAGAATATTTATTTGAAATACTGAAGAGTCATACGAGAGTGCCAACAAGCCCTATCCCTGAAGACCAAGTAGATTTTAAGCTCATTTGGAGCTTAAGTTCCATTTCCAAAGTCCTGAGTCCTTACTTAGACCGTAAGCTCCGAAAGCAAAAATGCAAATGCTTCTTCTCTATTTCTCATAATACTTACCACAAAACTAGGCACATAATGGTCAATAGCAACTGTTTATTGAATAAATGAAGAAAAGAAACCTTTCCTGAGGACTCTAACCCAAGATGAGCTTTCTCTTTTCCAACTTTTAGTCTTTATTGTACCTATACCACACCTTAATACGGTCTTTCTATCCCATAAAGAATTCCTTTACATACTGTCCTATCATTTGACAATCCCATACATGTATGAAGTAATACCTTCATACTGTCCTACTGTCTTACTGGACTGTGCTACTCTCTATTCAGTCAGTAAATTATGCTGACTCACATAATCCTGTATTGTTCACTGCTCTATGTAAACATCTCGTTTCTGCAGTTAGACTATGAGCTCCTCAAGAGAAGGAGCTATTCCTCTCTTTATTCCCTACATCAACTAGCATAGTGTAGGTATTTGGGTATTAGGCATATAGCACATAGTGAGTATGTAATATTTGTGATATCATAATAGCAGAGACCCTATTACATATTTCTCTATATTTTTTAAAGTATCTGGCAGAGTATAGAATACACAGATGCTCAATAAATACTTGATGATTAACACTGCTTTAACCAAAGAAAAAAGAAAACATACATAGCTTCTCTCCTTTGGAGGCAAGGGAGCCAGGTCAAGGTTAAAGAGTTTGCTGATCATGCACATAGCACTTTTTGAAATGAGCTTATTCAAAGGGCACTTAATTCCCTGACCCTTGGGCAAAGGCTGGAGAGTCACCACTTAGAGAAATCATGTGTGTGAGAATTAAGCTAGATAACCCATGAGGTTCTACTAAATGACAATATCCTCAGCACTCTAATGAATTTCTAAAAGCCCAAAGAATCTGTCCCTGCCTTCACAAAGCTTACAACTTTGATGTATAGTTGTAAGAAACTGAAAAGGAAGCACATACAAAGGCAAAAAGAGAAGTAGCTCACCTCTTTTTAAGTCTAACATGCCACTCTGTTTCCTATATGCTTACATTCTACTGTTTTACAGTTATTTACATACACATCTTATTCCCTTGAATATAGTGGAAGCTCCTTGGGTGAAGAGACTATGTTTTTCCTCCATTTCTGTATCTCTAGTACCTACTACAGTACCCTAACAAATAAATGCTCACCATTTGTTTGAACTAGACAAAGGGCTGGGCCAGCAGGATTAGATCCCAAAAAGTGGAGCTTGGCTATAGTGCTAGCTATGCTGGGCTAATCAGTAGTTAGGTTGATTTAATTCCAAATCTTTTGGTGTAAGAACTAGAAGAATAGAGAGGAAAGGAAGGCCTTTATTTTTCCTCATCTTCTCAAAGAGTTACCCTGTCTCTGTATTAGCTAGAACTGGTGTACAAAACTGTCAATCACTGTGGCATGGGCAGATCACTCACTGTGGACCTCAGAATACCAAGTACAGGCAGGGCTATGCACTGTGACAGTTTTTAATGGACTCCAAGAAGGACTCCATTAGAGCAAGTAACTGAAGGCAGGCCTGGCTCACAGCTCTGACCTAATGTTCTCTAAAAAAAACAAACAAGGCACTGCAAAGACTGAGAAAAATGGGGGAGGAAAAAAATGACAACTCCCTAAATCACAGACTGTAGATTCAGTTTCTCAGAAACCAGATTTTATCCACTCTGTAGTTCTGAGGTGTGTTCAATTTATAAATGAATCCCAACTGCATAAATTCAGCTCAGTTGTTCAGTGTACTCATTAGATAAATGTCCAAAACAATCTGAGAAGATGCACACAGTGATCTTTGAACAGCCTGGTTCAAAGTCTTGCTGAACTATTTTTAGCACTTTTTTTTTTTTGCATTCTGCAACAAACAGAATCTCCAAAGACAATGAAGAGAAGCAATTAGATCCAGTCATTCCACAGTTAGCTGTCACCCATAGTCAACTGTTCACTTCCCTCAGGTACAATCTGGCTAATTTCCTCTTCTTATTCTATGTCAGGCTGGGTCCACATCCAGATGTATGGGGTCTTATTGACAAGCTGAGAACTGAAGAGATAGAAGATAAGGCATTTATAAGCTGCATGACTTCAACGCCTTCTTCCTTGAAGTCTCTCCATATTAGATTATAAACTCCATAAATTAATGAATAATAAAAGAAAAAAAAACATTTACCAAGCTCTCATTATATGTTAAGCAGTATATAAAGGACTGGGAATATAAATACAAAAGCTAAACAGTTCTTTCCAGTTGTACCCTCAAGGGGGCACAAAACACAGAGGGGGAGTAGTGACCAGGAAGAGGTGTTATGGTTTAGGAAGTTACAAAGATGCTGAGTGGAACAACAGCATAATCAAATGTCCTTTGAATACAATTCTCAGAACTAGAGGCAGGAGGAAGGAAGGGTACATGGAATGCACTGTGAAGAGAGAAAAATGGCCTACATGAAGATGAGGCTGGCTGGCCCCAGGGAGTAAAAAGCCAAGGGGTTTAGATCCTTCCAAGCATGATCATCCAAGCATGATCTTTCATTGGAAGGTGAAGAGCAGGGCAGAAAGCTGTAGGGGGTAGGGACATGAGGCTGCATGGGCCCAGGAAATATAGAGTCAAGTAGCAAAGCTCCTTCCAGCTATGGAAGTTAAGGGACCATAACTTCTCTAAATTTGGTATCTCCTCCAGTGCCCAGTACAGTGCTCTGAAAACAGTAGATGCTTCAAAACTGTTTAATGAATTGAACTGAAAAAGGTCTGAAGGCCAGGTATTTTCACATTCTGTCAATGTGAGGGCAGATATTCAAGGCCAGGCCTGAAGTCTGGAAGAAAATGGTGTGGGTGAGGAGGGAAGGTAAGAGAAATGTGTTTCTTGAGCTGGTTAAAAAGGGCATCTAAATAATGAACTATATATTTCCTTTCACTTACTTAAGGGAAAATAAAGGAAAAAAGGGGCCAGATGTGACTATCTGATGAAGAATTGTGTTTTAAAGGATCTTTGAAAAGTATGTAAAATCTC
Source organism: Pseudochirops corinnae (assembly GCA_028646515.1). NCBI lineage: Eukaryota > Metazoa > Chordata > Mammalia > Diprotodontia > Pseudocheiridae > Pseudochirops > Pseudochirops corinnae. The sequence goes on from CM053589.1 coordinate 120,978,063, forward strand.
AATCTCTCTCTCTCTCTCTCACACTCACTCACACACACACACACACACACACAATTTAGGGAATATTCTAAATGGTGTAGTCTAAAAGAGTCCTGAATATCATGACACAATGAGGAGCTCTGGACAGTAGGAACTGTATCCTTACCAGCTTGGCTATTCTGGTCTGGACTAAAGTGAAACTATCAGCCTGGTTCTTTAATTTCACTGAGGTGGACATTCTTAGAAATACCCTCGATCTATTACCCAAATGTGTTTTCGTGTGTGTGTGTGTGTTATATGTAACAGATATAATATTGTTATAGATATGTTCACATACATAAACAATAATATTATCTAAGTTTTATATGTGTTTTATGTGTTATTTCCTTGACTAAGAACTCTTACATTGCTTTATTTGGAACATAACTTCCCATTCTGCTATCTATTCTGCTACCTATCCCTTGATTACCCCCACCATCTACCTTCTCTGTTCCTATTCACATGTGGATGAATGATGCTGGAGAAGGTTGTTATTGTTGCTATTTGTCCTTCATTCTCAAAGAGGACCATGATATCTGGAAGATGATGCCACGACTTGCAAGTGAATTGGATTTAAGTGAGGGAGGGCTGTGCAAAGCCACCAGCCTCACTCTGTCCTCCAGAGCCCTCTGAGTCCAGTGGCAACATATAGATCAGGACAACTAGGGATGGACCCCTGAGAAAGTCATACAACTATGGTGACATACAACAAATTTGTACAACCAATTTATGTATCTAATCTCAGCTGGGCCCTCACTGCAGCAAAACAATCCCCTTTATTCTTTTCTTCTCAAGCCTCCCACATCACTGTCTCCTGCCCTCCTCTCTCAGTTCTCAGCAAAAGACCTTGCCTCATACTCTACTGAAAAAAGAGATACCATTCACTATGAATTCCTCCTCTTCTAAATCTCAAAATCCTTGATATCATCTCTCTCTACTCTTTGCTACAGTTTCTGATGAAAGGTGATCCTTCTTGCCAAATTCAGCTCTTCTACTTATGCCCTTAATTCTATCCCTTTCCAGCTCCTCTCCCAATTTGCCACTGTAATAATTCCTTCCTTTTCCCCCCATCTTCATTCTCTATCTGCTGGCTCTTTTCCTGATGCCTACAAACACACCTAGACATCCCTCATCCTTAAAAACAACTTAAACTTGATCTGACAATCCAATCCCTTCAACCTATTGTCCTATACCTCTATCTTCTTTCATAGCTAAAGAAAGTCTATAATTGTTGCTTCTACGTTCTTTCTTCTCCAAATTTGGCTTCTGACCATTTAACTTAAACTGCTCTCTCTCCAAGACCATCAATTATTTCTTAATTGGCAAAATTAGTGCCCTTTTTTTAGTCTTCAATCTTCTTCACCCCTCTAGTGCATCTGATGTTGCTGACCATCCCCAACTACATGGGTCCTCTTTACTCCTTGGGCTTTCATGAGGCTGATCCTCAGTTTTCTTTCTGCTACATATGGCCATTCTTCAGGTTCCTTTGCAAGGTCATCATCCACGTCCTGTCTCCTAATCTAACTGTGGGTAATTACTAGGGCTCTATCCTGGACTCGCTATTATTCTCCTTCAACATCATTACTCATCAGATCCCACGGGTTCAATTATCATCTCTATATAGATGATTTCCAGACATGTATATCCATCCCTAGTCTCTCTCCTGAGTCTGACATCACTAATCCCCTTTAGGTATTGGTGTGCTTTAAATTACTCAAATTCAAAATGTTCAAGATGGAAGAAATTATCTTTTCCCCCAGAGCCACTCCTCTTTTCTAACTTCCTTATTTTCTTAAGAGTACCATCATCCTTCAAGTTATCCTAGTAAGCAAGTTTGAAATAATCCCTGACATTCTTCCTTACCCTTTCATCTGTAATCAGCTGCCAAATCTTGTTGATTTTACTTCTATAACCTCTGTCTACATAGCCACCTCCCTTGGTCTCTCTCCACAGAACTGACAAATTTGTATTTCTAAAGCAAAGATTTTCTCACATCATTCCTGTGCTACAGAAGTTCTAGTAGCTTCCTTCTGACACTAGGATCAAATAGAAATTCCTCTATTTGGCATTTAAAACTTCTCACAATCTAGCCACCATCTGCCCTTTTAGGTTTATGGCACATTACTCCCTTTTAAGCCTGGCCTATTTTCTGTTCCTCCTACAGGATACTCAACCTCCCATCTCTTTTCCTTAGAATCTCTAATTTCCTTCAAGACTCAGCAAAATACATGTACTCTTCCTAAGAATCATTAACCCGACTGTTTTCACCAAAGGATTCAAGAAGAACTGGTAGGTCCCCTAAAGAAACTGGCTCTTCAAGGGACACACGAGGGTTGACCTAAGGAGGAAAAACAGGAAAAGGTCTAAAAAGGAGGAAGGAATAGCTGCTGCTATACTAATTTTAAAATGACCAAGCAGTAGTAGTTAGAAAATCTGAAGGCTTTAAAGGCTGTGAGAAGCCACCCCCAAGTTAATCTCCCAGGGAGAGAAACCTTCCTTATACTTTCTAATGCCTCACCCATGGAAGGCACTTAAATGTTTTTCTAACTGAATTGCTCATGATATTTCATGGCATCACTCTAGGCACTCACAAACAAAAAAATGACTAAACCAGTATTAGGGGCTAACTGTCCTAAGGATTTCCTTTAGAGATTGGAATTCTCCTTTGGAGTCTAAGGAGTCCAAATCTATGGGAAGAGATAAGGAGCCATCTGGGCCAGGCTGACAATGGGATAGATTATAGGATCTCTGCTGAGGTGAGCAGAACTAAACTTTTCTCCACTCCTCTCACTTCAGTGTTGTGGTGATATGATTTTACAACATACAGCAACAAACATTCTCCTGGGCACAGTTAACTAGCTGAGGGACACTATGGCCAGCTGTTTGGAAACTAGGCTTTCAGAGGCAGCACAAATACCAAAGGCTGCTGGATACTCTCAGGTACAAAAATAACAACTCCCTCCCTGACTATACAGCCACCTACAACTCATTTGATGAGGGTTTTCTTGTTTTTTTTTGAGATGCTTCAGGACCAAAACCAATTTAAATTGCCAGTACTCCCAGTCCACACTTCTCCAACCTGCCACCAAAAGGCTCTGTGCTGCCCTGAGATTTATTGGTCTGACTGGCTGGATCAGCTTTTCAGCATGGTGGACCAGATAATGAACCTCACAGCGGGTGATTAGTGAGAGGCCATCAGCTGGCAAAGAAGCAGTAGCAGTGACTTCCTTTAATTTCCCTGGGCAGATGCCCCTACGCTGTATGTCATTCTACCTCCTCCCGCCCTCTTTTACTGACTTTATTTGGTTTGAAGCCCTAGACGTTCTTTTTGAATCTCATCTTTGCAACTTGCTTCAGTTCTAAACAAGTCTAGGCCTCCGGACCTGCAGAATCATCATGCCCATTCTCAGTGAGTGACTATTAATGGGATGGGGGAAGAAGGGAAGCATGTGAAATGAAATGGAAGGAGGGGACACTGGATATAAACATGCCATCAAACAATCTGCCTCCTCCGCTGTGGTCTGCTGGCAGTTCAGCACCTAGCCCACTGCAGACTCAGGCAAATATGTTCTTGTCCTGCTATTTCCTTAGAAACATCACATCTCAAGGAAAAGAGACAGAAAGCACCACCTCTTTGCTCTGTGCACATAGAGAATTAGACATGAAGTTTCTGTGTCAGTATGGTCTTTTCTGTACAAGTGAGGCAGACTGGCTGCCACTGTAGGTTAGTCATAGATTTGTTTCCAGACAGATATGCAGGTTTCAAGCCCCTCCACGTTTCCTTAATACTGGCTATTACAAAATGTCAGAAAACTAAAGTCATGCTTTCCAAAGGATTGAAAACTAATAGAACCACCAGATAAGATACAAGTTTGCTGAGGAATACCTCTAACCTCTGGTGTTTAACAAAACAACAAACCGTGCTCTTCTGAGCATGTCCAATGAACTTTGATGTTGAATCCTGGAAACAAGTTAGAATAAAAATAATAGATTCTAGGTTGGTCTCTTGGGCAGAAATTCAGTCAGTCAATAAGCATTTATTAAGCACCCATTATGTGCCAGGCACTGTGCTAAGCACTGGGGATATAAAGAAAGGAAAAGGACATAGCCTAACTGAGTCCACAATCTACTAGGGGAGACCACATGTAAACAACTATGTACAAACAAGCTCTAAGCTGGCTGTAGAGCGGATTAGAGGGTCCCTGATAGTTAACTTACACTCTCTTTTCAAATGTGGGAAAATTAAGGAAATACTTGGGTGCTCTGGGCCCTTTTCTCCAAAGATGGGAGGTGACATTTTGTTTTACCTAGGCTGTCAGTCTTACTATGTATTGCTAATAAGGGGCCCTGACCTTCCAACTGAGGCTGAGAAAGGATGTAGGGGAAATTCCTGGCTCATACAGAGCAGGAAATGCTGACAGTAGAATTTCTTTCTTTGTGGACAAGACAAAGTACTCAGAGTTTTGTTTTCACCCGTAACCTCTGTATTCACACTAACAGCTAGGTTGTGGGACATTAATTTTGATAGTGCTTTAAAAAAAAAAAGTGATGGAAATGCTACTTTAAAATGGACAATTAAAATTAAATGTGCCCCCAGGACCAAGTTCATGCTTTATCTCTACTGGTCATCTTCCTTATAGGATAGGATGGAAAAAAGGACCTCTTGCCTCTTAGGCAATGAAACTGCACCATGCCCAATGCCACAGGTTGGGCATTTTTTTGTCACTGCCAGGAACAGTTCTTGTCTTTGAATTATAGAAATAAGTAACTTCTTGGAAAGACCCAGTGCCTGTGTCTTCAGAGCTCTGCTGAGCATAGCTTCTAACCCAAAGAGTGCTAAGAACAAATGAAGTGAATCACACTTTTCTTTCTGCTAAACTAGGAAACCAAATGCTAGAATCCAAGCAAATTAGGATGAGCAGGCAGGGTCAGAGTTGTACCCAGGCATACATGTCTCTTCCAAGTCCCCACCTTCTCCTCCCCGCAAGTGGATCTCCCAGGGCAACATTTATTCAGGACTTTAGACGGGTGGCACAGACCTGTTGATCATAATGCAACATATAGTATCAAACATGGGAAACGTGAGTTATGGTCATGCAGCCAATCTTAAATCTGAGCTCTCTAATTTCTGTCACTGTCGAGTGAGGTCAATCTCTGCTCCACCTCCCAAAAGAAGTACTACTCTTCTGAGAAAACATGGTAGCTTCACCTTTAAGGTACAATAACAGGAACCCTATTCACCCACACAACAGCCTTGGGTATAATAATGAGCTCTTCAAAACCGCAATGGGAAAAGGAGAAAATTCTCTGCTGGCTACTTCTTTTATAAGGGAGTCACAATCTCTATCTCCCTTTACTTGAAATTTTCCAGGGGATTTCCCATGAAGCCCTTCTGAATGAAGAACTGGGGCTGTGTTCTCCCAAAAGTCCTATCCTTTGGAAGTGCTTTCTCAAGTCCTGTCTTTGCTTCCTAATGGTATTTCTTTGGTGTCTGGTGCACTGTTGTTGTTTTAGTTGTCTTTTGATCCTGGCTAGCTCTTCATGACCCCATTTAGGGTTTTTTTGGCAGAGATACTAGAGTGGTTTGCCATTTCCTTCTCCACTCATTTTACAAATGAGGAAACTGAGGTACACAAGGTTAAGTGACTTGCTCAGGGTCACACAGCTATTAAATGTCTGAGACCAGATTTGAACTCAGGAAGATGAAACTTCCTGACTTCAGGCCCAGTGTTCTATTCACTGCCCTATTGGGTGCTACCCAAAGCTCTAGTTAAGTCACCAATACAACTAGGCTTTATTAGGGATTATCAGTACTGTGTAATTATTTGCGATGCCCCTAATCTGGGAAAAACAGAAGTTTATAAAACTAAACAACAGATAGCAGTAAATATATCATTGGTTCAAACTTATATCCCTTGGGCTGCAAGTGACCATTCAAGCACAAAAAGATAAAGGTAGACTAGAACAGAAAAAGGGTCCAAAGAATGACTGGTGAATCTGGTTCATGCCCTGACAGCTTTGGAGAATTGCAGATGTAAGTGAAGTGGTTCCAGTTTTCTCTCTGCTGTTGTGCTTGGAAATTGTACTCCCAGAGTACAGAGTACAAAGTCCTTGTAGCTCTATTCCTATCTACTGACCTAGAAGGTTTATAGTCTTTCCCACATTCCCATTTACCCCAATTTACTCCACTACCCCCCCCCCCCCAATAGCCAATGAAGGGCTGGATCAGAAGGCTAAATCCCTTTCTTTTAGAGAAATACATTCCTCAGTGTCTTTGGCACCTGTAGTCCTTAGTTCCTGACTAAATACGCCATTTATTGGATTCAAATCCAATCTCCCATCCTCACTTGAATGTGAACTGGGAACCTTGATTTTTTTTCTCTAAAAGTACTCCTCTGGTCTTGTTAATTTGCTTTTACCTACCTTTTCTATCCACTAATGTTAAACAACTTTTTCACAATGCTGCTGTACCTGGTACTGGGAGGCTAAGCTTGCTATGAAACTTGAGCCCTAATGAAAGAAAACAAAGGGGAATTGGAACCTATGCAAAACCCTCAATGGAGGCTAAGGGAGTTCAAAGAGGTGGGCTGGCTTCCATGGCCTCCTTCAAATCCGTGCTAAAATCCTACATATATATATATTGGGCCTGGGGTCAGGAAGACTGGAGTTCAAATCTGGTCTAAGTGACTTATTAACTATGAGACTCTGGGCAAATCATTTAACCTCTGTTTCCCTCAGTTTTCTAAACAGTAAAATGAAAATAATAAACCACATCTACCTCACAGGGATGTTGTGAGAATCAAGTGAGATAATATTTGTAAAACACAACACAGTGCTTGGCACATCATGCGTCTTATATAAATGTTTCTATTCTTCCTTTTCCTTTAGAATGTTAGCTCAAGAGCAAAGGTTATTTTTCCCCCCTTTCTTTGAATCCCTATTGCTTAGCACAATACCTGGCACAGAGTATGGGCTTAAGAAATGTTTAAGCACTCAATTCCTCACCTGCAAGCTAGGAAGACTAAGTGGCCTCACTAGCCAATACTACAAATTCCTATAAAATCACTTTGAATCCCCCAAGTCCTCCCAGCCAGGTCCCTTCAAAATGTAGTATAATACAGTAGGCATTTAATAAATGCTTAATAAGTGAAATTGCATTCATTGATATGATCTACTGGGGAAGCTGTCACCTCTCACTCAGACCCCTCCCTTCTCCCAACCAACTCATAGGAAAGTAAAGATTTTTAAAATTTATTTTTGATTTTAAATTCTCTCCCTTCCTCCACTCCCTCCCTTACCCATCGAGAAGGCAAGAAATATGATACCCATTAAACATATGAAGTTATGCAAAATACATTTACATAGTAAATTCTTAATTAAATGCTTGTTGACTTGATTAGAGGACTATTTAACTCAGTTTGGTTCTTGGCCCAAATGGGGATGGTATGGGATATGGGGTGGGGGAGAAAGGGGATTGAGGGGGGAAAGGCCCATTGAATTCTTATTCCTTTTCAGAAGTCTTATCTGAATCTAGTTAGATTCCTAACTCATCAGGAATGCCAAAGGCATTCTCTTTGACTTCCTAAGAAAGCTCACTAAGCTCCCCACAGTAGAAAGAAATTCAGGTGAATTTCTAGAGCCCACAATGAAATCCGAAAGGGATGTTTTTGGCTCAAAAGACAGTTCTGCTCAGAACATCCCATGAAGCAGGGGCATTAGGTACAGAAATTGGCTTCAGGCATCTAGAAAATACATGTGTGGAGATAACAATTTAGAAACTTACAGCTTCATCTTTCAGTCCCAGACTTAAGAGAGATAAACCTATTCAGGATCTAGCCTTAGAAAAATATCTACTGCAAGGCTGGGATTTTGAGGCTTTTCCATCACCCCTTCACTATGACTAGCTCCCATCTCCTCTGACAAACCAAGTTAGACTGAAAATCTGTTCTAGTGGCTCTGACACGAAGATGGAACAAGAAAGCAGGACATAACATAGAGAGGAAGGGGAGAGTGGGGTAGGAAATCAAGTTAGGCAACACCACTGACCAAGCACCGATTGTGCACAATAAAGAAATGCCTAGGACTGTAGCCTTGAAAAGTTCACACAAAGTTGAGTCCCCTTTTAGCCAATGCCTATTTCAAGTCTTGGTTCAACTGCTCCTCACCATTCTAACCCACAGAATTATCTCACTCCTATGAATTTAGAGGACTGACTAGCTACAATATTCATCTGACAGCAGAGATTATCTCATGACATCTTTTGTACTACCTTGTAATGCTATTTAGTTTTCTATGTTATCTCCCCAACAATACAGTAAGCTCCTTGATGGTAGACACCAGACCTTATCTTCCTACATTGCCACAACTCCATGTAACACGAAGTGGGCACCCAATACTGTTAATACTTGTGAAATGAATGAAAAGCTTTCCTAGGACACTGCATACAAGAAAGAGTGGGTCAATTATTTGCCTGCATTCCACTGGGTGTTTCAAAAGGCACAAAGATGAACATGGACCTTGCTGAGGGCAAAAAAAAGGACAGCTAAGCTCAAATCTTCTTTACTCTCCAGGGCTTACCTCATGGAAAGTCTTCTATGAAGGTCTGCTATTCAGCTTTCTCTTGGCTTACAAGTATGATTGGTGTTGATACCAATCAATGTTTAATAGGATTTGAAAAACAAAACACAGATTGGATAGTTTGGCAGCAGCTGGAGGTCCTCAGTAGACATTTTTCAAAGATGTGGAAAAGAAGCAGCATGAGGCACCAGTTCAGAGCTGTGCAGCTCACTCCAAGCAACTCCACCACAAACTCCTGAGAGGCCGTCTCCAACCAGAGGGTGATATTTATATAGTGCCTTAGGGCTCACAAAGTGCTCTACACACACTCTCATTGGATCCTTATATCAAATTACTATAGGCATCATTATTCCTGAAGAGGAAACTGGCATAATTGGTAGAGAGCTGACACTGGAAACTTGAAGGCCTAGGTTCAAGTACCATCTATGACGTCTCCTGGCTGTATGACCTTGGGCAAATCACTTAAACTATCAATGCTGTAGATCACATACTAAGACTTAGTTGCAGTGAAGATGTCAATCTGCATTGGAAGAGTAAGTTTCCCCAAGTTGGAGTTGTCTGAAATCACAGGTCTAGTCCCTATCCTATTATTATTCTCATTTAACTGATTATGAAACTGAGGCTGAGAGGTTAAAGTGACTTTCTGATGGTCACAGAGTAAGTATTGGAAGCAGGATTCAAATCTAGATTTCTTTTGGCCCAAAGTCTAGAACTAGAATTTGCTTACAATACATTTTTTTGCAATTTCTTTTCAAAGCAAAGTTTTAGGTACTCTAAAAGCATTAGTTTAGGTACTCTATCCATCAGGATCTAAAAAGTCAGGGACTTATCTCAGAAAACTGCATGGATGAAAAGCTTCAGTGGTCTTGAAGATATATCTAATGCTGAGAGGCCAGAGACATGTTCTGCTGGGGGAATGAAAGTCAGTGCTCTGGGTGCTCCCAAGGAGACCTGGACTTACAAGAACAACTTACTGGTGGAGGTGATGACTTTCTTCCCAGAGTCATCCTACAATGTGATTGTAACATGGATGAATTGGAAACTATCCATGGGTAAACTGGTCATGGTCTCCTTAAAGCCTGGCCTGGTACCAGGAAGTAAATTATAAATTAAGGGAAAGAATGGGTCAGATGAAAGTAACTATACTACAGCTGGGCTGGAGGAAAAAAATGTCCTTAGAAGACTAAAGGAATCAATGTAGATCCAAAAATTATCAAATCCAAAGCCTGTTAGTCTATGCTCACTACTACTCTTTGTCAAACCATGTAGTGGGATAATTCAACTGCAATATCTTTTGTCAAGTTATTAGGAGTAAGCTAAGGCCAAGCAAGCAAGCTGTGCCCTGAGCTTGCCATAACAACAATCCTTTGCTCTCACCCTCTGGATGATCTCACCCTCTGGCAAAATCCCACATAATTACTGTATTGCTCTGACCAGCACCAGATGTTCTCTGAGCTCAGATAAGCATCAGACAAACTTGGGAAAGTTCTGGTCATGAATCCTGCCATGAATCAAACTTGTCACACTGTTGCTGTTACCCCTCATTGTCAGGGCCATACCTCACTGCATAGTCATTGGTATAAGCATGAAGATCTACCCACACAAAAGCAGGTTCCCCCACTAGGGGTGAGGCCCCAGTATATATGTCTAGATTCCCTTCTTGCTTGCAAGTCCTTTCCCTCAATTTGAAAAATTGAACTTCTGTTTGATTCCTGACTCTCTTGTCTCTAGCCTGCTCTGTTTGGCCCTGGTCATCCACAGGTTAGAGGCTAGTTTGGTCCTGTTAACACCTTTAAATGCTCCTTCCCTCATCGACTTGGGTAGAATTAATAAGAACACACTTCAATGGTTTTTTTCCTATTGAGGAAATAGCCCAACGCCAAAGAAATCAGTAAAAGGAAATAAAGGACAGTATAAGATAAGAACCTGCAGCTACTGGAAAGGTGATTCCTTCAAATGCATTAAACATAAGACAAATAAATCAAGTGTTGTACTGGGAGCTGTTTTACAACTCTTGGGAAAAGTCTTCTGTGTCTTTTCATAATCTTTATTCATAGAGATATAACATTTACAAGCAAGGGGTCAAAATGAGCAAGTTTCCCAACATACCCCAGACAAACAGAACACCTGTGCATGCATTATGGAAACACATGCAATTTGTTAGGCTGAAAAATTCACAACCATTTGGTCATGCTGAGGGTATTAGCTGATTAGAATGTTTTGCCCTCCATGAATCTAAGAAGAATTAACAGCAAAACCGCATCCATCTTTTGGACATATGAAAAAGAGTCCCAGCATGGAAGCCTGGCTTTGTTTAGAAAGCAATAATGGTCCTAACAAAAGCCTCACTGAAACAGTGCAAGTGAATGAGACAGAGGAGGGCTCTATGCTTGAAAACTGTTTCTTGAGGCTGTCAGAACTCAGAAATCTTTTCCCAGGACAAAGTGGAACATTAGGTAGACACATATTAACAGGACAAAGATTTATCTACCCTAAGAATTACTGAATTCCCTAATTCCAGTTGCTCCTATTTATGGTCCTTAAGTTTTATTTCACTGTGTTTCTGAACACACTTGGAATTTTCTACCCAGTATAACTGTCAACAGCTCTAAGGCCCAACTGCACCTACAGCTATTATTCTTGTACAGCTATGAATAACTTTACCATTAAATGACAGTAACATTAATGTTCACAAATGAATGGGGACGGGGAAAGGTATAGTAGAGGAGGGGGGAGAGTTTAAGGGTGTGATAAAACACAGATAAGAGATTAAATAAAGCAATCAATTGGCTCCCCTTTTCAGGTTCAAAGAATCTAACAAAATACAGTCAGTGATCCTCAGAGCCAGTGAGGAAGTAGCAGTTACAACACTTGGTAGCATTTGTGAAAGGGACCTTGGTAAAGCATTAACCATGTCAAAGGGATTGCCACCATTCCAGTCTCAGATGTAGTGCTGCCCCTTCTCCTTAGCAAGGCTGACCCTTCTACATGCATTCCATACCCTCCCAACTCTCAAGCAAACTGTTTCGTGCTATCTTCCTCAGTATCTCTCCTATCTTCAATCACTCCCTATTAGTTCCATCTCTGCTCCCAATGACATGTCTTCCCCACTCTTAAAAAACCCTCACTCAATTCAATCAGTCCCACACTAGCTACCATAGAATACTTTTCCCCTTCTCAGCTAATAACTCCTTGAAAAAGCTATCTACATACACTCAGTGCCTCCACTACCCTCTCCCCTTACTCTCTTCTAAATCCTTTGCAGTCTAACTTCTGACCTCATCATGCAACTGAAACTGTTCTTTCCAAAGTTACTAATGACCTCTTAATTGCCAAATCGAATGACCTTTTCTCCATCCTAATTCTTCTTGCCCTCTCTTCAGCATTTGAAACTATTGATCACCTTTTCCTCTCAAATACTATCTCCTCTCAGTTTCCTGACACTGTTCTATGCTGATTCTCCAGTCTTCCAACCATTCCTTCTCTGTGTCTTCTGTTGATTTTTTATCATGCCCACTAACCATGGGTGTTGTCTAAAACTCTGTCCTGGGCCTTTTTCCTTTTTCACTTTATTACTATCTCACTTGTTGATCTCCTCAGATCCCAAGGTTTCTACTATTATCTATGTAGATGACTTCCAGATCTGTAATTCCAATTATAGTCTTTCTCTCTGCTGAGCTAGTCACTCAATCACCAAAGCCCTCTCTTGGCCATCTCAAACTAGATGTTCCATAGGCACCTTAAACTCAATCTGTCCAAAACAGAACTCATTATCTTCCCTCCATCTCCCTCCCCCTTACCCTCCACTCCCCCGGCCCCTCATCCTCTTCCTCACTTCCTTATTACTATACCCTAATCCTCACAGGTTTATAATCTTGGTATCAACGTTTTTTAAACATAAGTTTTAATTGATGTTTTGTTTTTTACATCATCATAGTTATCTCTAGTATCCTTCTTCCTTCTCCCAGAAAGCCTTCTTATGTAACAGTCTTTTTTAAAGACAAAAAAGGAAGAAAAAATTCAGTCTAATTGATCAACATATTGAAAAAATCCCAAAACATGTGTAATGTATGATACCTGTGAATGTTCCCACCTCCATGAAGAGGTGGATTGGAGGTATCCTCTCATATGACTTGTCCAGGGTCACACTGCTAGTAAGTGTCTGAGGCCGCATTTGAACTCAGGTCCTCTTGACCCCAGGGCCGGTGCTCTATCCACTGTGCCACCTCATTGCCCCTGTGCTTGATCTTTAAAATTTTATCACATTCACTTTTGATTTTTTTGTGTGTGGTTATTCTTTCCATTTACACTGTAGGATTTATTGTGTATATTGTTTCTTGGTGTCAATCTTGACTCTTCATTCTCACTCATCCCACATATCCAATCTGTTTCTACCTTCACAACAACTCTGGTACATACACCTCCTTCTCTTCACTCACAAAGACAAAACCCTAAACTAAGGTCCTCATCCTCTCTCATCTAGACCACTGTAATAACATAGCTAGTCTCCCTGTCTCAAGACTCTGCCCCAAGCCATCCTCCACTTAGCTGTCAAAGTGATTTTTCTAAAGCATAGCTCTGATCGCATCACTCCCACCCCTGTTCAATGAGCTCTAGTGGCTCCCTATTGCCTCCAGGATCAAACATAAAGTTCTCTGCATAACTCGGCCCCTTCCTTCCTACCTTCCTGGGTTTTTTTATACCTTTATTTCTCTCCACAAATTCTATGATCCAGCCATACTGGCCTACTTGTTCTTGACCAACTCAAGTATCACTTTCTGTAGCAGGCCTGTCCTAGTCCCTGAACCTGCTGATGTCTTTTCTCTTTCAGATTACTCACCTCTACCCTTATACATCTTCTGTGTTCTGAGTTATTTATGTGTTGTCTCTCATCAGAATGTGAGTTCCTTAGGGGAGGGGCAGTGTTTTTGCCTTTATTTGCATGGCCACCACTTCATTCAGTGATTGGTATGTAGTAAGCACTTAATAAATACTTGCTGACTGAGAGAGTAGGGAAATGAGGAGCTAAGGAGAACTGCTTTGAGATATTTCCCAACACTGTTATCCCTGCATAAAGCTGGCTTCTTCCTCTCAAAAAAGATAGCCTTTCTTCTTTGGCTTATGATATATCTACATTTGGGAGGAATATTTTACCAGCCCACTTTGTTTTGAAGGAAAAGGCCTGGATGGCAGAGGATGGATACTGAAGCTGTGTGCTTCCTAATCATCTTTTTCCCAAACCATTTTGTTCATCAGAATAAATCTTATTATTGGCCTGCTACTGCCACCAGAGAAAGATTTCAGCCTGACATTCCTAAGCTCCTGAGGATGAATACTGTACATAGCTGACAGGAAAAAAGCTTCTTCATTTTCCTTAAAGTAACAAATTAACTGGGACTTAGTGTGGTAGCAAAGTTGCCCCCTCCTATTCATCAAGCTAGGCAAAAAGGCACTGAATCATTTTAAATAAAAATCACACAATACAATTGATCTGAAATGGCATTACAGGGAAGAGAGAGCTCCACCTTACAGACAGCAAGTATAGCAGAAAGAAAATGCGTTCAGTGGAGCGGGACCCATGACTCCTCTCTAGGCAAGATAGGAACAAAGAACAAGAAAGTCAAAACATCAAAGCAATTTAAATGCCAGGAAGAATTCTTGCAGTTCCCTACAGAAACAGGGACAATAAAGAAAGTAGAAGCATTAGGTGAGCACAACCCTGTCCTGCCCATCAGTTTAAAGTTAGGATGAAAGGAAAGAGCCAACATTCTAGGCACATTCTAGGACTGCTAGTTAGGAATAAAGCTCTTTAGGCCTGGTCTGTTGGCCTTTGGGAATGCCAAAGCATATGGCCGTGCCACAACTGGTCAGCTGGCCAACCCAGCTAACAAGAGGCCACAGGAGTTGGAATGCAATTGAGGCCAGCTGGAAGAACATGAAGGGAGGAAATATAGCAACCTGCCTGGCTTACAGACTATTATGTGCCCCTTGTCACATGAGCACCGAGGGACCACAAACTAGATAGGTATGGAGAGAGGGGGGGCACTGTGAAAGGGATGGCACATTTTATGATATAAAAATAGGGCTCACTGTCCCAGTCCCATACATCATGCTCATCATCCTGCCATGCCAAAACCCCATCTGCACTCTTACGTAATCTACACCCAAGTGTAGGTGCCTTGGGAGCAGAGGAAATCAGGCCAAGTTCAGGGAAAACAAATACGTGCTTGTATTTGAATCCCTACTCAGCCAGCCTGTCCCATTGAAAACCAGCTCAGAAATCACTGCTCAGGGCCAAGCTATTTCAATTACTGTCCCAATGAGTGTACTGGTTTTAATGAGCCCAACTGCTGCAAATTAAGCTGAACTCAGGATTCCTCTAATTGGTAGTTTCATCCTTTTCCAAGTTCTCATTTCTTATTTTTGAAAATCAACATGACTATCTGCCTGGAGTAGGAAAAACACCACCCACCCTCAACAGGCCACTAAGAACACACTAACTTGTCACCTGCTTGTCTTTTATATAATCAAATGATGTGCGTAGCATAAGCATCTCTGTTTCTGCTTGCAGACTACAGGCTACTCCTAATTCCTCCCA
The DNA here is from genome assembly GCA_028646515.1 of Pseudochirops corinnae. Taxonomy (NCBI): domain Eukaryota; kingdom Metazoa; phylum Chordata; class Mammalia; order Diprotodontia; family Pseudocheiridae; genus Pseudochirops; species Pseudochirops corinnae. The sequence goes on from CM053589.1 coordinate 120,993,256, forward strand.
GAAGTTGAATGATTGTTCTCAAACAGAGTACGCTCAGCTAAAGAAGCTCCCTTGTCCCCTATCACTCCCAGTCAGGAACAGAGAGCAATCAAAAAGTTGTGGTATTCCTTACCTGTTCCTCAGACAGCTGGGATATGTGATTCACTGCAGCATAGGATTCAATCTTGGGGTTAAAGTGGTTGATGATAGCTCTGAAATAAAGAATTGACATTAATAAAGTATTAGGTGCCAATAGAAGAGGCAGTAAGTCAAGATCCTGAATTTAATGCTCCTGGGGAAAGTAGGGTGTGTATATGATGAGGTGTTTCCACATGCAGGGAGGGATACACCAAAGAAACAAAACAGATTGTCAATAAACTTCCAATGTACTATAAGTAAGAGTTGCTACACTTCTCAATCTCCATGCTTACTGTATTGGCAGGGCTAAACAGATCTACTGCTCAGAGGACTATGGGATTCTCTCAGACTCTCTTTAGGACATGGTAACCTCATCATCCTTAGTAACTGTGATAGGGAGGCTAGTGGTAGATCTGTCCTTTAAACTATCCTGTGACTGAGTCAGGCCTCTGCAGTTGATCAGGGTTTCCAGAGAAGCTGAAAGATGTCTTGCTGTACAGAAACTTGGGCAGAGAGCAAAAGTTCTTAAACTCCAAACAAAACTCCTCTACTTCCATCCCACAGAAAGTGCACATTATGCTGCTGCCTCTCCATGACTTTTATTTGGAAAGTCCAAGTACCATTCTGGTAGCCTCCCTACTCAGAGATGTCAGAAATGAAGCACCTGGACTGAAGGGAAAGGAATTTCACTCCTATATAAGGAGCTTCTGAACAAGCACACACATTTAATAGTATTTTGTTTTTTTCCAATTACATGTAAAGATAGTTTTCAGTGTTCACTTTTATAAGATTCTGAGTTCCAATTTTTTCTCCCTCCCCAAGATAGCATGCAATTCAATGTAGATTATACACGTATAATCATATTAATCATATTTCCACATTAGTTACTTTGTGAAAGAAGAATGAGAACAAAAGGAAAAACCACAAGAAAGAAAAAAAAGGGAAAACAATGCTTCAATCTGCATTCAGACTCCATAGTTCTTTCTCTGGATATAAACAGCATTTTCTATCTTGAGTCTTTTGGAATTGTCTTGGATCACTGTATTGTTGAGAAGAGCTAAGTCTATCATGGTTGATCATCACACCATGTTACTGTTACTGGAAGCACAGAGATTTTTGAAGGCTTCCCTTTCAAATTCTTTGTGCTCCCAAATACTTGACTTATTACTGAAAAGAATAACTGAATAGACAGAAGCCAGAAATAGGCAAGGTATAAAGATCAGCTTCTGGAAAAATTGTGAAGGACACGAAAGTTTTCATCTAACACATTTTCTTTCTGCATAATTATCCCATAGGCTGATTTTCTCCTTTCCTGAAAGATCCTCTGAGGTTGCTAAAGCACAAGTGTCTTCTTCTCTTCCCTTCCCTCTTCGATAAGTGACAGTCACAAAAACAGACCAGAGGAGGGCTGCTGCCTGATCAGGTCTGGAACAAAGGGTTAAAGTAGAAGAAAGGCAACAGGGTCTGCTTGGACTCTAGACCTTTTTGAAGGGGCAAAAAGGAAGTTTAACAAAGGGAAATTTTGTTGGGTTTTTAAGCAGCCCAAGTCTGAATGGAGGACAAGGACATACAATATAACCAGAAAGAATTTTGGGGCTGATAACTGGGTAGGCATCATGGTGTGGGCACTTAGGAGGAAAGACAATTTTATTTCCCTTTAGATCTACTATATTGAGGCTAGTGATCTAATTTCAGCCCTCAAGTATCACCAACAAAGTCTAGTCATTGTTAGAAAAGAACTTTCTTACTTAAGAACATCTCAAAGGCAAGGAAGGGGAAGGACCAAGAAAAGGAAGGGAATAGAGAAGGAAGATGAAGCTGGAGAAAAATTTAATGAGTCTCTAGAGCAAAATGGGTAATAGATAAAAGAGATGGGATCTAGTTGCCATACTTCTAACCACAATGAAGGAAAAGAGGTAAAAGAGAAAGAAGTAAGAAGTAAGAGGAGATTTGTGCTTTGGTTTTAAGTTGAACTAAATGACTAGCACTGGGTCTCATGGAACAACATAATGGCAGAGAGAAAAAGATAAACCCGACTGTTTTCCAAGGGTAATCCATAGAGCAGGAAACCTAAACCATTCTTCAACATAGTTCCTAAACTCTGACAACTGAAATTTTTTGAAATTAAACTAAACTGAAGATAAGGGTCACTTATACAAAATGAAGCAAAATGAAGCAGACAGATGGAACTGCAAGACTCAGTCTCAAATCGGCTGGGGATTTCTCAGCCCATTTTAACCTTGCTCTCTCTGACTCATTCTTCCAAAAAGACAACTCTCCTTTCCATGAAGTTTGGGGGGATGATGGACAGGATATATTTTCAATATTCAAATTAACCAAGATGTGTACTGAAAAGTTTATTTAAACATATAGGTAGCTAGAACATAGAGGAAAGTGATTTTCTTCCTAAAATTCACTTATGAATTCAAAGAAGGGAAAAAAAGAAGAGAAAAGAAAAGAGAGAAGACAGGAAAGAGGAAAAGCTCTGAAGGGTCTCAGCAATGTCTTTCAGCCAAGAGCCCACAGCAAGTTTTATGCCCACATTGTCATGATTATTATTTGATACAGTAACAGAAAGGCTAACTATGGCAATAAAGTGAAAAAATTTGGAGAAAATAGCTTGGCAAAGAAGAGGCAAAATAATTTCTATTTGCAGATGATGTGATATTTTACTTAGAAAACCCACGAGAACTGACAAAATATTAATTAAGAATTAACTGCTTCAGTAAGAAGCAGGATACAAAATAAATTTCAAAGATCATCAGCATTTTTTTTTTTGAGGGTGGGAAGGCAAGGCAAATTGGAGTTAAAGTGACTTGCCCAAGGTCAACAGCTAGTAAGTGTCAAATGTTCCAGGACAGACATGAACTCAGGTCGTCCTGACTCCAGGACCAGTGCTCTATTCACTGTGCCACCTAGTTGCCCCTGATCATCAGAATTTCTGCACAGAACTATGAACACAGAACAACCAAGAAGAAGAAACAGAATGAGGAATACCATTTAAAACAACAATGAAATTCATTAGATATTCTGGGAATTAATCTGCCAAGACACAGATGAGACTTAAATAAACTTAAAAATCTTATGAAAACAAGGTTTATATAAATTTTAAAAAATGTCTTATAGAAATAAAGGAGAACTTAAATAAACAGAAAGATAATCAGTGTTCATGACTATCAGCATAATATAATAAAAATGACATTATAAGCCAAACTAATCTATAGATTAATAAAATACCAAATTAACCATTGATAGACTAAGAGAAAATAACAACAAAATTCATACATTGAGGAAAAAGGTCAAAAATGTCTGGCAAGCATTCTCCAATTGGTAAATGATCAAAGGGTATGAATAGGCAGTTTTCAGGGGAAATCAAAGCTATCTATAATCATATAAAAAAATGCTACAAATCACTACTAATTAGAGAAATGCAAATTAAAACAACTTTAAGGTCCTACCTTACACCTATCAGATTGGCTAACATGATAGAAAATAAAAATGACAAATGCTGGAGGAGGATGTGGAAAAATTGCACTGTTGGTGAACTTGTGAACTGGTCTAACCATTCTAGAGAACAATTTGGAACTATGCCCAAAGGGCTATCAAAATGTGAATACCCTTTGATCCAGCAATACTGCTACAAGGTCTGTATCCCAAAGAGACCAAAGGAAAAGGGAAAGGACACACACACACACACACACACACACACACACACACACACACACATACACACACGTCCTAGTTGGTGGACATTCACTCAATTAAATTGAGAGAATGTCCACCAACTAGGACATGGCTGAACAAGTTGTGGCATATGATTGTAATGGAATACAACTGTATTCTTTATGAAATGATGAGGAGAATGGTTTCAGAAAAACCTGAGAAGATCCATATGAACTGATGCAAAGTGAAGTGAGTAGAACCAGGAAATCACTGTACACAGTACTAGAAATATTATAACTATGATCAACTGTAAAAGACTTAGCTACTCTGATGATCCAGGATAATTATGCTATTAATCTCCAGTGAGAACTGTTGAACTCTTGAGAGCAAATTAAAGTATAATTTCTCCACTTTCTTCATTTATCTTGTTTTTTTTGAAAACATGGCTAATATTGAAATATATTTTGTGTGATTTTTTAATACTTATTATTATTCCAGAATTTATTTATTTTTTGGTTTTCAACATTCATTTCCACAAGATTTTGAATTCCAAATTTTCTCCCCATCTCTCCCCTACTCCCCACCCCAGGATGGCAAAGCATACTGATTACTCCTTCCCCCAGTATGCCTTCCCCTATATCCCGCCCTTCCCCCAACTTTCTTGTAGGGCAAGATGGATTTCTATACCCCACTGCCTGTATATCTTATTTCCTGACTGCATGTAACAATAATTTTTTAACATTTATTTCTAAAACTTTGAGGTCCAGATTCTTTCCCTTTGTACCTCCTCACCCACTCACACTGGGAAGACAAACAATTCAATATGAGTTATACATGTGTAGTTAAGCAAAATATTTCTATAGTAGTCATGTTGTGAAAGACTAACTATATTTCCCTCGATTCTATTCCACCCCCATTTATTCTATTTTCTTCTTTGACCCTGTCCCTTTTCAAAAGTGTTTGCTTCTGACTACTCCCTCCCCAAGTCTGCTCTCCTTTCTGTCAACCCCCCCCCCCAACTCCTTTCTACCTACTTTGCTGCAGGAAAGATACCCAATAGAGCGTGTATGTTATTCCCTCCTTAAGCCAAATCCAATGAGAGAAAGGTTGACTCATTCACCTTTCACCTCCCTGCTCCTCCCCTCCAATGTAATAGCTTTCTCTTGCCTCTTTTATATGAGATCATTTACCCTGTTCTACCTCTCCCTTTCTCCTCCAAATAGATTCCTCTTGACCCCTTAATTTTATTTTTTAGATATCATCCCTTCATATTCATCTCATCCTGTGTCCTCTATGTATACATGTACACACATATGCATACATATATATTCCCTTCAACTATCCACACACTGAGAAAAGTCTCATGAGTTACAAATACCATCTTTCCATGTAGGATTGTAAACAGTTCAACTTTAATAATTTCCTTATGGTTTTTCTTTCCTGTTTACCTTTTCATGCTTCTCTTCATTCTTATATTTGAAAGTCAAATTTTCTGTTCAACTCTGGTCTTTTCATCAAGAATGCTTGAAAGAGGAGCAGCTAGGTGGCGCAGGGAAGAGAGCAATGGCCCTGGAGTCAGGAGGACCTGGGTTCAAATCTAACCTCAGACACCTGACACACTTACTAGCCGTGTGACTTTGGGCAAGTCACTTAACCCCAACTGCCCTCCAAAAAGCAAAAAAAAAAAAAAAAAAAAGAATGCTTGAAAGTCCTCTATCTCATTGAATGTCCATATTTTCCCCTTAAACATTATACTCAGTTTTGCTGGGTAGGTG
>CM053589.1:120999310-121015644 GCA_028646515.1 Pseudochirops corinnae
AGATCAAGGAGAAAATATTACAGGCTGCCAAGTGGAAGCAATTTGAATACTGTGGAAACACAATTAGGATAACCCAAGATCTAGCAGCTTCTACATTGAAGGATTGAAGGGCCTGGAATATGATATTCCAGAGATCAAGGGAGCTAGGATTAAAACCAAGAATCACCTACCCAGCAAAACTGAGTATAATATTCCAGGGGAAAATATGGTCATTCAGTGAGGTAGAAGACTTTCAAACATCCTTGTTGGAAAAAACCAGAACTGAAGAGAACATCTGATACTCAAATGCAAGAAGCATGAGAAGGTAAACATGGAAAAGAAATCATAAGGAACTTATCAAAGTTGAACTATTTACATGCCAACTTGGAAAAATGATAATTGTACCTTTTGAAACTTTTCTCAGTATGATTATAGGTGAAGGGAATACAAATTATATATACATATACATATGTCTATGTAGGAGGGTTTGTATATGTGTAGGAACACATATCTGAGTATGTGTATATATGTGTACATAGAGGGCACAGGATCAGTTGAATAGGAAGGGACGATACTTTAAAAGGTGAAATTCTGAGGTAGGAGAGGATTAGAATGAGAGGAGACAAGGAGAGACAGAATGGGGTTAATCATCTCATATAGAAGAGGCTAGGGATAATTGTTATAATGGAGGGGATGAACACGAAGGCAAAAGGGAAAGGGCCAACCTTATTCTCATTGAATTTGGCTTAGGGAAGGAATGACATAAACTCTAAACCACGTATCTTCCCACACAGGAGAGTACGGGGGATGGCGATGAGAGGTGGGATGATGGAGGGGAGGGGTGCTGTAAGTACACACTTCTGTAAAGGGACAGGGACAGGGTAGAGAATAGAATGGGGGGGAGAGGGTGGGATAGGATATAATTAGTCTCTCACAGTATGTCCAATGTGGAGATGTTCTGCGTAATTACACACGTACAGCCTGTACTGAACTGCTTGTCCTTCCAGTAGGGGTGGGTGACGAGGGAGAAAGGGAAAGAATCTAGAATTTAAAGTTCTATAATCAAATGTCTAAAATATATATGTATGTATATATTATTGTTATTATTATTAACTGCATCCAACTGGGAATTAAGATATACAAGCACTGGAGTAGGGAGACCCATCATGCCCTACTGGAAAGTCAGAGGGGCGATGGGGGAGGACATAGGAGAGAGCAGATTGGGGGAGGGGCTCTACAGTAGGATCACTGTTTTGGGGTGGTAGGTATGGGAAAGATGGAGAGAAAATTTGTAACTCAAAATCTCGTGGAAATAAGTGATGTAAACAAGAAAATAAATTAATTTTTAAAAAAAAGATTATATGCTACATGGAATGGGAAGAGGTCAGTATGGATCATATACTGTATGTGAGGGGAGAAGTAAGTCAGAAACTGGCCATATAATCATATAAAGGACAGAGGGGAAGGTGAACCATATGGAACCCATACTGACTTCCAAGTATACCAAGTAAAGACCAAAATTAAAAGGCAAGAGAAGAGGTTTATGTTCATCCCAGGGGAACCTTTTAAAGCTCCTCAGGAAAGGCAATCAACGAGTCTGCCAGAGTAATTAAGCAAGCGAACATTTACCATAAACCCCACATCCGTTAAGTGAGCAGAGATGAATCTTATTACAGTTCGTTCACTGTCAGCTCTAAGCCTGCAGGTGCTTGATGCAACACAACTTGATGCCTTATCCTGGCTGACTGCCTGGCTGCCGTGACGGAAAACTGAGTCTTCCTCAGCTATCAAAAGGATGCTCACTTTCCCCAACCTGCCAAACACAGAGTAAGGCTGTCTTCAGAAAAGTACTTTGATGAAGAGTTCTTGTAGGAACCTTTAGGGCTGAGAAAGAACTCTTAGGAGAAAAAGGTGGGGGAGGTGGGCAGTAGATGTGTCAGGTGGCAGAAGGTGGTAGATAGCTCAATAAATCAGGAAATAAATGAAGAATGAAAAGACTGTACATAATGCTGAGCATCTTCTGGGATTTGAGTTGAGGGAAAAAAGTATAGCTTTAATCAAATCCACTTTCTAGTTCAGTTTTGGTCTCACCCATTGTGAATCTACAAAAGGGCTACGTTCCCTTAATCTCGCCTTCTATATTTATTATTATACTGACTTACAAAATTCACTCTTTATAGGAATCCTTCATTTCTGTGAGGGTATGACAGACCTATCAGAGGAGAACACATGGAAATTCACCATCAAGTTCCTCAAAATTCCTAAATGGATCCTGAGGACTTACTCAACAATCATTGTCTTGATTTTGAAAATTAACTTGTGGGAAGTTTCTGAGGTTCTTTCCCCCAAAGTATCAAATGCCAAGTCCCTAAGGTCAGTATGACTGCTAAGCAGCTTGAGAGCCTTTATCCCTGGAAATTTAAAAATGAGCACCCAGGCTAGAAGGAGCTTCTGAGAAGTTTATAAACATAACACTTCAAAAGTAACATAGCAAATTTTCTCAAAATATTGTGCCTCTTACTCAAAGAGAGCTGAGAATGGTAATAAAAACATAACAAAGAGGGAGGTCATTATACCTATGTCCAGGAGCTAATAAAAGTTTAGGTGACTCTGGACAGGAGAACTTGAGGTCACTTCACATAGACAGACAGGACTTTTCAAGATGATGGAATTGGTAACAATGACCTGAAAGGGGTGTACTACTGAAATGGATATTATCATTAGTTGATTTGTAAATAATCATGGCAAAAACATATTCTATACCCACATTACCTCTATCTTGAGTGCAGGCACTACAACCCAAATGCTCACATTACATTTAAGCACAATAAAGAGCTTCAGCAGAAGGTAATATGCAACCTTAAGAGGGCCCTGTAGTTTCTCTGTACATGGAGAGGAAAGGGGCAGGGGAAAGGTTTTCAGGGTAGAGCACTGTAGCCCAAGAGAGAATTTAATGGGAGAACAAATTTGGGGCCCAATTCTTTGACAGCATCTCTAAAAATAGCTAGCAAAGCAAAGGGGAAGAGCCAGCTCCAAACATTCATCATAATGGTGCAGTGAGATGAAGATCTTTGGGGTAGAGTCTATGAAATTCTGGAGTAAGCAAATGAAGCCCAGGTGGATAAAGGGCTGGTTCTATGGCAGGCCATCTCCACAGTGGGTGGTGTGTAATTGTTTGAAGTTCACAAACAGGTTATTAGCTGCCTGTTTGCCAATGCACCAGAAATGAGGAGTAACACAAAAGCAGCTCTAAGATGAGAGCAGGAAGTTCCTTCCATTCTGAAAAGGTGATTGCATCAGATCAGTAAAAAAAATTTTAAAGTCATTACATATTTTCTTTTCTTTAATGAGACCCATGTATCTGAACTCCAGAGGATACTTTCATAGCCCTTCCTTCACCATTACCTTCCCCAAAATTGAGAAATGAGTAGTTTTTCTCTTCCTGCCAACAGACACCATCAACAGTGACATGGAATAGACTAGAGTAACCACCCATACATTGGGTTCTGCAGTTTATCCCATGGTATTCTCGTAAGTAGGTGCATACTAAAAATAAAAAATAAAAAACAAAACAAAAAACCTTTTGCTAAATCTATTGTCTTGGGAAATGCTTTTTTTATGCCATCAACAGGAACAAGTTAGGAACAGGGTTATCTCCAGAATAAATCTTGCTGGACAACCAGCTCTGGTCAGTCAAACCTCTCCAGTAAGTGTGTAAGATAAACTAGAGCCTCTCTCCCCAGAAGCTCATTTCCAGCTTCTTCCTAGCAGGAAGCCAGATGATATCTGCTGGAGAGGTTATGGCCCTATCTGCTGGGGCTCATGGCAGGATAAGGCTACTTAACTACCTCCTTTCTCCAAAAAACAGGGCCAGAGGGCTATGATTAATGAACGAACCCTAATGCAAAGAATTTGCCAACTCAGAAGTTAGGCTCTATCTTTGTTTCATGCAGAGGGGCCTGGTCACTGTTTTTCATTTATGTGGCTTCTTTTCTGGGTTCTGTTCCTCTTCTCCCAGATGTGTGACTGGCAGGCAATCTGGCTGTTCTGCTCCCCTCAGGGCTGATCTTCACTAAAATACAGGGAAGAGTAAAAGCTGGATATTTCCAGTGCTATTCTGCTTTGTAACTGGTTACCCTATAATTGACCTACAATTTCAAAGGCATCCTTTTGAAGCTTAAAAACAGAAGCCATATTTGGAAAGATCATAACATATTTAGCAAGAAACAGAAGATGGTTGGGTATACAAAGAGCATGTAAAAACACAGTAAGAAACCTCATCAAAAGGCACTTGACCAACAAGGCTCCATCACTGACAGCAAACAAATGCCTACTCCAACATTTCTCATAGCACGTTTTAAGAGGGGGCCTGAGGGATGCAAATAATGATACCAGGACACATGCAAATACCTTCCTTGGTCTCCAAATTATATAAACTGTAGCAATCTGCCACACAATCAAATCAAAGCATCCTTTAAAACCATTCTCTTTCTTATAAACCAGTAAAAACTGCAAGGATATAAATAGCATTAATTACTCTGACTACTTCTTTAAGGAAAGAAAAATAATATAAAATGATATAATGAGCCTCAAAATGGCCTTAGCCCTTTCAAAGTTCCATTTCAGATCATTAAACCCTTCTTTGGATTTTGCCCTGTCTTTACTCTGAAGGAGGAAATTAGGAGTCCACAAATTCTGTTGTATTGGGATAAACAAATGACCTCATAAGTGAATAAGAGGTTCCTTCAGTTAGTTACAGTCCAAATGGTACTTCCTCAACCAGGAAAATACAGTTATGTAGGGTTTTCTTCCAGAAGCTGCCAAAACACCACTTCCTTTAGTCTATGCCCATTACAAGTTCAGGCATTTCACAATGGCATCTCCCTAAGCAGTAAAAGCACCCAACCTGCATAGATGCATGGGAAGTCTATGGAGGAGGACAAGCACTCATAAGCTCCCTTCATACACCTAAATCCACATCTCTAAAACTCAGGCTTGAGTCTCTGACTGTTTAGGTTAGAGGGCCCTTTGAGGATAGGGCCAAAGTCAGAATGGAGCTTAACCAGCCAGGGTGCCAAAGACAAAAGAACTGCTAGCTCATAAAAGTTCAGAATGAAAAAGTAAACACCACTTTCCAACAACCAATTCTGGCTTCTTCCTGTTCCAGGAAGGAAAATGTCAGGTACCCAAGTCTTGGAGAAACCCTCCCTCTGAACTAATTTCCACATCTTACTCCTTCTTGCACCTGTCTAGATGGCAGCCTTCAACCCAGGTGGAACAAGCAGGGACGAAAGAAGACAGTTTCATAAGCCCAGACCTCAGAGCTGCCAAGCTGCAAGTTAAATGTCATTGCCAAAGGGAAGATAACCTCACATCCTGTCTGACAAAGGAAGCAAGCCAAAGCAGACCCCCTCCTACTCAGAGTCACTTAAGAATTTCTATAATTTGCCACTGTTTTGAACTTTTCATTCTTCAATCTCTATGTAAAGAGACTTTTAAATAGAAAAAAAAAGGACTAGGAAACTACTAGGAATACTTTCTCTCCATCTTCTGCTCAGGGACAGAGACAACAGCTGTGATCTAACAGTCTTACCCAATGGGAACTAAAGTTCAGGAAGAGTAGTTGGGATTCACTATACCACAGGGCCAGGCGACTACCTTCTGCATTTACTGAGGCACAAAGTTATAAAAATCCATTAGAAATCTCCTGCTAAGACAACATGCAAATCCCTGGGCTCTTGGCAAGTAAAAAGGAAGCAACGGTAGATTAAGGCTCACATACCAGATTCTAAACCTGAGGATGGCAAAAAGCTAGGTGGTATCATTCCACTCAAGATTTTCTGGACTTAGTTTCAATCATAACCTTATATAATATATTTTAGCTATATAATAACTAAAACAAAACAAAACAAAATTGGAAACAAAGAGGATACCCATAAATTGGGGAATAGCTAAACAAATTCTGGTGAATGAAAGCAATGTAATATTAGTATGCTATAAGAAAACAGTAAGTATGAGGCATTCAGAAAAATATGGGAAGACAAGAATTACTAATGAATTAAGCAGAATTGGAATAATATAATCAATGACTATAAACATGTAAATGCAAAAACACTAAAAAACCATCTGAATTCAGAGTAAATTACATGACCTATCTACAATGAACTATATTCACCTCTTCTTCATAGAGAGTAGGGGGGCAGAACATTGCATATGTTATCAGGCACAGTTGCTGTTTGGTGGTTTTGTTTAATTCTTTTCTCTTCTAACAAGGAAGATTCTGTGTGTGTGTGTGTGTGTGTGTGTGTGTGTCTGTCTGTCTGTCTGTCTGTCTGCATATGGTGATATATATTAGGAAATGACTAGCATAAAATTTTTTTCAAATATCCTTGTTAAAACATCTCTCCCTCCTCCTGCAGCACACCCTACTGAAGAAGCTGATGTACTGGGAAGATGTTACAAGTACCCAGGTCCTAGTGACCTCTGAAACACTGGAAACTTTAATTTCCTAGATATTGCCCTGGATAGGAGTCCTGTTGGCTAGATTTTGTTGGTAAAAAAAATAGCTCTGGCAAACTTGCTTCTAGCTGAGAGACACAATTTTTGTTTTGATTATAACAAGGCAGGTAATTGGCGCTGAGAGAGGTAAAGCTGAGCTTTCCAACAAGAACCACATTTCAGCACAAGATGCTGCAAAATGAACTTGAGCTTCTCTGTTCTCACAGAACCAAAATCTGTATCAATAGCATCCTCATGCATGGATAATTCAGCTCCTTCATAACAATACTTTTTGCTTTGAATTTAGTGGAAAGAATTAAAAATCAGTTTTTAGACCATGATCTACTTTGCTATCTCAAGGAGAAAAAAGAGGATCAATCTTCTCTCTTCACTGTTCCCCAAAACACACACATATACGAATACCAAAGAAAAGCTTTATTTGAGGGAAACTGAGTTTAAAAAAAAAACACATCTATGTCTGGTACCAGATGGGCTTAGTCCTTTGTGCCCCAATCAAGTACACTAGCTCATCATCCTATTCTTCAGCAAGGGGTCCACAGTCACTTCCTCTGGTAATCACTAAAAATGATTGCTTTCCTTAGGAAGGGACAAGGAACACCAAAAGGCAGGGTGAAGAGTTCAGAAGCTATTTCAAGGTTCAAATTATGAATGGTGGACAATTTACTGTTATCTCTTACTTGTCAAAGTTACTATTGTTATCTCTTAGCTTTTCAAAGTAGTCATGGTGGGAACACAGATGTCTTGGTCGTATTTCAACTTGGCTATGGCATGACAGCAAAGTAGTCCAAACCCCTAAGGTCCCACTAAAATCTCATGCTAACAAGCTCTTTTAAAAAAACTATTTATTTACTTTTTGTTTATAACATTCAGTTCCATAATCCCTTGAGTTTCAAATATTCTCCTCCCGTCTCTCTTCCCCCCCTCCCCACCATGGCAGCATGCAATCAACTATAGGATTTACAAATACCTTTACATTAAACATTAGTCAAATTGTAAAGGAGTATAATCAATGGAATGAACAATGAGAAAGAAGAAACAAAGCAAAAAAAAAGAGGGAGAGAGAGCAAGTGATTTAACCAGGTCTTCTTAAGACCCTTTCCCTTTGTAGGCCAGCGTAGCAATGTTGATGTAGAATAGCTGCTGAGGATCTAGGCCTAACAACATAGTAAGTACTGGATTAATACTTGTTGATTGATTGATAGCTTAAATGTAGACTGTCCAGGAAAAGCCTACATTTCCCAGGTGGATGAAGTACGCTCTGTGTGTGCATATGTGTGTGTGTGAGCACACACGCGCTAGCTTATCATGTACTGTAAGTAAATTACACCTAAATCCCTTTTGGACCAAAGGGGCATAAATATGTATAAAATTATGATGTGACACACTGCAGACAGGACCCTGGATCTTGCTGTGTCTGATTATCACTTATTTATTTGTTTAAATTTTTTAAAAATAACATCTTATAATTTCTTTCCTCCCCTAACATTTAATGTTATAAGGCTAATTATAGCTTTTAATTAACAGTCGCCAGATCCTCTCAGTATCAATGAACTTGCAAAAACAGGATAAGGAAACAATAAGCCATTTGATCTACGGAGTTATCTGAAAAAAAAATTTCTTTCCTGATTCCATTAGTTTAGTTCAACCCAAAGCAAAACAATTAGAGTTCTGCTCTGATAGCAGACTTCATCTAGTATATCTGCATTATTTATCACACTTACAGGAAGAGAAGGGACAGATCTTTATAAAGAGATACAAATCAATATGAGCTTTTAACAGATGGAGTCTGGGTAGGGGGCCACAGCAGCCCCATTGGGTACAACACTGAAAATCATTCAGCTGAAACACAGAGACCCAGGGACATTTGCTCAGTAAAGCACTTAGGGAGGGCTTTCAGGAGTCAGCATCTTGCTGAACGTATTCTACCAAGTCTGAGGCCAGAATTATGGCCATGCATCTGCTCAGACTAGGCAGCAGTCAACAGACTGGGCTCCAGGCAAAGAGCTACATTCGAAACTATTGCAAATAATGCAGTAACAACATCACCACATAATTTCCCTCCCTGGGCTATTTTTGAGGATTCAATGGAGGTAGTTTGGCGTTGAAGGAGGTGCCTGGAGTGGGACACAAGAGGGGGAAAAAAAACAAACCTATACAAACAATTCTGACAACCAGAGGCATGAGTAGAAGGGCAGAGGCAGGTGCAGCAGCTATCTGAAACAGTTTGGCACACATAGCTCACCTGTCACTAAGTCCCCAAGCTCTGCAGAGAATTGGCTTTTAGAACCTCAACATGATACCCTAAACTCCAGCCCAAGTGTAGGGCAATGAGAAAGCTGTCTACAAGCTTAGTTCTGGGACATAAATATCTATTGGTACTGCTCTATCATCACTCTTAACAGAGTTCAAAAGCAAGGTAGTTTGGAGGAAGCAAAATAAAGCAATGCCCTGCAACAAAATAAAACACACAGTCCCAGAACCACTAGTGAGCTTAGTCTACAGACAGAAGAAATGATCCTTCTCACCTCTACTTGCTGACTATCTTCTAGAGCTCAACTTACTTCAGAGTCAGCACCACTAAACTTGATTTCATGCAATGCTAATAGCTAGAAAGATTTTTGCCACCAAAATAACACAGTCGTAGATTCAGAGGCAGTATGGCATCTTTTTCAAAAAGACTGAAATCATTCTTTTGTTTCAGTTCCTGTCTCTAATGTCCCTCCTGGGAGGTCCCACCTAGGGCATTTTTAAAACAAGACAGTGCTATCTAGACTTTGAGGGTGGAGTTATATACCTAATTCTAAATATCGTGGTACAGGGTGGAAATTCAGGTTTTCTAAAACTGATTCTTATTGGGTCATATTCTGCCATGCTTCTCTTTTTTCTCTAAATCCATCTGTACCAATTTTTCTCTCTTCTTCATATAATTTCTCTGCCCTGCTGGGTGTTAGCAACACCTCCAAATCAGTAATACTTGCAAACTTCATTAACACTGTTTACTCGATTTCCTAGATCATTAATAAAAATGCTAAATATGCCTGGATCTCTACACCAACACCCTGTATCATCCTAAGAGATACTTTCTCGACTGTACACACACTACCACTTAGTATTTCACTGGTTTCACAGCTAACAGTATATTTATAACTCCCCTTCCCCATTCTCAATCAGTTTTCTATTGAGCCAAGAGGCCTCCAATAAGGAGGCCTTTAATAACTATAGATAAGGCAAACATCTCTATAAGTCATCAGCAGTCAACATACCTTTGGCAAATTACTAAAAGGCACGATCACTCTCAGAAAGTCTGAGATGTTATCCCCAGGTTCAAACCATGACTATAATCCCCAGCTTGTTACCCCCTAGGAAGTGACAGCAAACCCACCATTCTAAAAATAGTCTTCCAAATAATCCTTGTATTAATTAAACTAGAGAACAGAAAAATGTCAGCGTAATTAACATACAAAGCAATGGTATAGCCTAATTAATCACCATGAAGAGAGATCGAATAAAATACTATGCATTTTTATGGAGCAATTTAATCTGGCAAGTAATTAATCACAGAAACACTAAGCAAAACAAATGGATTTCCCTTTAAGGAAGTCACATTCATCATCTATAATGTATCCTAAACTCCAATTTGTTATCCAGCCTCAGACTTTTCCAGGAGACAATGACTTGCCAACATTAGTAGAAAACCAATTTTTGATGGAAAGGGGTAGGAGCCTTACCATTTAGCTCCCCTTCACTGAACTTAAATAAGATACACTGCATTGCCCCAACCCCTATGGCAGTAAGAGTGGGGCATGCCTTCAAAGAGCTCCCAATCTAAGTAAATTAAAACAACTGCATAAATAATTGCTATATGAGTCATGGAGAGATTATGGTAATTTATAGACTGGAGAAGAATCCCATCATAAGACAAAGAAGCCTTAGGTCAGCAGCTCTTGGAAAGGGGCCCCATGGTAAGGCTAAAACTTCCTGTAGTAAGAAAGGAAAATTTCACATATTAAGGATACCTAAGTACTCTTCTAGCTCTAAATGCTATGATCCTGCAAAGGTTGGGGGAGGGCAAATAAAGAGGAGGAGTTTGAAAAGGAACCATAGCTTCTACCTGGCAGATGCCTGTCTGAACAGGCATGCAGGGTGGGGAGATCCCAATAGTCGGATTTTAGCAACAAAAGAGCCAGTGAAGCTCATTAGTTGGAGAGATGGCAAGGGCTATCTCCATCCTCCCCCTGTTTTACTCTAGCAGTTGAGTGTTTTTATAAAGGAAGATCAGTGTTCTTTTCAAACCCCCAGATGTTCAAATCTGCTGGCTGAAGCCTTTCTTTTCTCTGCTGGACTCAAGGGCTCCTTTTACCTTTTTTCCCTGTGGCAAATCCTAACTCCTGCAGATGAAAGCAGCTGGCCAACAAAGCAGCCTTAGGCCTCTAACCACAAAAGCCATCGGGGCCTTGCCCTTCAAATGACCTCAGAAATAGTTCGGTCCTTTGGAGTAAGCAAGAGATTGAAGAAAGCTGGGAAGAACAGCAGAAAAGGAAGGAAAGTGAGACAGAGGCTTTGAGAATCAAAAGGGAAAGGAGAGAAGCAGCACTATTTCAGGGGAGCTACAAGGTACTTGGTAAATTGTGTTCTTATCCTTCTGCTCAAATGAACTCTACTTAGCTGCTTCTTTCAGGATCCAGGCAGTTGTGAAGCAAGTTTGCTAGATCCACACATATACACGACCTAATACAGATTTCAGAAGGCCCTGGAGAAGAAGTCAAAAAGAAACAACTTCCCCTGCCTAGCTTATTGTTTCCAGTACTTCCCAGATACTAGGTTTTTCATGAAGCCCCAGTGGTGTCAAATAAGGGAGAAATTAATGCCCTTCAGTGTGCAGGGTAGTGAAAATACATTAGAGCACCCTGTGTTTGACATCCTACTCTCATGTTATTGGTTTTAAAAGAAATTATACGGAAACCAATTAGAACCAAAAAATCTCATTAAACCTCTTACAACAGGAGCTCATTTTGCTAGAACATGCACAATATCTAGGCCCTGGGGAGAAATGTATAATCGAGGTAAAATTAATCAAAACCTACATAAAATAGGACAGCAAGAGACAGCTTAAGAAGAAAATCTCTCCTTGGAGTCAGACTTCCAAATTCCTGAAGTCTGATCAGCGAGTGCATAATTCTACTTATTATTACCTTCCACTCTGTAACACTATGTTTATAATTAGGTTGATAATCACAGTGAAATGACAGTAAAATGCAGACACAATTCATTTAACAATTAATCTACTAGAGCCACAAATTCTTAGCATGTCATTAATTGCCTGCTTAAAATGCTGCCTCAGTTTTCAGTTTACCATGCATCTACTTTCAGAACCTAGGGGAAATGTAGCTCTAAGAAAGGCTGGTTTGGGGTCTAGCCTTCAGGATCTAGGATTAGACTGTTCTCTCCCTAAGAACATTGGCTCAGGAAAGGCCCTACTGAGACTACTGGACCCATTATTAATCAAGCTAGAAAGGAAAAAGGACATATTAATGTCATTTAACCACCTCATTCGCCCCTCTCTCTTTCTTTCTCAGAAGCACCCCCCACACACACAATTCACTGTGCCTTTTTTCCTGCCCTTTATCAGTACCTGTCTTCACCATGAAGTATAATTAATGTTCCTAGCCTCCACATGTGAAAAGGGACAAGGGCTTCAGTCAGTCTGGGAAACAAATCAGAATTATGGGAGAAAAGGCTCCAAACTATTCATATCCTTAATCCATAAATCCCACCACTGGGCATATATCTCAAAGAAGTTTAAAAAAAGAGAGAGACAGAGGTCTTATATATAGCAGAATATTAACAGCAGCACTTTTTGTGGCTGAAAAAATAGATGCCCACTGACTGGGGAGTTGATGAACAAAGTGTAGTGCAAGGATGTAAAGGAAATCTAATGTACCCTAAGAAATAATGAATAAGAGGAATTTAGTGAAACATGAGAAGATATATATGAATAGATGCAGAGTAAAGAAAGCATAAACAGGAAAACAATATAGACAACTATAATAATGAAAAAACTATAAAATTAAAGTGCAAGTTGCCAAAAAGATGTGAGGGATGTACCACATTCTTTTCCTTGGGGGTGGGGGTGGAGAGAGAATGAGTGTAAAATATCAGTTATTGTATAAATTGGTTTTAACTATTTTTCTCTGTTTCAGTGGAAGGCTGGAGGTAAGGGGTGGGGAATATAATACTAGGAAATGATCTTTATATAAAAGCAAAAGGGAAGGGAGGAAGTTAGAAAAAGAGAGAATGAGAAAGAAAGGAGGAAGAAAATAAGGAAAACTGAACTAGACAGCCCACATGTGGCCACTTGTCCCACTAATAAATTCTTTAATTGCTTTCCTCTAAATTTATGGTGGTTAATTCACTTGGACTTTGAACTTCACATTTACTTTTTATGGGCAGCTGAGATAGCCCATTTTAACATAGCCCTCCCTATTATTTCCACAGATTAGTAGGGCCTGCTGTTTCCAGCTTGTCCAGCTTTAACATTTGAGAGTTGGGAAATTAATCTGTGTGTATGTAAAGATGGGAAACTTAGATCCCTCTTGAGGGGAGCCCTAAGAATTATGATTATATCTGAGGATTTTATCCTAATCTTCTTAGCTCTGCTCCCATCAAGTTCAAACTAGCGCATTTGGTTGTTTAAATGTATGTTTACTGAAACACAGTGGAGTGGGGCTGGAGGATTTTGAGGGAGAGTTGGAAAAAGTCTGTTTTCTGTCCCAACGCAATACCTTCCCACCCAGTCAATCTTATGGACTTTTATTAGACTGAAAGAAATCATCAATCACTCACTTCTCCATTGCACTGAATAATTCCATCTTGGAGTCATTCTGCTTAGAACAAAACCTTTTTAATTCACCTCGGGGTGTAGGGGTCTGGTTACTTTCAGTCATCAAAAGCCAACCTTACCACAGTCATGGCTCACTCACAAAGACAGTCCCTTCAGGCCACCTCCAAATATTTTCAAGGAGGAGGCATTATTAATTAAGAAGGCAGAAATTTTCAGTGTAATTAAAAGACAAAGGGAGGCCTAACTGATCACCAAGGTAACTTACAAATGAATGTCATAAGTTTGCATTAGAAGATACCCTGTAATTATCACAGTATAAAATTTTTGTCACATGCACAACTGACAGTTCAAACTTTCTCTGAAATCCATGCAAAAAAGATGATGGTCCTACCTCTCCCAATGATCTGAAATAAAAAGATTAAAATGATGAAGAGTTTAGAAATTAGTCACAAGATTGTAACTGCAGCATGGCAATTAAAAATGGCAGAGATAAGGAAATTCATTATCCAAATACACACACACATATATGTGCGTATGTAAGTATACATACACACATATGTGTAGGAGCTCTATCTTTACCCAAGAGTAGCTAACAATTTCTTGATTTGCCTAAATAATGATGTCATATATCCAAAGGTAAAGGAACCAACAAAGAAAACCTCTTTTCTAGATCTGATTCCAAACAACAAGGAGGGACTAGTTGCTGAGGTAGTAATACTTTAAACTTTGGAATGGAAGTAAACACTCCATCTTAGAATTTCTGACAGAGAAGAAAAAATCTTGCATAGTTTGACTAACATATACCCTAAGTTTTTTGGGGAAAAAACTTCCTCTGGAGTCAGAGAAAAGATGTGCAAAATCCCATGGACAAAATTTCTATAGGGGAAGTCACCTCTTAAAGGATAGAAGCTCTCAAGAATGAAATTCTGAAGACACAAAGAGAAACAATTCAGATGAAGAGAAAAAGGGAGAGTTGTCTAAAGAGACAAATGTGAAGAACAAAATTGAAACTGAATACAATGTAATTATAGTGACTAAGCTTAGTCCCCCCAAAATGATATGAGAATGAACTTTTCTATCCTTCCTTTCCAGAAAGGTAAAGAACTATGAGTGTGGAACCCTGCTGGTGACATCAAGCTAGTTTTATGGAACTATTTTTTCCCCTTTCTTTTGTGTTCTTTGTTTTAAGATGTAGTTCTCTGGGCGGAGGAGGGAGGAGTAACATATCTGGAAATGAAGGTGAAGTAAAAAACAAATCTGAAAAGATATATATGAAAAACTGAAGGATGAACAGGTAATAGAAGATGAAAACAAAACCATGACACAGTCTTCTAAGAAGAATGTCAGGAGTCTGAAAGCTCAGAATTAGCTGGGGCTGGTGAAGAAAGAAAAGGACAATAAAACAGCCTTTTAAAGTTCTATTAAGGAAAAGAAATTCAAAGAAGGAATACGACTGCAGTTCACTTCTTTGGACGAATGGAGTGTTGATAATAACCGAGTATGGAGAGAAGGCAGAGTTGTTCAGCTTGTACTTTGCTTCTGTTTGCTTGACTAAGTAGAATAATCATTAGACTGTAAAGAGCAAAACAAAAATGGCTAATATTGAACTGAAACCCAAGATAAGTAACATGCTAGTAAGAGAACACCAACTGCCCTTGATGAGTTCAAGTCAACCAGACCAGATGAACTACATCCTAGTGTAATGAAAATACTCATAGATATAGAAACTAAGTCACTGTTAGTGATGTGTGAAAGGCTCTGGAGACCTGGAGAGACATGGCAGAACTGGAGAATAAATGTTATTCTGATTTTCAGACTAAAGGTCAGAGAATTTAACTCTGATTCCTGGAAAAATTCTAAAACATATTATTACTTCATGACAAACAGCTTAAAGGGGGGGAGCCAAGATGGCAGCAAAGAAACAGGAAAATTCTGCGAGTTCCCCCTATAACCACCTCAAATACCTATAAAATATGACTCTAAACAAACTTTAGAGCTACAGAACCGACAAAGTGACAAAGAAACAAATCTCCTGCTGAAGGCAGCCCGGCAGGGGAACAGGAAGGGTCCACCACGGGGTCCTCAGAACTGAGCCCAGCCCCGCCCTGTGTGAGCCCAAGGTTTTAGCCCCAGGCATGCCAATCAGCCACGGCTGGAGGGACTTCAGGACAGTGGATCACCAACAGCTGTGGCCATTTCCAGTATTATCAACCCATAAATGCCAAAAGCAAAGTAAAAGGTCAGTGTGGACTTTGGGAACAGGGGAACTGAGAGTGCAGTCCGACCTCTGCCCCCAGAAGTTGAGAAGCAGCTGAGGCGCGGCGGCTGTGCAGCTGCCTCCATATGGCTGCTTCAGAGCTCCTGGCCTGCAGATTGTAGGGGGACTGACCGACCATTCTGAGGGGAAATCACTCTTCCTTTAACCTGCTTGGATCTGGATCGTGGTTTTGGGTGGTGGTCCTAGGGTATGTGACCAGATGCCAGAGCCTGTGGAGGCTTCAGAGAGGACACCCAACTAATAGCTCTGGCAGCTACAAAAACCCCAGTGATTTGGGACAAAGCTCTCCTCTCTGGAAGCAGAGTTCTACTATGGCAAAAAGCTCAAAAGTCAAGTAATTGACTGGCAACATGAGCAAGCAAAGGAAGCAAAGCAAGCACAGCAATCCAACTTTGGATTCCTTTTTTGGGGACAAAAAGGAGCAAAGCATAGAAAAGCATAGAATGGCAGGAAGACAAAGTCAGAACTGCTACACCAAAAGCTTCCAAGAAAAATATGAACTGGTTACAGGCCATAGTGGAGCTTAAGAAGGATTTTGAAAACCAAATAAGAGAAGTGGAGGAAAAATTGGGAAGAGAAATGAGAATGATTCAAGAAAATCATGAAAAGAACATCAACAACCTGACTGAAGAAAATAACACCTTAAAAAACAGATTAACTCAAATGGCAAAAGAGGTCCAAAAAGCCAATGAGGAGAAGAATGCCTTAAAAAGCTGA
>CM053589.1:121016144-121130591 GCA_028646515.1 Pseudochirops corinnae
ATACACTGGGATGGCTGTTTTGGGGTGGTGGGTAGGGGAAAGATGGGGAGAAAATATGTAACTCAAAATCTTGTGGAAATGAATGATCCAAACTAAAATAAAATTTAAAAAAAAAAAGAGAAAATATCAATAAAAATTCATTAAAAAAAAAAAAGAAAAGAAAAGGCCTCCATAGGGAGTAGCACCTGAGCTGGATGCTCAGGTAATGGAGGCGAAACTGGCAAAGGAATGGAAATTAAGGATGGAGCATCACTTGATGAAGGGGAGTGCTATCAAATAAGTCTGAAAGAGTAGGTGAGAAGAAGACTGTGGAAGGTTTTAAATACCAGCCTGAGAGGTTTGTTGATATGCACATTTGGGAGTTATTTTCATAAAGATGACTAATTGAGCCCATGGGAGCTAATGACAATTTCTAGAGAACAGAATATAGCCCATGAAAAAGCCTTTGAGACACCTATGCTTAGTAAGCAGGAGATAGATAATGATCCAACAAGAAAGACCCAAAAAAGTTAAAAGATTGGAGGAAAACCAGGAGGAACAATCTCACAAAAACCAAGGGAGGAGAGCCACTAAGATGACAAAGGTCATAAAGAATTAAATTAACTCCAATGTGTCAAAAGCAAGAGTGAAAGTCTTCCAATATCCAAAGTATCAAAAACATTGGTTGCACTTAGCTAGTAATTTACTTAATATGTTATCTTCTTTGGTATATAAGATATTTCACTTACAGGATGATTCATTTACTAGAAGTACACTCTTATTACTTCCTCAAATTGAGTCATCCCAACAGTTCCCTAAGAAAAGTCTTTCAGGAAGCCCATTCTGTAACAGATTATTAGTAAGCATCCCCCTCACCTCACAAGTAAACCAGACTTGTGGTACTCAATGATGTACTGTACCTCCTAGAATTCCTCCACTAAAAGGAAATCTAGGAGTGAAGAAGAGAGAGAAATAAAAGGTAGAAAAAGAAGATGGATGGGAAGAGGAGACAGTATAAATGGGGGAGTTTATAATCTAGAATTAGTAAGCATGTACTTAATCTACAACACTGTTTCACAACCAGAACTTCAGAACTCTAGTGAATGGTGAAGACAAACTTTCCAGCTACCATGCAGAGTAGGTGCTCACTTCAATACATACTTGTTAAAATAAAAGAACAATTTATCTTGGTACATACACATTTCCTATCTAACCTCACCCCTTTGTAGAAGACAGTAATGATGGGGAATATAGAAAAAGATGTCTGAGATATGTATATATGTATGTATGTGTGTGTATATATATATATATGTATATTATATATATATACACACACATATATATGTTCCTTGAGGGGAATGGAAAAAAAGTTGGGAAGGGGGACAGTCAGGATAGCTGTAGGAAGAAAGGAAAGATGGTGAGGAACCTACCTACGTGACTGGACAAATTTACAAGTAAATCATGGACTAGAAAAGGTTGGGAAAGACTGATCTCACTTATACAACACAACCATCAAGTCTTTCTTTTATTAAAAAGAACGGGGACAGATCACTATAGGGATTTATCATTTTCCTCTGAAAAAAATGGAACTATCTTATTAACAGACCAAACAAAAGGAGAAGTCAAGTATGAATACATGGTTACTTTTGCCTAGGCAGCAAAAAGCTTAACCTATGCCACAGGTTTAAGACTGGCTTTGAAGAAAAGGAAATAAGGACTTAGGTGGAGCAGAACATTCCAAGGCTCTTCAGAGGACCTCTAGGAATGACAATGAAGTAACAGCCCCTTCTATCAACCTCACAAAAACACCAGAGGGTACTCTGACTGCAGTAATTTAGATTTTCTGGAATAGCAACTAGAAAACATTTGTACTTGAGACATTTGTACTTGTGTGTACAAGGATAACAGCTAAGTGCCCAATAAATACTATGTACCCAGGAAATGTATACTGAATGAATAAACAAAACAAAGTGAAACTTGTTAACTCTTCTACCTCTTCTTTACACCTCTCCTTTCCTCCTCTAGGAGCTTTTCTTTTTATCTTTTTTCCTTATATAGAGACCACCTGCCTTCTTTCTGCAAATCAAAAGACATCATTTTGGGTAAAGAATAAATACTAACAACATAAGCATCATTCCCAGTTTTCTCATGGGGAAAACAAACAAACAAAAAAGATACAACTGATTGATGATAACACATGAGCTACAAGGAGAAAGGGACCTTATTTTACATGAGCTTTGTGCAATGCTTAGCACTGTGTGAGTACTTAAACAGTTATCTGAAAGCAGTAGCAATTAAAGTGTTTTCCCTATGAGTGGTAGAAATGGTAAATAGGCTCTCATGCAGGATGTATATTATATACCCTACCTACAACTGCACCAGTTTGAGTAATAAGTACCTCAGAGAAGAGAGAAGTCAAGCCACAGCCCATCTACTGCTAACCATCAACTTATAGGAATTTTTTTTAACTGCTATATTTTTTGCATTGAAATTAATTTAAACGTAAATAGCTACTAAGCAAATTTAGTTTGTGGCATTTCTGTTCAATATTAAGTTTTAAATATTTTTTCTTATATTAAACTGAAATTGCCAATTTGCATTTATTTATCCTACTTGCCCTCTAGGATCAAGTCTAACTCAGAAAGAGAGAAGAAAGGCAATATTTACACCTTCAAAAAGGAAGAGTTTCTGACATCTCCCAGGATGAGAATTCAAGGCAAGATCTCTTGTAGTAGCAGCCTCTTGTAAATTAATAATATTTTCAGCTCAGGCCCCAAATATCCCCAGCAATTCAGTTCCTTCCTTACTTCCAGATATGAGAACAAGATGAAAGATAAAAGTGAAACTCTAAGAATCCTTAAACTTTCTCAAACTACATAAAGGAGACAATTATACCATTGTAAAAATAGCTTGCTTCCCTTTTGCTTTCTCTGTCCTCTATTTTGGGCCTATTCTGTTACTTTTCTAAGTCAAACAGATATTTTTCAAGCCCAGATTTTTCATATAACCAAAAGTCCACTCATCTACATACAATGTCATGGAGAGGAGTTTAAACTCCTTGGGATTTTGTGAAGTTTAGTCAGTCCCATCCTCAAAGAAAAACAAAATTTCAGAGTTGAAAGGTCCCTGGGGAGTAGTCTAATCCAATCAATACCTGAATAATAATCTTCCCTACAACCTATCTGACATGTAGTCATCGAAGATTTTCCTGATGATCAGAAGGGAAAATCACTAACATCCATCCAGGATAGCCCAATCATCTTGTAAGATAGATCTAATTGTTAGGAAGTTTTTCCTTATAACCAGGGCACTGAAAATTCTACCTCCTATTACTGGCTCTGCCCTCTGAAGCCAAACAACATATTTAATCGTTCCTTTATTTTATAGGTCTTCAAATACTAAAAGATAGCTATTATTTCCCCTTCAAAGTTTCTACGTTTTTTAAACTAATCCTTACAAGAGTCCAATGAAGGACTCTCACTATCTTGGCTGCTCTCCTTTTGAATTTCTTTTGCTTAGCAACATCTTTCCTAAAATATGTCACCCAGAACTGAATAAAATAATCCAGATCAGGTCTGACAGGGAAAAATCAGGGCAAAAGGGCTACCTCCCTATTGCTGGATGCTATGCCTTTCTTAATGAAGCCTAAGCCAGCACTAGCTTTCCT
The DNA here is from genome assembly GCA_028646515.1 of Pseudochirops corinnae. Lineage (NCBI taxonomy): Eukaryota > Metazoa > Chordata > Mammalia > Diprotodontia > Pseudocheiridae > Pseudochirops > Pseudochirops corinnae. Next base: position 121,019,791 of record CM053589.1, read on the forward strand.
AGCAGCCAGATCACACTACTGACTCATACCAAGCTAAAACTCCCAGACCTTTTTTAGGATGAACTGCAATCTTAGTGATGCTTCTCTCATCTTGGACTTATAAAAATGATTTTGTATTCCTGGGGTGGCTTGGATATGAAATCCTAAATCAGAAGCAGAAGGAATTATATTTTACAGAATCATCAAATTTTAGCGTTGGAGGGGACCTCAGAGGTCTCTATCCAAAAGGAAAAATTTAACAAGAGGTCATCTACCCCAGAGGTATCAAGCAAGCAGCTGCAGCCTTCCAGAGTAAAACCCAAATCAGATTAAAATATAATTGGAAAATATTTAGCAAAATAAATAAAAACACAGTAGAACATGGATAATGTTAACATGTGATCTTCTAAGTCAATACGCCTTCAGGAATCCCTATGTAGATTTTAGGGACTCCCATTTCTATTTGAGGTTGACATCACTGATTTAGTCTCTGCTAGAAACGCTTCTATGAGGGGAAACCCATAACCTCCTGGGAAAGCTAGTTCTACTTCTGGACCTCTCTTTTCATGTTATTTGCATTTTAATGCCTGGAAGAATCCCTTAGATACTCAGTACAACAGAAATAAAAAAATACATTGTCTGGTGTAGGAGTGTCAAAGATAAAGATTCTATAAAGAAACAAAGCCATATGTAGGAAGGTAAGAAAAGTGGGGAAAATAATAAAAATAAAAATAATAATAATAATACTAGCTAACATTTATATAGTTCTTACTATGAGCCAAACATTGTGCTAAGCACTTTATAATTATTATCTCATTTAATCTTTACAACAACCCTGGGATACAGGTGCTATTATTATCCCCATTTAACAGATGAGGAAATTGAGGAAAACTGAGGTTAAATGACTTGCCCAAGGTCACACAACAAGAAAGTATCTGAAATTGGATTTAAACTTGGATCTTCCTGACTCCAGGCCCAGCACTCTATCCACTGTCTAGCCAAGAGGTTCAAAAAAAAAGAAAAAGAAAAAAGTGTTTATGCTGAGAAGCCCTAAGAATTGGAAAAGTGAGGGTTGGTTACCTGGAATCTCAGAGACCTGATACTAGTTGCAGACACATCAGAGAAAAGCAAATCTCAGACAGAACTGAGGCTGGTAAAGGTGAAAGTCCTGATGCTCCTTCTGTCTAGAGAAGTTTCTTTCTGGGTTGACTAGCATCATCATCATCATCCTCCTCATCACCATCAACACTACTACCACCATCATCATCATCATTTATATAGCACTTTAAGGTTTGCAAAGTGTTTTATACATATTATCTCATGGTATCCTCACAACAACCCTGGGAAGCAGGTGCTGTTATTATTCTCATTTTAAAGAAGAAGAAACCAAAGCTACACTTGAATTCAGGTCTTCTGGACTCCAGGTCTAGCACTTTATCCATTAAACCAACTGGTTGGATCTGATCTCTAGTCTTCACTAACTCTGAAATGATAGGATCCTGCTCATAGAGAATTACCTAGCATAAGGATACTTTTTCCTTTCTGATATCCTAACAGATCAGGAACTTCCTAGAAAACCTACTTCATCTTGTTATCCTGAAAGCTTTCACACCGGAAGTCTGCATATCAGCTCAACAGATGGGCAAACCAAAAATATTTCCAATTAGGACAGGCTAAGTTTAGTGTAAAGACATGGAAACCATTATTTGCAATGATTTTTGGGAAATGTATTTACAGAAACAGTGAATTTCAAAGCAGTAAAGGCAGTATTCTTATTTAGATAAAGCTATCACTTTAAAGATGTATATTACAAAGCATTTTACCAGATATATCATTTAATCTTAACAAGCCCAATTTTGTGGACAAGAAACTGTGGCTGGGCAATTGATTAGCAGTTAGCTGACTTGCCCAAGATCATACATCTACTAATGGAGCCCAGAACTCAAGTCATCTGACTCTCAGTCAACTGTTCTTTCCACTTAACTTTTTTAAGAGCAAGAGATCCTGGGAGGGTCTGATAACCCTGTGCCAAGAAGCCTCCCCAGATATTCACTGAATTAAATCGAATTCATCAAACAGTTATTAAGCATCAGATGCAGAGACCAATCAAATCCCTCATAACACTCTAGCTGAAGCTCTCCTATGTGTTTATATTCTAAATTCAGATTATAGTTGAGTGTGTTTTAATCTTCCTACTAGATTAAGTTCCTTGGAGAACAAGAATCTTAGGATTTAGAGCTGGAAAGGATCTTAGGAGATCATCTACTCTGATCGACTAATTTTGCAGATGAGGAGAGTGAGGACCAAAGGGGAAATGTCTTTCCCCAGATCATATAGAAAAGTATCGACCCAGGGATTAAAACCCAGATCTTTCAAGTCCAAAGGTAGGGCTTTCTCCACTACAAGGAGATGTCTCATTTCATACCTGTGTCCCCAAAGTCTAGCAATGGAACTTGTTTGTACATATGTAATAAACTTTGTTAATGAACCCTCAATGAGTACTTTTCTGAGTTCTGAACAAGCTCCCTTATCTCCCTGCTTCCCGACCTCTGCCAAGGGAAAAAGCTAAGTCTCATTTACTTAGGACCTTGCATCAAGTTACCTAACTGAAAACTTAAATCGATAATATTCTGAGGAAGTAAGCAGGTAGAAGGCTAAGAGGGCCCACACAAATGCTAGGGGAAAGTCACATAAGGTTCAATCCCTTCTTAAGAGAAAGAACACAGTGTGAAGGTGCCCAGAAAGTATATAAATCAAATTCCATTGAGCTTTCCTTAACACCTGACCCCAGAAGCCATGACTAGGTCAAAAGTCACCTGGGGGAGGAAGCAGACAGTAAAGCCTGATTAAAAAAGCCGGGCATCACTGGTATGGCAGAGAAATCAGGGGTCAGTTCCAATGCTGAAAAGGGTGTCAGGGGTCAGTCTCTAAATCTAGGTTCCTTCTTCCCCAAACACTATGCTCCGTGGAGGGAGCTAAGAGTTTTCTTCATTGCCTGCTCCTCACCTCAGATCCTCCCAACTTCTACATCACAACCATCTCCTCAAATACTATTTTAAGATTTCCCACACACTCTCTCCTTGATTGGGGGGAGGGGGTGTTGGAGAAGAGAGGTACAGGACAGCACTTCAGAGTCTTCTCCCCAGGGATGCTGCTCGTTGAACAATGTCTCCTCGTTCTCAACTGATCTCTCCCTACACAAATCGCTGTCTCCTCTTGCTCCCAATATTCTAGGACACCCCCGGGTATTTTCTAAACATCACCAGTCCCAACACACACACAGAGACACACACACTCTTTTGTTCCTTCCCCAGGCACACCTTCTCCTACAATCCTCCCCACAAAACACGTATTCTCCTAGGATATACTCACGCTGACACATTACCTTGCACTCCCCCCAGGGCACTTTCCTAGGATCTTCCCCCCTCCCCGGACACTTTTCCTAGGACCCTCTCCCCAAGCTAATCTCTTTAGGTCCCTCCCCAGCACCGCTTATTCTCCCAGGACCAGTCCAACACCTTTCCCCACACCCCCGGATCTCCTGACTGCTCCACCCTCCCTCAGACTCTCTCCTAGGGCCCCTCCCCCATTAATCTCTTTTCTCCCTCGGACTCTTTCCTAGGTCCCCTTCCTCCTGAGACTCTCTCCTAAGTTCCCACCCTTCTTGCTCCCCACCCCGCTCAGATTCTCCCCGAGGTCCCTTATCCCCTCAAACTCCCTCTTGGGTTCCCCCCACCACGATCCCCTCACAGTCCCCTCCCCCCTCAGACGCTCCTCCCCGCTCCCTCCGTAAGGGGAGGCCCCGCCCCCAGGAGGCCAGGGCCCTCAGAGCCGCCTAAGGGGGAAGGCCTGGTTCTGGCCCCGGCCTGCGGGATCCCTAATCGAGGCCATGGTTTTGCAGAAACCAAGAGCCCAGGCCTCCCGGGGGACGCCGCTCACCAAGCCCTGCTTCTTCGGGCTCCACTGCCACCGCCCGCCGGCCCCTGCTCGTGCCCGATACTGCCGGACCGGGCCCAAGAGCGCGCTCCCGCGCCCCAGTAGGGTCCTAGAGGCCGCCTCGTGCCAGCCCCGCCCCCTCCCAGCTCCTTCCGTGGCCCCGCCCCCTCGTCAGGAATAAAATTCTCAACAGACGCCGCGACCCGGGGACTACAACTCCCAGCAAGCAATGCATCTCGCTCTGTACGTAACTGCTCCGTGGTGAGAAAAGGGTCAGGACCTCCTGCCCCCTTTTGGCCCCGCCTAGGCCTCACGTGCCCTTCTGCTTTCCTCTCTATGAACTCCGGAGATTCACTCGCTGAATGGGGCGCTTTGCTTGCCAAACAATCCATAATCAATAAACTTTTGCCTGGCCACGATGTTGTCCTGTGTAGCCTAAGGACCTATACCTCCTCCATGAACTAGTATACCCTGAAGCTGGCTGAAAGGCTTCCCGGAAGAGACGAGACTGAATCTGAGCCTTCAAGCATAAGTGAAAACCAAGCAGCCCCTCCCCCGGGTGCAGGCTTTACAAGTAACAGTCTTCGCATCCCTTGTTACACTGAATCTTCGGGACAGAAGTGGAAACAATCTTTCCCCTCACCCCCACGTATCATGTCACGTCACGTCACGTCATCGAATCAAGACATGCCCTAGCATTAATAGTAAACCCCTACTTATTTAAACATTTAAAGGTTTATAAAAAACGTTTTTCACCATAACCCCGTAAGTTAAACATGAGAATGGCTACATAGAGATGAGGAAACTGACCCAGAGAGACTAAAGGACTTGGTCACAGCTAGCTAATAAGTGTGAGGAATCAGGTTTCTTTAGGACTTTTCCCACTATATCCCACTCCCTCATGGCAATCAAGTTTTAAATCTCTTTCTAATGCACTTATGTATTCTTGTATACTATAGTTTCTGTAGAGAAGCTACCTAGTTAGCGGATAGTTCAGAACCAGGAATCAGACTGAAATTCTTCATTTGACATTTACTATCTATGTAACGAAAGACCAGTCACTTAACTTTTCTCAGCTGCAGGCAGTGCGCCAAAGGCTAAAAGTTATTAAGATGTTGTGGCTCTTATGTAATAGTTATTATCTCTTCGTGGTTATTATGCCTTTACTAAATAGTAAGCTCTAAAAAGAAACCATGTCTCATCTGAACTTTTTTTTGGTTTCTTTCTTTTTAAATTTTTATTGACAATTTTTGTCTTTTCATCACCTTTATTTCAAAATCTCTCTCTCTCTTCCTCCTAGGAGAGCCATTCTCTATGTAACAAAGAATATAACAGAAAGGGGGGGGGGGGAAGTTCAGCAAAACTAACCAACTAATCAGCCAGTCTGACAATGAAGTATTGTTTCATACCCATAGTCTCCACCTCTACATAGAAAGGAGGGAGCTACATTCTTGAACCTTTTCTTGGGGGCCGAGTTTAATCACTTAAAAGACAGCATTTAGTTTTAAGGGGGGGTTGTTATTTCCTTTCCATTTACACTGTTGTAATTGTGCATTTTGTTTTACTTCATTTTTCATCCTTCTATGTAAGTCTTCGGTGCATCTCTGAATTCATTATATTTGTTTCTTCCAGTACAGTAATATTGCATTAAATCCATGTACTACAACATGTTTACCAGTTAATGGGTTATGTTCTCCAACTGATGGGCATCTACTTTGTTTCCAATTCTTTACTATTAAAAAAAGCGTTGCTATAAATATTTTAATGTATATGGCTCCTTCTTTCTGTCTTTGTGCTTCTCTGAGTACGTGCCTAGCAAGGGGATCTCTGAGTCAAAGGATATGGATGTTTTAGTCACTTTAGTGTAATTAGTAGTAACTTAGTCAATTTAGTATAGTGTAATTTAGTCAATTTAGCATAATTCCAAGTTGCTTTCCAGAATTGTTAGCCCAATCCACTGTTCCACAAACACTATATTTGTGTTCCTGTCTTTCCTAAATCCCTCTAACGATGACTCTCATATTTTTTGGTCATCTTTGCTAATTTTCTTGGGAGTGAGGTTATCTAAATTTTGTTGGTGGTGGTTTTTTGTTTTTTTTCTAAGCAAAATAAAAGCCCCAGAACCTCCCAAGATTCATACTGGTTATTTGGTCAATGTTGAATTGAGTTGAAGAATCATTGCTTCTCAAGGCAGAGGTTATCACCACCAGAGCAGCAGTGGGTGCATCTCTCCCCCTTCCTGTTCTTTCCAAAGGACAGATTGATGACTTCATTTGGGATGGAAGCTGAGAGTCCTGGGTTTGGGTCTTTTGTTTTGGTTTGGTTTTTTTCCTGCTATTACACCTGGGTTTTAAACTTATTCCTACCCCTTCTCCTTTGCCTTAGCCTAAACCTGTAGGTGGGGAAAAAAAATTTAGGAAAGCAATGGTCTGATTCTGCTTCTTCCACTCCTCGTTACTGCTGTGACAAGCAAAAGCAATCGACATATGAATGTAATGGAATACTATTGTGCTATAAGAAATGGGGAGGAGACAGTCTTCATATATACCTGGAGAAGCTTATACAAACTGATGCTAAGTGAGAAGAGCAGAACCAGGAAAAATTTGTACACAATCACAGACACATCATATGTGTGATGACCAGCTTTGATAAACTGGACTCTTCTCAGCAACACACAGTTATAAGACAACTCTACAAGTCTCAGGATGGAAGGAGATATCTACATTCAGAAAAAGATCTAGAAAGAACAGAGTTTAAATGGAGACTGAAGCAATTTACATGCTATCGTTCTTTTCCATGTTGGTTTTCTTTCTTTTTTCCCCATTGTTCACTCCATTGGTTACAACACTTCTAATGTCCACAACCAGACTAATGTCCAATGTGAAAGTATTTGCAGATCCTATACTTGATTGCATGCCACCTTCGGGGAGTGGGGGAGAGGGAAGGGAGAAGATTTGAAACTCAAGGGATTGTGGAACTGAATTTTGTAAACTGAAAGTAAATAAACAAATCAATTTTTAAAAAAAGCAAGTGACAGACTTTCTGTGCAAAGGAAAATCTACAAATTATATAAATAAAGAAATAAATAAACTCTTATCAAGTAAGTCTAAAGATCAACTTGGTAGACTCTAATCCTGAATATCAGGAATTTTTAAATCATTTAATAGCTGTATTCTGTGGTTCTAAATATCTGGCAGAGAATACAGAGGGAAGTCTTAAATTCTTTTGTAGTATCTAATAGTGGAATAATGGGGAGCCAAGCAAAGCAGGTTCCCCAAAGTGAGAGGAGATAGACATATAGTTCACAAAGTACAGTACTTCCCTCACAACAACCCCATAATCATTCAACAAGCATTAAGAAAGTCTTTACCAAGACTTGAGTTCAAAGTTGGCCTCAGACACTAACTGTATCACCTGGACTAGTCACTTAACTTCTATTTGCTTTAATTCCTTAGAGAAGGAAATGACAAATCACTCCACTATCTTTGACAACAAAACCCCATGGACAGCATTGGTGTGCTACCAGATTCTCTAAGAATCAGACACCACAGAACAACAAAATACAAGGTACCAAATACTAAGCACCAGAGGATAGGAAAACAAAAGTAAAAGTAAAAAACTTGGTACATACAAGATATACACAAAGTAGATGTAAGATAATCTTGAAGGAAGCAGAGCAAATCAAGAGGCAGCATTACAAGCATGGAGGAACGACCAATTCAAGGGAGGAAGTGTCATTTGAAAGGAACATTGAGAAGGTCTTTGTTGCTAGAATGTAGAAAAGGTAAGACTGGAAATCTGAGAAGGAGCCAGCTTATAAAAAGCTTTAAATGCTAGACAAAGGGGTTTATATTTGATCCAGAGAGTGAATGGAGCTCATTATGGGAGGAGAGTCAGACCTGTGCTTTAGGAAAATCATCTTGGCAGCTGAGTAGAGAATGAATGGAATGGGGAAAGAAAGTGGGTAATGTAAGAGTTATCCCCATTTTATAGGTAAGGAAACCAAAACTCAGAGAAGTTGAATGACATGCCATGGTTCACACAGGTAGGGTCACCTAGGGCAAGGTCTTAATCCCATCTTCTGACTCTCAAGTCCACTACATACCTCATATTATCTCTCCCACTACTCCCCCTCATGTACTGTACACTCCAATCAAACTGGGATCTCCCCCCCAATTTCCAAACACCACAGCAGTTCCTGTGCCCTGCTCACACTGTTTCAGCATTCCTGGAATGTACTGCTCTGCCTCACCCTACCCCACCCCCATCACCAGTCTGTCAAAATACCAGCCATTATTCAAGGCCCAATGAAAATTCCTTCCCTGAATTCTCTTCTCCTCTTCAAAAGTGATCTCTCCCTCCTCTGAACTCACATAACATTTGGCTTATATCTATTTTACAGCATTTGTAACATTTTGCTTTTTATTGTAGTTACTTGTGTTTAGGTTTCACCTTTTTCCCTAACATTGATTTCTTCTAAGGGAAGGAACTAGGTCTTATTCACTTGTCTGCTCCAGATACCCAGTGCTCAGCCCTCAGCCCTGTTCATAGTATAAACCTTAGTGAAATCACATTAACAGAGCCCAAGAATATTCACAGCAGCACTTTTTGTGGTGGCAGAGAATCAGAGTGGGTGCACATTGATTGTGAAATGACTGGAGAACTGGTGTTATATGAATGCAATAAAATTTCTTTGGGCCTTCTGTAAAAAATGAAGAATACAGGAAAAGATGGAAAAATCTGAAGCCATGAACTGATGCTGACTAAAATAAGTAGAACCAGGAGAACAATATACACGACTACAATACAACAAATGAGAAGATTCCTAAAAGTAAGCCTGACTAATTGCAATGTCCAAGAGAACAGCCATAGCTTCTTCATCTGACGGTGAATGTTAAACTTGTCTGCCGGAGTTGGTGGATCCTGGCTTTTACTTAGGAGATTGTTCTTGTTCTTGTTCTTTATACCAGGGAGGGTTCAATAGTGGGGAGCACTGTATCTGGAAATGATCATGATATAAAAAGCATAAAAAATCTATTTTTCATTAAAATTTAAAAATGAATGAACTCACATTTTGTGTTTCCTTTTGCTGATGCCAAAGAGGAGGTTTAACTAGAAGGATATCATGTACTTTGGGGAAATGACAAACTCAAGTGTGTATAGGATGTGGTAAAGTGGGGACTTTTTGGCTTGGCTTTCGGGAAGTACTAGGTTTTAAGAAAGGGTATGTTGGAGGAAGAAAGAATGGGGAGGGATAGTGGTCTCCTCCAGAATATGTGGGTTAGAGGCAAGTGTGAGGGGTGCACAGATGAGGAAGCCTCCAAGCCCTAAGGCAGGTTGGGGAATCAATCAGTGTACTAGCTGGAAAAATAAACCAGATACAAGACTGGGGAAGCCTAGTCGGAACAGTGAAAGTGCGGGGGCCAGAGCAGAGCGAGGACTCTGCTGGCTCCGCCCCACGGCGGACTCCCGAGCCGCGATGCGCCGGACCCACGCAAGCCTTCTGGGCGGGGCTGACTTTCCTGCCCCCAAGTCCCCAGCACACCTCATCCGCCGGGACGGAAGTCGTAGAACTACTCTGCCGCCCTCCTTCTCTTCCGAGCCCCGTGCCCTGGCGGACCTGAACAACCAGGCGGTGGAACCCAATAAAGTCTGACTCTGTCCAGCGGCGTCCCGAGTCTCCCAGAGTGCGCTCTCCAACCTCTTCCCGGGCCGGCGCCCTTCGCCCCTGGGGCCATGAAGCGGACAAGCACTCTGCGTCTAATCTCTGACCTCAGCGACTTCAGTAATGCGAGCCGGCTTCGCGAAGTGCTGGCAGAGGAGCCTTTTGCCCGGGTCCGCGCCAGCCCCGACGGCCGCCACCTGCTGCTTCTGCGCCGTCCCGGCTCTCCAGCCCCACTGCTGCTAGTGTCCAGGAAAGGGGCGGGTCTGGGGCTGGAGCGCTCTTGTCCAGCTGGCCAAGGCCCATTGCTAGATGCCTTCTTTCTCCAGTGCCCAGGCTGGGCCGGTGGCCCACGTCCTGTGCTTGTCTTGGTGTGGGCAAGCGGGCGGGCTGAGGTGTGGGGCACTGGAGTACACCCAGGATGGCAGCTGCTGCAGCAGGCCGAATTGTGTGTGAGTAGCAAGGCCAAAGTGGTAGCTGTAGCGGCTCTGGGAAACCGGCTGGTGTGGTGTGAGGAGCGGCCAGCCAGCATTGAGGTAGCAGAAGGATCAGTGCAAGCTGCCTTCAGTCACTGTGTGTGCACTCGGGCCCTGGAGCCCCACGGTGAGACCAGTGCCATTCTGGGTGCCCCCAAGACCCTGCTACACCACTGCCCTCATTTTCAGCTGCTGGCCTCCCGTTCTGACTTCTTCATGGTGCCCACAGCTACCACTTGGCCCAGTGTGGCCCACATCTTGCTCATCTGGTACCCAGGTAAGGGCAGGGTAACTGTAGCTGTCCCTGCTCAAAACCTTACTCATAACAAGAACTTGAGCCCTAAAGGCAGGGACTCCTGGGATTTCATATCCCTTCTTCAGAGGGTACCAGGATTGCTGTCTGGTGGAGAGCCCCTAGACATCCACACCTGTGCAGGTGCTCAGGGGAACCTGTTGTTGCTGAGCCCAAAGGGGGCTGTGAGTCTCATCCGGAGGGATGGAGGAGCTAGAGCAGTGGGTATCCTGGGGTATGGACTGCTTAGCCAGGGGGTGCCAGTGTCCTTGGGTGTCTTCAACAACACTTTGGCCTGTGTGCTGGGCTCTGGACTCGAGTTGCTGGACATGGGCAGTGGAAGGCTTCTAGAAAGAAAGATCTTAAGTACTGACCGAGTCCACTTGCTAGAGATCTCAGCCCCATGGATTGATGAAGAAGAGGAAAATAAAAGCGGGCTTAGGCTGCTCTCTGCAAGTGGCCTTTTCTGTGTGGCCTGGGAGGTAAGGAAAGAGGTTGAGTGGCTAAACTCTGAGGACTTAGTGTTTGAGGAAGCCTGTGGCTACTACCAGCGCCGGAGCCTACTTGGAGCCAGACTCACAACTGATGAGTTGAGAAAAGGGAGCACTTTTCGAGCCCCTCTGGCCCTAGCTTCTGTTCTCCGAGGTCACCAACCGCCAACCAAGCTGCTGACTGATTTGCAGGCTGAGCTAAGGGACTACCATGGCCTAGAGCGGCTCAAAACACGACTGGTGGCAGGGGATGGGCAAGAGGAAGGCTGGACAGAGCTGGCTGAACGAGAGGTAGAGCGGCTCCTACGGTCAGATCTGACAGGGGATAGACTGTCCCAGCTCAATGCTGTCTTTTCTGTCTTCCCTGCTGCTGCTTGGTGCTCCACCCGCCGAGCCCTACAGCTGCAACTGGATGAGGCCGGCCAGCTGAAGTCCCAGGCCCCTCCTGACTTGTGGAAGAAGGTGCTAGTGGACACAGGTGCTGATGGGGCACAACCTCCCTTTGAACTCCTGTGTCAGTGCCTTTGTCGGCTGGAGCCATGTTGGTTGCCACCCTTTGTAGAACTGGCACAACAGCAGGGGGGACCAGGTTGGGGGTTGGGAGCTGGAGGCCCAGGACCACCCTTATACCGACGTGCATTAGCTGTGCTAGGTGACTGGGCTGGGGCCAGGGCAGGGGCTCTAGAGCTAGAGCTGCTCTTGGGAAGTGGTCGGCCCAAGGCTGTGCTCCAGGCCATAGGGCAGCTAGTTCAGGCTGGACAGTGGGAACGGGTGCTAGATGCAGGCCTGGCACTGAGCCCATCCAGCCCTTTGCTGCAGATGGAGATCTTCACTGTCTTACTAGCCGAATTTGCTCGGCATCGCCAATTAGATGCCCACCTGACTCGCCTGCGCCACCTGTGTCCACCAGACTTGACACCCACAGACCTCCTGCTCATGCTGAAGAGGCACCTGCCAGATGAAGAGGAGCCTCCAGCCCCATTCCCTAAGGTGGGAGCTGACCCTCCACTCACAGTGGGGCTCCTGAGAGGCCTGCTGGAACAAGCCAGGTCCAAAGCACAGACTCCAAGCCCCTATGAGGATATCCTGTGGGACTCTGGTGCCTGCCCTCCCCGCACCAAGAGCAGGCACTACCCCTCACAGAGCCAGAGTAACCAGAACAAGGAGCCTGGGGCTCGGAATTCAATGGAATTGACTCAGACTGACACTTGGGGTCAAAGGGTATAGTGAACTTGAGAGGAAGGCGTCCGATCAGTTTTTCCCACTTCCTTATAAGAGGGAGGAGCTCAGGATTCCCTTCAGATGCAGAGGATAATTTATGTTATGGTCCTTTTTTCCCCAGTGTGTGCAATACTTTTCTTTCCTGGAAAGATTTTAAATATATACAGGTAAGGGAAGCAAGAGTGATAGCATCTGTATGTGACTGAAGAGGGGTGGAGGGAATGATGATCTGGTAAATTGGAACTATAGCTCCCAGGCCACCATCTGCTCAGTACATCTCAGGGAGCCTTTCTCTGACTCTCCCAACCCCTCAGTGGGGTTTGTCTTCTCACCCACTAATGGCACTGTCCCTGGGAGGGGGAAGGGAGGGTGGAAACCAACTAGAGAGGGAACGAACCCTTCCAGTAGAAGCTTCCAAGATGAATGTGGGCTTGAGGGAGGTTGTTGTCTTGCACCAGAGGAATGAGAAAGGAATCTTGCTACTTTCAGCAGTAACAGGGATTCTTGGAAATCATCACCAAGTTCATAGCTGTCCCAGAAGACAGAAGCAAGGCTCTAGAGATGCTGAGCCCAGTTACAGGCCTGAAGAGTGCCAGTTTGACAGGAACCATCATGGCCCATCCCCTTGCCCACCTCCCACCTCAGCTTTTAGCCCCAGAGCATCTGACTGCCCCTGGGTATGAGATCTGATCACAGGGATCTTGATGTAGAAAAATCACTAACTAAGAAACCTATAAGTGCTAGGACCAGAAAAGTCACTAAGTGTCCCAAGCTCCACTTAGACCTGCCTCCTCTAGGTGGTACAATGAATAGAGCACTGGTATTAGAATCAGGAAGACCTGAGTTCAGATTTGGCCCTCAGACAATGACTGAGACCCTGGGCAAGTCATTTAATTCCTTCCTGCCTCCGTTTCTTCATCTCTAAAATGGGGGTAATGATAGCACCTACCTCCCAGGGTTCTTGTGGGGATACAATGAGATAATACTTATAAAACACTTTGCAAATATTAAAGCACTATGTAAATAAGTTATTATTATTATACCTGACCTCTGATTCTACCACCTTCCAGACCTGGGTCCTAAGAGGTAAGATGGGGAAAGAGGATAGGCCCCTTCCCTTATTTCCTGGGGCTTGAAACAGCACTCTGGGAAGAAAGATCAGTAGTTTCCTTTAGTACTGATCCTAAGATTTGGAGTGGGAGGGCAAAATCTCTTAAATGTAACTAAGAAGAGAAGCCCTACAGCACCCTTGAACCTTGTTACTTTACACTCTTCTGGGGTAGAACACAGGCAGGAAGGGGAACACAGCTTCAGTGAATGGGTGTGACCAGCACCAATAGAATAACACAGGATCCTATGTTATATACACAATGAAGGTTATAGGGGAGAGGATTTATAAATGACCAGAAATGAATTTTAATCCAAAAGTCATTTATGGTGGGCTTTGAAGCATATCCTATAGATAGTTTGAATCCTTTAGCTTTTGATATTAGCTGTCCTCATGACTGACTGCTGCCAGAGAGGGGCTAGATGAGTAGCCCCCAGATGGAAAGAACTAATTCGTGTAGACGATGCTAAATGCATTCCTGTTTGAGAGACACTGTACATTGGTCCAAGTGGAGGCTAGGGAAGAGCCTTATGCTGTGCTGAGTCTGGGGACAGCATCATTTGTTTCTCATGATCTGGTTTAGGAAACTATATACCTTGGGACTGCTCTAGAGATATGTTCATTTGGGCTTAGGTAAGGGGAGGAGGGGAGAGGTTCTATCATCAGGAAGCCCCTTCTGAATATTCTTTGCCACAGTTTCCTCATCTGCCAATCAGGAAAGACACTCTTAAGCTCCAGGTTAAGGTATGGAATTGAAGAGTAAGGCTAAAGGACAAAGTGTCTTGGCCATTTTGTAGGAACTCCATGTTTCTCTTGCTCCTCCCACTAGGGGGCACCAACATTCCAAGACTTGAAAAATTGGAGTGGAAGACTCCAATGGAGGAGAGGAAAGGATTCAAAAAGGTTCCCCCTTTTAGTGCACAGGATCCCCCTGGTGGTCACTTTCAACACTGACAGCTCTTTTCCCCTATCTCCTTTACTAATAGAAGCTCAAACAATTCAACATGCTGCAATTTAGTGTTTTCCCAGAATTAGAAAGAAAAAGCACTTTGGTACTTAACTGTGTTCCAAGCACCGTACTGACATTCTCGGTCCTCAGAGATTGGTTTTAGACAGTTGGAAGAGAAATGAGTGGATCCATAACGAAGTAGAGTGACACACCCCATCCAGGAACAATGTCAGAATCGATTCAATTATGGTTCAGGGTTCCAGGACTGGAAGGGGTGGGAGTGGAAAGGGTATCTGAAAAGGAGGGAGTAAAGTAAAGCATTGGTGGCTAGAGTTGCCCTGAAGTTGAGATCTGGGAAAGGCTTCACTAATCAGGGAGGTTGGATCCCAGAGCACAAATCTATAATCCAGGGGTTCTTAACCTTTTTTTGTGTCATGGATATCTTTGGAAGCCTAAAAAGCCCTTTTTGGAATAATGTTTTTAAATATTTTAAGGAAATGCTAAATTTCAGTTTGAGATTAGTGAAAATAAAGATGTAATCTCTTTCTCATCCAAGTTAATGGACCTCCTGAAGTCTATCCATGAATCTCTTGAGGGATTCTTAGACTCCCAGGTCAAGAATCCCTACACTAGGGCATCATCTCTGATGTAGTCAGCCAGATGGAAGAAATGTCTGGAGAAGACAGAGTGAAGAGAGTATAAATCATTAGAGGGGAGATTGTGGGGAAGGCAATAGAGTTATTGAAGGAGGAAGGGGATCTCTCTTTCTGGGACTGTCCCTATCCTTTCTTGCTGGAAACCACAGGGGATCAAGCAGAATTTTGTCAAAAGATGGGAACTGGCCTTAACAAACCACCTTAAAAGTATTCTTGTCAAGTCCAGCTGGAAGGAAGAAACTTGGTTCTGACCTGAGAGATGGATCATCATTGGGAGTCCTGTAGGAGAGCCAGAGAATTAGGTTGAGATCAAAATCAGGAATCACAGTGAGGGTCAAGGACTTAGGTAGATGTCGGTAGGGAAAGTCACAATTGAGTATTTCTCTATTTTGAAGCAGAAACTATTCATTTTCATCTCCTGCAGCTCCAGGTGCATTTGGTTTCAAGAGACATAGATTGGGGATGGGGAGAGATGACAGAAACTAATAAAAAAAAAACAGATGAGACAGGAATAAAGGCATCTATGGGGAGGGGAAGCAATTCTCAGAGTAGGGGTGGTCCTCATTCACTTGTTAAATTGAAGCCTCAGCCTACAGGCCCTAATTTATTGTCTTTCCCCCACTCTCATGGCACATGATTGGGCTTGGAGTGGGAGAGGACAGTAGGGGCTGAGCAGGAAAGGTTTGAATGAATTCCTCTTTCCTCCCTCACCAGACTAGAGATTATCCAGCTGGTCAGCCACCTGAGTTAGGTACTGATTTGAGCTCCTATATACCCTCTGTGAAGAGAGGCAAGTAATGTGGATGATTTCCCTCAGCAGAGGGAAATATGGGGGCTCAAGGGAAAGGGGGATGAAGAGAATGGAAGGCAGGAGGCCCAATCCTCTATCAGATCCAGTGAGACTGAAGGAAGGTAGCGAAGGGGAGCCTTTTCCTGGGTAAGAACCCCTTAGAACAGCGGTTCTCAACCTGTGGGTCGAACGACCCTTTCACAGGGGTCACAGGGTTCGCCTAAGACCACCAGAAAACACATATTTCTGATGGTCTTAGGAACAGAGACACTGCTCCTCTATTCATCTCCAGGCAGGTCGGCCCACATGCAAATATGCCCACATATGAGTATTAACGGGTCTCAGCATTAGGAAGGTTGAGAACCACTGCCTTAGAAGATTTAGCTCCGCAAGTTGGATCACTGCCTTAGGGCATTGCTAATTTCAAGACTCAGAAATGAAATGGATCCAAAACTGAAATTATCCTCAAATGTGATCTTTTTTTTTTTTTTAAATCACACAGAGGGGAAACCATACAAAATGAGATAGAAGGTGGGAGATGGGGATAGGGCCCCTCATAACCATTTTTCCTTCCCATCATGGTACCTCAATGGGACTGAATAGGGAAGAGCCGCTACGGTCCCCCTTAGCCTCCCTATGGATTTGGTCTCTGGTAGAGGAGGAAAGGGAAAAGGAGACTCTTATCTGAATGATGTTGAAGTAGGTGTCTAAAGAGACAAATGAGTGCAAGTTCAACTGCCCGAAGAGACTGATTGTTCCAGGAGCTACTTCAGAAAGAAAAGGGAATGAGGAGGGGTGACTAAGTGGTGCAGTGAATAGAGCACCAGCCCTGGAGTCAGGAGGATCTGAGTTCAAATATGAACACTTACTAGCCATGTGACCTTGGGCAAGTTACTTAACCCCAATTGCCCTGCCTTCCCCCCTCCGAAAAGCAAAAAAAAAAGAAAAGGGGATGAAGAGATGAGACATCAATGAAGTAGTAGGACGGACAACTAGAAGGCCAGAGTGAAGAAGAAAGTAAGCATGCATGCCTGGGAGGTTTTAGGGGAGCCCTAGAAAGGAATCTATGTGTTATGGAGACTGAGCACGTGCCGTGGGCCACCTGCTAGCCACCATCAGGTGTGAGCTGAGACGTGAGATAAACTGGGGCCAGGCCAGGTGGGCAGTTCAGGGTAGAACTCCGAAATCTGTTTATTAATACAATGAGCAAGGTTTTTATAAAACAATGAGACAAAGAAGGTAACTTGGTCACTGTGTTTTACATTACTGTTTTGTTTAGTTCCATGATGACAGGCAGATGATGGCCGGCAAATCTTGAAGGCTATCACGTCCATACTTTATCTAGTGTTCCTATTTCACACTGGATGGGCTGTATACTCCCTTGTACTTAGTTCGCTTTGCATCACTACTATCAGGGTGAGTAAGAATTCAGGGTGCTCTGTTCCCTACACGTTACAGAGAGTGGTGAGCCGGCTTCTGATTGTCCTGGGAGCAGCTACAAGAAGCTGTCTGCTTCTACCTGCCTAAATGGAGTTGGCCCTCAACAGGCACATATATTTCATGTTAGGGAAAGGGACCATATCTGTGGGCATACATGTTCTGTGTCATGAGTCCCTGAGTAATCTTCCCCCATGCTCACTCATAGTTGCCCTTCATGTAGATAGAAATGTCCAGATCCCTTATCTGGAACAAATTGAATGAGGAAAGCAAATCCCTGGGGTCAGTAATCTGAAACTAAGGGAAGAGAGAGCTAGCCTCTGGTATATATCTCCAAGAATCAGGCCCCCAAGATTCCCCAGGTGCTTCCAAGAGGAAATGGGCCCCTTAAAAGACCTGTTCTCAAAGTCTCAGCCAAGGCTTTCTTAACTTTTCTGTACTTCATACTCAATCCCATTGCTGCCACCACTTGTAAGGAAAGGCCCCAAGTGTTCCCACTTGGGAAGCACTTGCAGCTGAGCCCCAGATATCACTCAGGGTTTATTTCTCCCAACGGGCTTCCTTACCCCTAGCAAAGGAGGAACTTCTCTCTGTATTGCCACCAATTCCTACCTAGCCTCTGCAGTCTTCAGACTCTCCTAAGCCTGAGTAAGGAAGGAGCAAAACTCTTTCCCTTCCCTTAATCCCGTGGAGATAGGGTAAGGTTAAAAGACAATTCCAGTTGTCTGGGTAATTTTGTGGGGGGAAAAACACCAAGCAAAAAGAAAATACAAAATTTAGAATGATTAAGTTTTAAACTATACATTCTTTGACCTAACTCTTTATCATTTAACTTTATGCCCTTTCTCTGGCAAAGAACCATTCTCTACCTTCCTCATCTTCCCCCACCCCAGGCTTTAAGCTGAGGTATAACACACACACACACACACACACACACACACACACACACACACACACACACTCTCTGAAAGAGCCACCCTGGATGCCAAGATGGGAGATACACCCCCTTTCAAACATCAGTTCTAACAACCAAAGCATCTGCAGCCACCCAAATGGGAAGTTGAAGCCTGAATCTCTGGTGGTGGGAGGGGCAAGCAAGGTTCAGTGTTAGGCCTGATTAGGTCCACTTCCTGCTAAGTCTCCCTTTTCAGTAATCACAAGAATCCCTCTTTATACCCCTAACCACATCTTCTTGCTTTTGCCCTTCCCTGCCCCTACCCCTGATCCTTGCACCATGAGGAGAGTGCCAGGGAAAGAGGGTAAATAGCCCTACTTGGAGGGTGAAGTGTTGTCCTGAAGTCCTAATGAGCCCAAAGTTAGCACTGGAATATTACAGAGGATGTTGAGGGGACAGCAGTGCAAACCACTGCAGGGAGGGATAAATTATTAAGTTCCCTCAGATCCCCTAATGAGTGATTGACAAGCAAGGTGTCAATCCCAGGTCAGTCTTTCTATCAACTTCCCAGTTCAGTCAATCAATCAACATTCATTGAATATCTGCTATGCACCAGGTACTATATTAAGTGCTGGGGATACAGAGAGCGGCAAAAGGCAAATCTCGACCCTCAAGGAGCTCGTAGTCTAATGAGGGAAACAACAAACAAGCTATGAAGAGGAAACAATTGAGAGGGAAAGTATGAAAATTAAGAGGGGTTGGGAAAGGCTTCCTATAGGAGATAGGATTTTAGTTTGGACAGAAAGGAAGCCAGTAGGCAGAGAGGAGCAAGGAGAACCTTCTAGGAATGGAGAATGGACAGAGCTGAGAGATGGTGTCTTAAAGTCAGCGTTGCTGGTTTGAAGAGTGTGTGATGGGGAGTAAAGTATAAAAAGTCTAGAAATGTCGGAGGGGGTTAGATTATGAAGGGCTTTGAACACCAAACAGGATTTTTGCATATGATCCTGAAGGTTATAGGGAACCACTGGAGTTTATTGAGTAAGGGGATGACATGGCCAGAACTTCACTTTAAGAAAATCACTTTAGCGACTGAATTCCATTCAGCAATTCAGTATGGGTATGGGGCAATTCAGCACACCAGCAGGCTATTGCAGTAATCCAGGCATTAGGTGATGAGGACTTGCACCCCTCTGACCCAGCTGCACCACTACTAGGTCTATATCCAAAGACATCAAAGAAAGAAGAAAGGACCTATATGTACAAAAATAATTATAGATGTTCTTTTTGTGATGGAAAAGAATTGGAAATTAAGGGGGTACCTATCAATTAGGTAATGCTTAAAGAAGTTATGTTATATGACAGAATATTATTGTGCTGTCACAAGTGATAAAGAGGATGGTTTCCAAGAAACTTACAAAAACTTTGCATAAATTGATCCAGAGTGAGGTGAGCAGAACCAGAAGAATAATTTATATGATAACAATTTTGTAAAGACGAACAACTTTGAAAGGTTTAGAAAATCTAATCAGCAGGATGATGACCAGCCACAGTTTTAAAGGATGCATAAGAAAATGTGCTACCCACCTCCAGACAAAGAGGGGAGGCAATGGACTATGTACAGATTGACATTTTTTTATATGACCAATGCAAGAATTTGTTTTTGCTTGACTTCAATATATTTAAACGAGAATTTTGTTATTCTTGCTTTCTCGGGGGGAGGAGGGAAAGAGGTGGTAATGAGAGAAATTGGATCTGAAAATAAACTTTAATTTAAAAAAAAAGTCATGTGGAAAAGACAAAAACAAGTATAGGTTGAACACAAAGTGTAGCCTGATTCTGTCAGAAGTGCTAAAACTTAGTATGCACTGAAGTTGACAATGAATGCTAAGGACAACACAAAGGTGGGAATTGTTTTACATTATGGTGGAAAAAATATGAAATGATGTTGGGGAGAAAGGAATAGGGCCAGTGCTTGGGGGTGGATGGGATAATGATAACAGATACTAAGGAGAAGATAGAACTTAACTCTTCATTTGTTTTTGTTTTTCCTCTGCCAAAGAGAATGACCTCTGGGCTAGGAATGATCAAATAAAAATGGCTAATAGGACACTGAGGCTTAAGATAAATAAGCACCTAGAATTTTTAAAAATATATTTTTGATGTTTCTTTTTCAATGCACATAAGAAAAATATATAGAAAAGGACAAAAAGGAGCAATTTTATTGATATCATATAACACACATACACACACACATATATAACATACAACATGTTACTACTATATGTGTGTCTGTGTATATAATAATATTAGGTATAGAACATCATCTCATTGTTCAATAAGAAACTTCAAATGGATACATGATTTAGACACTATAAGAAAATTAGAAGAAAAAGGAAGAAATTAATTTTCAGGTCTGTGGATATGGGAAGAGTTTGTGACTAAACAAATGATAGAAGACAAAATAGACAATTTTAATTGTATGAAATGGAAAAGCTTTTTCACAAACAAATCTAATGCAGTTAAAAATCAGAGGAGAAACAAGTAAATTGGAAAAAGTTTTGCAGCAAATTTTTCTGATAAAGATAGCGTGTGTGTATGAATCTAATTCAAATGTTTAAGACTAAAAACTATTCCCCAATAGATAAATGGCCAATTGATTTGAAAAAAAGAATTTTCAAAGGAAGAAATCTAATAAAAATCATTAGTAATTAAAGAAACACACATTAATTCTGAATTCCACTTCACATATGTCCAATTGGCAGACAAAAGAAGAAAATGCCAAATGATGGTGGGGCCTGTGGGAAAAAGACTTACTTGAGCATTGTTGACAGAGCTGTGAATTGGTACAACCACTCCAGAAAGCAAGTTGGAACTATGCTCCAAAAGTTACCAAACTGTGCCCTCCCTTTGACACAGCTATACTACTAGTATGCCTATACTCCAAAAATGTCAAAGAGAAAACAAGCCTATGTATATATGTATGTGTGTGTATATGTGTGTGTGTGTGTGTGTGTGTGTGTGTGTGTGTGCATACTTAGAGCTGCTCTTTTTATAATAGCCTCAAAGTGGAAACTAAAGAAATAAGCACCTACTGGACATTGGTTAAAAAAATTGTGACATCTGAATGTAATGGAATATTTTCTTACCTAAGAAATGAGGAAAAGGATAATTTCAGAGGAAACTGAACTGATGCTGAGTGAAGTGAGCAGAACTTGGAGAACAATGCACACAATGATTGACAACATTAGGGAGAAAACAACTATTCTTGTGTAGTAAGAACTGATGAATATGATGAATACAGAGAAACATGGACTTACATGACCTAATGCAGAGTGAACAGAGCCAAGGGAAAAAAAATACCTTATCTAAAATAATGTGAATGGTAAGAACACACACATGAAAGTAAATGTTCCAAAATTACAAAGAAGAAACTTGGGCCCCAAAGAAGATACATGACAACACACCTGTTTCCACTCCTTTGCAGAGGGGGGACATCTATGGATGTGATATGTTTTCAGTCCTTTTTGATGTTATGACTAGTTTTGCTGATTTTTTCTCTTTTTAGTTTTTTTCTCCAAAAAATATTACTAGTTATATGTTATAACTTTCTGGAAGCGGGCGGAGGGGTGGCACATTGGGAAATATAAAATACAATAGGTCAATTAAGAGAAAGAGAAAATAATTTTCTGAGGTCTATCGGGAGGTGGGAATGGGGAGAAGAAGTAGTCTATCTCTCGTTTTCACTCCTTCTCAGTCCATGGCCCCATCACCACTTGAATTTGCCTTTGGCCTTAGTGTTTTACGAGTCTCTGAGCAATTTGATGATCACATTGTTTTCCTGGGTAGAGGAGGTGGTGTCGGGAAACTAGGGAGAGAGTGTCCTTGAGAAGGGAGAAGGAGAATCACTTTGGTTATGTCCTATTGGGGAGTTCCCTGGGGAGCCAGGAGTGGGAAAAGCCAGGAGTGGAGGGGTATGAAATCTTGTCTCAGAGATCTCTAAGGTTTTAAAAGTTTAAAGTGACTGGGACTGGGAAATGTGCCTGAGGGCTGGAGTTGAAGAAAAGTCACAAACTACTGCACAGTAAAGACAAATGAGAAAGATTTAAGAACACTGATTAATTCGTTGATCAACCATGATTCTAGAGGTCTGATGATGAAGCATGCTACCCATTTCCTGAGAGGTGATGTACTTGAGATACAGAAAGACACATACTTTGGATGTGACAAAAGTAGGAATTTGATGTGCCCAACTACTCAATTTGTTATAAAGTTTTATTTTACTTTTTTTCCCTCTCAGTGGGGGGATGGACAGAGGAAGGAGAAAAAAGTAAATGCTTGTTAATTATAAAATAAAACATAAAGTTTCTTTTTTAAAGAAGAATTGAAGAAAATTTGATGGAGCTATGATCGTGAACTAACACAGTTCTACTCCCAAGAGAAGCAATAAATATTTCTAGCTGCAGGGATGGAGATTGGGTAGAGATAGGTAGCTTAGAGGGGGGACAGTGGGAAGCTGGACAGGAAGCAGACTGGTGGGGCCAAGACAGCCCCTTAAAGCAGGTAAGTGTGGTTAATTCATATATAGGAGGGGCACAATCATAAGCACAAGACCCGTGGTGGAAGGAAGGGAAAAGAGCTGTTGTTGATCAGACAAAGACAGAGTCTGAGATCCAGTTTGGACCAGGGCATACTGGTTTTGGGGAGTTGCAGGGCCCATTTGAGAGTTCCAGAAATGACAGAAAATAGCAGGCTTTCAAAGTCATATGGGGGTGTGGCTGGGGTTGGGTTCCTGTACATTCACCACCCAAAATCCACCTCTTGGCACCAGCAGAAACCCAGTATCATCAATAGAAAGACAAAAAGCTGGCTAATCAATGAACAGAGCAAGAAGCTCAACTGGTAATTCAGTGCCTGGGGAGCATCTCCACAGTAAGTACAGCCTAACTGGCCCTATCTCCTGCCCACTTCCCTCCCTCCTCCTCCCTCCTACTCTTGCGTGAGGATGGAAGGTGAAGGGGGTGAGAGTGGAGCAGGGATTTCCTTTGAGAATTCTAAATTTGATATATGATCCCTCTTCTTTTTTCTTACTCCTCATTTTTAAAATTTAAATTTTTTTTATCATGCACTTAACATGACCTCGTCAGTATATTAAGAACAGAAAGAGGATTCTGTTGGGGGTTTTAAAGTGTAAATTTAACACAATAGTGACAAAACTGTTCTGCTTCTATGTCCCCTTCTGAACTTCCTCTTGCTCTCTTCTTGATTTTAAAATGTTTTATTGATGCTTTTTTTGGTTTCTTCTGTTTTGCATCACTCTCACTCACCCATCAGCCCCCTCCTTTACCCCCCAAATAGAATGTAATAGACATAGCCAATTGAATTGGCCTAGAGGGGCCATAAAGTGAAGATTCCCTAGTGGGAACTTCCTCTACTTCTCCTCTCCAGTCTGGAACACCAGGAATTCTGAACCATGCTTAGAGTTCTCATTCCTAGTTCTCATTGACAACACAGGATCTCTAGAGCCTAAGTTTGACCTTGTGCCTTAATGCTAAAAAGCTTTTGTGTTTTGGTATGACATGGCAAACTCTGAGTAATCCATTGGTCCTTCCCTGCCTCCCCCCCCATACTAGGCAGATCTCGTCTATCTATTAAAAAAATATAACTTCCAGGTCAGTCTCTCTTCTTTTCATTCTCTAGGTGGTATTATGTAATTCTGAGACTCTCAGTGAGGAGTGATGAAAGTTGTCACCTCAGAATCTTGGTGATCATACCTTTGTGGCAGCCAGTACACAGAGACTTAACTGGCTGAACTTGTACATGGCCGTGATTGCCCTTTCTACCTTTGTATTTGTTCTTTCTTGATCTCAGGATATCAATCCAGAGATGAACATGTGCACTCTTTGTGAGTTCAAAAGGTCCAGAAATCCTGAGTCCCATTGATTGGGAATTGGTTGCAAGGGAGAAGTTCTTGGCAACTACTCTAGCTCTCTTGTCAAAAACAGCCACCAACAACAGTATTAGCCTACGCCTGACCATTTTACCAGTACTAGGAGGTAAAATTTAAAATACCTAATTTTATGAGTTCTGCAAGATGAAGTTTAAGTAAGCCTCCTAGTAGACTGTAACAGTATTTGTTACTGAATGCTGTTATAAGTTATTCTGTTAATGAGTACTGAATCTTTTATGTTTAGTATTTCCTTTGTGAGTTGAAATAAATTACCTGTCCCATATCTGATCAATGTTATACATTGAGTACCATTTTTTACACCCTCTTTTTTGAGGAAACTCTAGCCATGAACTGCAATATAAACTATTCTGAGACACCTGAGTAAGAAGTTAATGAACTTAAAGAGGAGGCTAACTCCCACTCTCATTAGAGGCCAGGTTCCAGGAATGTACATGTAGATGATGAGGTTGATGCATACGTTGCCAGAGCTAGCTCATTGTATGGGAGATTCTGAAGGAAAGCATGTAAGAAGAAAAAGTATTAAACTATCTACCAAACTGAAAGTCTACAGAGCTGGCTGACCTCTTTGTATACCTGTGAGTCAGAAACAGCAATAGCAATGGTTAGTCACTATGGAAGACTTGTGAAGTTCATGATCTTCTCATCACCAACACTGTCTTTCATTTACCTAAATACAAGAAAACTTCATGGATGCACCCTTGCAGCAAGCACTGGCATTTAATAGACTATGTCATTGTAAGAAGAGACAAGATAAAGAGTGATGAAGGTGATGTGTGGTGCAAAGTGCTGAACTGGTCCCAAACTAATCCTCTCCAAGCTAAATATTCCCATTCAATAAAAGTGGAGGCCCCAAGGCAAGATGACTACCAGAAGACTTAATGTCAAGATATTAGAGTACTCCTACTAGAGGAAACAAGTTGTTGCTAACTTGGAGGGAAAACTGAACCAACACATGGTTGGCAACAGTAGAGCAGAAAAGGAGTAGACAGCTTTCAGAGATTAGGTGTACAGTACTGCACTTACTCACCTGGGCCAGAATATTCACAAATATCTAGACTGATTTGATAAAAATGATGGGCAAATTCAGAAGCTGTCAAATACAAAATGAGAACTTCACAGAGTTTACCAGTAGAATAGTTTGTCCATCTCTATGAAGGCAGTGTTCAACTCCATTAAAAGTAAAGTGAAAGTGAAACTTAGAGAGATGCAGGATTTTTTAGCTCAGAAAGAGTGCAGTTGAAATTCAGCTTTACACTGATAGTAACAATCCAAAGCACTTTTATGGTGCCCTGAAGGCTATGAGCCAAAGACCTATGCTACATCTCAACTACTCAGTGCTGATGGATCCACATGGATTAGTGATAAAGACATGATTCTGGAGAGTTCTCAACAGACCATTGACTGTATACCTCAGATTGAAGTCAATCCCTCTCTAGCCAAACTTCCAACTGAAGAAGAGGTTTTCAGTGCCATTAGGCTCCTCTCATGTGGCAAAGCACCTACCTGGTACTGATTCTATTCCAGCTGAGATTTATAAGGCAGGGGGTCCACTGCTCATACAAAAGCTGACTGAAATTTTTTGGGTTATCTGGCAACAGAAAGTTATTCCCTCAGGAGTTCAAGGATGCCTCCATTGTCCATCTCTCTAAAGATAAGGGAAATCAATTGTCCTGTAATAATCATGGGGATGGGGATGGGAGAATCTCTCTTAATGCTGGCAAGATGCTTGCCAGAGTCCTCCTTAATAGGCTAATCCTTCACCTGGAAGATGGTTATCTGCCTGAGAGCTAGCATGGCTTCAGAAAAGGCTAAGGAATGGCTTATATGGTGTTTGCTGCCCAACAGCTCTAGGAGGAATGCCAGGAATAGAACAGAGGATTGTATACAATGTTCGTGTTTGTCAATCTGACCAAGGCCTTTGATACTATCAGTTGTGAGAGCTTGTGGAAGTTTATGGCAAAATTTGGTTGCCTGGAGTTCATCAGTATCATATGTCAGTTCCATGCTGGCATGCTGGCTTGAGCTCTGGATCATGGACAGGGCTCTTGAGCTTTTTGAGTAGCCAGTGGAATGAAGCAACGCTGTGTGCTTGCTCCCATGTTTTGTTTTGTTCTGTTTTGTTCATCCTTCGTTTTATTTTCTTTCTTTTTAGTTTTCAACATTCACTTTCACAAGATTTTGAATTCCAAATTTTCTCCCCATCTCTCTCCTCCCCCCACCCCAAGATGGTGTGAATTCTGACTACCCCTTCCCCCAATCTGCCTTCCCTTCTATCACCCCTCACCCCTTCTCTTAACTCCTTCCTTGCTCCCCTGTTTTTTAGCATGTTTTCATCATTCTTGTCAGATGCCTTCAACAAGGATGAAAATGGCATCAAGGTTAGCTACCACACTGATAATAAATTATTTAACTTGAAAAGGCTACAAGTTAAGACTGAAGTGGAGGGAGAGTCAGTGTGTGATTTTTTTGTTCACAGATTGTGCACTCAATGCAACCTCTGAGGTGGAAATGCAACAGAGTATGGATTCTCTGTTGTTGTGCTAATTTTAGCCTAACAATTAACATCAAGAAAACACATTCTTCACCAGCCAGCACCACACCATCCATACACGGAATCTCTGTTTACAGCAAATGGAGAAATATTGAATGATGAGGATGTGTTCATTTAACTTGGCAATATACTTTCCAGGAATGTACACATAGATGATGAGGTTGATGCATACGTTGCCAGAGCTAGTTCATTGTATGGGAGGTTCTGAAGGAAAGCATGTAAGGAGAAAAAGTATTCAACTATCTACCAAACTGAAAGTCTACAGAGCTGGCTGACCTCTTTGTATGCCTGTGAAAACTGGACAATATACTAGCGGCATGCCAGGAAACGAAATCAATTCCATTTAAATTGTCTTAGGAAGATTCTGAAGATCACCTGGCAAGACAGGATACTGGACATTAAAGATCCTTTCTCCAGCTAAACTGCTAAGCATTCAAACTCTACTGCAGACAGTAAAACTTCAATGGGCTGACCATGTTTTTCAACTGCCAAAAGTGTGTTTGTCTAAAAGACAATTTTATGGAGAACTCACACAAGACAAGCATTCACACAGAGATTGGAAGCTATACAAGGACACTCTCAAGGTCTCTCTGAAGAACTTTGTAAATGATTGTGAGACATGTGAGACACTGGCACAGAACCACCCAGAACGGGGTGCCCCCATCAAAGATGGTGCTTTTGTTCTATGAGGGAAGCAGAATTGCAGTTGCTCAAAAGAAACACTAGATGTGCAAATTTAGCAACATCTCCATTCCAAGTGTTCATGTAAACTATTTGAATTTGACTTGTGGTAAAGCCTTCCAAGCTCATATTGGTCTAATCTATAGCTGGACACACTGTACCTCGACCCCAGCATAATGTCATTTTGGTCCTCTTCAAGAAGAAAGGAGAACCAATTGATAGGCATCCATTTTATTTCGTTTTGTTTCTCTTGCCATATGTGTTTGTATTTCAAAGATTCCACCCAGCCCTGGTGTTTTGGGCAGGAATGTTTAAAAGTCTTCTATTTTATTAAAGGTCTTCATTTTCCCTTCAAGATTGTATTCAGTTTTACAGAATAAATTATTCTTGATTGTATGACTGTTTCTTTTGTCTTTTGGTAGATATTTCAAGATGTCCAACCTTTAGAATAGTTGCAGAATGATCTTGTAAGATCCTGAGTCTGGTTCCATGGAATTTATATTTATATATATATATATATATATATATATATATATATATATATATATATATATATATATTTTTTTTTTTTTTTCCCCTGATTTGCAGCATTTTTTTAAAATTTGAAAGCTCTGGACTTTGGCTATATTCCTGGGTGTTTTCAATTTGGGGTTTCTTTCAGGGGGATATCCATTAGATTATTTTTATTTTTACTTTGTTCTCTGGTATTAATAGATCTGGGCAGTTTTCTTTTCTAGCTTCTTGAAATACAGTGCTTAGGATTTTTTTTTGGTCATGGTTGTTCGAGACCCTCACCTTTTTATAGGCATTTTCCTACTCAACTAAGAAACTCTTGAAGTCTGTGATGCAGAGGGTTGAGGGAATATCTTCTCTGCTCCCCTGTTCCAGTCCTGAATCATGCCAACATTCTTATGCTGACACCCCACACCCCTTTCACCATGGTCCTGTTTGTCAGGTCCCAGAGGGAAGGGACCATAATGTGATAAACATTGGAAGGAGGTTATGGGAACAGCAACGGTTCCCTAGTTTACTGCCAGACTCACATTCCCCTCCTATTCCGCTAGGGTAGTTTTCTTTTCTTCACCTCCCCCCAAGATCCTATTGCTGTGGACTCATTTCCTTCTGTCTCATCTCAATCCTCATGGGCTTCCGTTTTTTTTTTTTTTCCCCATTATAAGCTTTCCAGGGATTAGGTCAGGCCAAGAATTGAATAATAGCTTATCTACCTGAAAGCTCCTTTGCCTCTCTCTATTCAACTTCTTCAATCTTTTTCAGTCAGGGGGTTCTTCTCTTAGTCCCTCCAGCCATAGTTCAAGTCTAGGCTCTTTCCCTTTATCTAAAGATGACCTTTGCTTCTCCTCAGGCTTTTCTTTTGGGTCACCAAACTAAGTTCATTTCAACCCCACACATCACTCGAAGTCCTAAGACTTACTCCTACTATTCATCTTTCTCACCAAGCCTTAAGCTGTGCTGGAATAGGAGACAGATACATTTATCTTTCCCTCCACCAGATAAGAGCTTATTGAGTCCCATGGCTTTGCTGTAGCCTTCTGACTAGAGACAGGAGGGAGGGAGCTACTAGGGAAGGAAGAGGTGCCTACCTCCAACTATAGCTTCAAAAGCTTATCATCTCTAGAATACAGTAGTTCTAAGTTCAAATCCCCTGAGAAATAGTAGGCCCTGAGTTCCAATCCCTTAGCAATGGCACCTCCAGGACATCCCCCAGTGCCTTCTTCCCATCTTGGCCCATTTCAGGACATGGTTGAAGAGCCTGTGGTTGTGTGTGGTATGGGGTTCCACAATGACCATGTCCCCGTGCCTTTGTCTCCTCTTCTGGGTACAAAGACTTTCCTAGATTTCTCACATCCTCATTTTACTGCTAGACTGGAATGAGATAATTCCTTTGGGGAGGAAGAAAAGGAACCACCTATGGCCCAAATTTATTCCTCTCCAGCCAACCCTTACTGGAATGACATAGTCTTTCCCCAATCCCTGCCACCATCTGCCCAGAAACAAACCCTCACTGCCTATTCCCAGAGTGAGACTGTCCCTGTCTATGTCATGTTGCAGCCCTCCTCCTCATCAGACTTGGGATTCAGCCCCCCCTGTGACTTCTAGGTTACCTGGGCCTAGGCTGAATTGAGGGGAGAAAAAGGTTTCCCCCTTTGCTGGCAAGTGACAGCTGGGGAAGTAACAGTCTCCACTGGAGAAGGCCTTAAGGACGAGAGGTCAGTGAGGTAGAATTAAAGGTCTCAGAGTGAGATGAGTAGGATCACCCTGAACAGAAAAGTGAAGAGAAGAGAAGGGCTTCAACCATGGAAATATAGGGATTAGTGGATGGAGGAAGCATCAAAGACATGAGAAAGAGATAGCTGAGTGGAGTAGGAGCCTGTGGGGTCTGGAAGAGGGGTCCCAATGACTTGAGAGGCTAAGAAGATGGGTCTAAGCTAGGAAATGGGTTTCATGAGAAAGAATGAGTTAAGGAGAAATAAGGGCATACAGTTGTGGGATAGTGTCAGACTAGGTGGGACACAGATACAAATTTGGAGAAATCAGTGGGGCTTTTTCTGGTAGATCCTTAGGTGATGGGGAAAGGTTAAAAAGTGATGGTGTTGGCAGTGTCAGTTACCAGTCAGGACAGAGTCAAACCGAAAAGTCTTTTTTATTGATCGGTACCATACAGGACTCAAATGGCCAAAACAAAAAAAGGCATTACAGCTGGGGAGCTGGGAATTGGGGTCCCTCTCTCCCACCCCTGCTCCCTCCAGCTCGGACTACACTTTGCTCTGAGCTGGCTGCGGCAAATGGGTAGAAGGAGTCACTGGAGATGCAAGGAGGTGTATAAAGGCAGAAGGGACCCACTGGTCTCCTCCACCTGCCCATCTGGGAAACAGGGTTGAGAACCTCTGTCTCTCCATCTTCCCTCCTGTGAAGAGTGTGTTGTGTATATGTGCATGTGAGGACAGCACAGAGTACGGGGGGATAGACACCTGGGTACCAAACTGGTCTCAGTCCTACCCCCAAAACTCAAGGAGATAGTGGACACTATTTCCCCAAAGCTGACTCAGGATGCCACCTAGTGGCTCCACCCCAGTTAATCATAGGCATCCCTTTCTTCCCCTCTCTGGGAAGGAGGAGGTGGGATTGGTTAGGTTAGGGTGGGTGGGTAGGGGTGGGTCCTCCCTCAATCCCATACCTCCCCTCCCTCCTAACAAGAGACAAAATGCAAAACACAATGACAAACACATGCCCCTCACCCCCATCTCCTAGAATGAGCCCCTGCAGGCACCATGGCCCTCAGGGTCCTCCCCACCACCACTGCTCTAGGACTCAAGGTTGAGGACACGGGAGTGTGTAGGGTTGGGGGGAATGGGGAGAAGAGGGAATTCCAGGGCCACTCACAAGCACTAGGTACAGAGAAGGGAAGATGAAGGTCTGGGGAGTGGGCAAGACACAGTACATGGTTTACAATTGAGGGAGTTGAAAAATGGCCAGAGAGGTCCACCCCTTCCCTTTCCAGCCATCTCCAAAGGGAAGGAAGAGATGGTCAGTGTCTCCTTGGTCTGAAGCTCAAAAGGTATAAAACGGCCCAGCTCAGACTCCTGCCTGCCTGGGGGTGGAGTAGAGGGACAGGGGTGCTGAACCTAACATAGGGTGGAGGGAAGAAGGGGAGAGATTGGGAGAACTTTTTTTTAAACTTACATTTTTAATAATATTATTGTTTTTTAAAAAGTTGAGGATAGAAGGTGGTAGGAGGGAGCAGAGCTTAGCCCCTTGGCTGGAGGAGAAGGAGGCTGGGGTTTGAGAAGAGGGAAGGGGCAAGGGAAGAAGAGGGTGGAGAAAGGCCTTGTGGCCAGTCCCCCCTCCCCCCAGAGCTGGGGGTGGGTAGTTCATCCCGGCCCCCTTTTGAGTCCCTAAGGGCAGTGGGCACAGAGACAATGCCCCTGGGCTCTGCAGGGGTGAAGGTTAGGGGAGCAGAAACCAAGCATCAGGGGCACCACAGCTCTGGGGGAACGTCAAGACATTTCTTAGAGGCCCGACCATTCCCCATTCCCCTGACTTTCCAGTCCCTCCTGCAGGTAGATGGACAGCTGTAGGCTCAGTCTCTGGGATGCTGGTCCTCCCTCTGCTCCCAGGGTGGGCAGGTGAAGCCCTTACTGGGAGGCCTGAGATGTGGGGTTCTCCGACTTGCTCTCCTGGCTTGAGGGGGGTTTGCTGTTCCAGGGGCTGTTGGCACCCAGCGCTGGGGAGTTGTTGAAGCTGTCCTCGTCGTCGATGCCGTTGGCCGCATCAAACTGTGTGTTCTCCAGACGGGTGATGAGTCGCTCGTCCTCGTCCCCGAACTCCCCGCCCATCAGGGTGGGCTCCCCCACCACCATCACATCCTGAGAGCGGCGGAGGTCCCCAAACATAATCGGGGCAGCGGCATGCCTGGCCCCAGCAGGCCCTCACCCACAGGGATTCTGACCCCCCCAAGGACCCCAACTTTCCCTCAGACCCAGAGGGTCCCAACCCACCCCCCAAATCTGTAGGGACCCCAACTAATTCCAAATGCCCCAGATTTCCCACATTGGCAAGAACCCTAATTTCCTTCCTCCTATCCTTATCTCCATCTCCAACACAACTATTCCATCTATCCAATCCTCTAATCCCTTTGTCTTATGCCCAACACCTCTGACCTTCCTCAATATCCCAGATGCTCCTCTAGTACATGCTCAGGTTCCCCAAGTCCCTAGACTCTGAGAATCTCAATGGTGGGGGCCCCCCAAACCAGGTCTACATGTTATAGGGAGAGGGGAGAGGCCACAGACCTAGGAGGGGTGGCCAGTGTGCATCTGCTTCCGTGAGTGTGACTAGGTGTCTCTGCATGTGTGTGTGCCCAGTATCCCCGCATGGCCATATGCCTGTGTGTGTGCCCATGTCCACAACTGGAGTCACTGCACCCCAGGAGGGGAGGGCGGAGCTTCCTGAGGGGGCCAGAGAGAAGAGAAGAGAAGAGAAGCCGAGATGCTTACAGGTACCTGGCTGGAGAGCGCGAAGGTGCTGGCGGGGCTCTTCTTCTTGCTGTTGCTGTTGTTGGCGTTGCCGCCCCCTGAGCTCATCGTGCTGCCACCCGACATCTTCCGTTTCCGCCTCTTGCTTGGCTGTTGCCGTGCTGGTTCCGCTGCAAAACCAGCAAGAGAATGGGAAGTGGGTGAGACCAGGCTAAAGCGACTAGACAGAGCCTGGGCACATGTTAGGGATTCATGCTTCAGAGGGGTGAGTGAGCCAATCCCAGAAAACCCCTTTGAACTCTGAGGTTCTATGCTGAGATGGAATAAGAACCCTAAAATCTTTTTCCATAAAAATGGAAAAAGAACCCCCTGCTGGGACCTAAAGAGCCCTGTCTGTCTCTGGCTGAGAAAGACCTCTCTTCTCTGGGGGTGGTAAGGTCAGAGTTCAGCTACTTGAGGGGGAAGTCAGCACTGAGAAGAATCCAAAGTTCTACTCTGATACCTCACTGAAGAGACAGATGACCCTGGGTTTCTGAAGGCTATTCCAAGGGAGAGCTGGTTCCAGGAGTCTTACTAAGCAGTTTAAGTTAAGTCTGAAGAAGATTATCACAAGGTTGAGCATTACAAAATTAATTTTTTGGCCATAGCTACACAGAAAACTATGTCCAAAGCAAGAAGGGGTTGCCACTTGTTACCGGGGGCCAGGGAGCACCCACAAAAATCACAGACTTGAAGCACAGGACCAAGAGCAACACACACTGGGGTAGAGGAACTCACCAGGGGGTGCAACCATGCGCTGCCACTTCTGGAAGAGGCAGGTCTTGAGGCAGTCACGCGGGCTGAGGCTGTAAGTCTTGTGGCGGGACATGAGCTCCTGCATGGGCTCAAGGATCACACAGAGCTGGGGGCACATGAGTAGAAGGGGAAGTCAGAACTAGAGGGGCCAATTCTTAACTAGCTAGAGGCAGAAAAAAGGGAGTGGGGTAGAGAGAGGATTATGCACAGCGCCAGTCAGGGTACAGGACTTTGGAAGCAAGGAGCAGGGTGCAAACTCACTCGGAGGTAGTTGAGGGTGGAATTAGACAATCCACACCGAGTGATGTTCTTGGATAACTGGTCCAGCATCTGGGGGTCCTGGGCCTGGAGAAAGGCACATGTGGGGAGAAAGAGTCAAGCATCCCAGAGCACAGCACAGAGTTCCACTATTCCAGCAGTCTTAACCTCCCAGGACTCACATGCATGGCCAGAATGCTTCGAGGAATAAATTCACGATGCTGCCGGATGCTGAAGTGCCACGTCTTTATCCTCATCATGTCATCAAACATGAACTCCAGGTACAGCCGGCCCTCCACACATACCTGAGGACACATCTGTCACAAATCTGCCTCCCAACTGCACCATTCCTCCACACACACAAGGACATATCTGCCTCCTCCCACATCATTTATTCTCTTTTAGATGCTTTCCAGGTGACCAGAAAAGTTCATCTATGTGGGGGTGACTGTGATAGTAGAAGGGGCACAGGATTACCGACACACCACCTGTCTTTTGAACTATAGTCCCAGATTACTGCCTTGTGAATTCACTCACTCTTTGTATCTCTGTCTGTCACACACCAACACCCACACTCCCCCCACCACAAACCCACACACACACAGAGTGCCCAGACCTGGGTGAACATGGGCTTGCCGTGCTGAGTGATCATGCTGCCCTGGTCACAGTCGAGGGACACAAAGTTACTATGGAAGGCTTCCTTAGGGTGCTTCAGCACATAATACAGTTCTGTGGCACCTCCCTCAAAGATGCTTCGGAAGTATCGGGGGATCAGGGTCCGGCCGATAGCTGCAGAGGTAGAAAAGACCTCCTCAGAACAAAAGGACTGCCCCCACACCCAGGTGGAGCAAACCTCTGAGGTTAGATGCAATCCCTTCACCCACTATTACCTGAAAACCCAAACCCCATCCCAAGGTTCTGATACCCACTGTATCTCTTTGGTCCATCTTCCAAACAGAAGGTGATGGTTAACATGGCATCATCCTCAAAGAACTCAGTTGTGAAAGCATCCCACCAGAGATTGTCACACTCCTGCAGAGGATGGGAAAAGGTCACTGGGATCTCAAAGAGGCTTCCAGATTCACTGTTAGTGGCTATATCTTTGCCTACCCCCAAGAACTGGGGAGGAGACTTCTGGAAGATAGCAGGTTAATAGAGTCTTCTGACAGAAGTGGCTCCTATCTCTAACCATGCCCATCCCCCCTTTAAATCTCACATCCCTAACTGCTTCCCTCAGGCCTCTGCCAGATAGAGTAGGCCACCTCCCAACTACCATCCTTAAGTCTTTCACACACACACAACCCCAGGCTGCCCTCTACCCCCAGACATACCTCTGTCCAGTTTTGCAGCCTCTTATTTAACTCGAATATCCTGTAGTCTGTCTGGTTGCCATACGGCGTGTGCCTCCTGGAGGGTGGGAAGGTCAGGATGGTCCCCCCAGATCCCCTACTCATGAGGCTCCCCCCCCCCCATCCCTTGCCCAAAGCCAGACCACTCCCATCACCAGACTCTTACCCAATCCCAGGCTCCAGGTACGTAGGCGGGTACATGGGAGTTGGGCTGTGAAGAAAAGGGGCCAGGAGAAATCTGAGGTAAGAAATGAAGATGTCAAACAGCCTCCCCTAGCCCAGCAAACCTTCAGCAGAGGAGGCTGGTGGACCAGCCTAAAGACAGTGGGACTTAGATAGGAGATCTGAGGTCTGAAGGGAACAGTGGATCTAGGACACTTACCCCACATCCCGATCCAGCATGGTGCCCGGGTGGAAGGGGGGGAAGGCGTTGCCGTTCGGGGGCTCCTTCGGCGAGTACAGCTTGAATGACTTTGAGGAACAACCTGGGTAGAAGGAATTACACTCGAGGGTCTAAACAGTGAGAAGCTCAGGTCTGTCTGGCTCCCAGTCCCTCTTTACTAAACCTTCTCTGTAACCCCTGTTCTGCCAAGTGAAAGAAACCTGGGTTTAGAGAACAAGTAATTACACAGCAACCCTGGCCTCCCCACCTTGGGGAGGGAAGCTCCCAGAACATGCTACTACTCAGCACATTCATGCCCACACGCTAGCTCAGACATGAAGGCCATCCCCCTCCCCAGCAAGAGACTCAAATTACAAAGGGGCTGTGGTAGAAAGAGCAACTTGGGCCTGGTCTTCATGTTTTTTTTTTATTTTTATGAATAAGAAGGTACGGGAAAGGGAGAGATCCTTATTCTTATTCTCATCCCTCACCCCACCCCCCTTTATAATAACAGACAAGTCTAAGATGTCTCTAGTCTTACCCTACCACCATCAAAAGAAGTAAACTTAAAGAGAGGGCCTGGACAAGTCCCTTCCCTGGGCAGCAAGGGGGAAATTCTTCAGTCTCCACCCACCAGATAAACAGTTGTACTCCCCCTTCCCCCAACGGCCACTCTCTTATCAGTCCTAATCCCTCCCCTACACCCAGGGCAGGTGTGCCCCCAAACCAAGGACTCAGCCTAAACCCTTCTCCTCTAAGACTTATCTCTACTAAAGGCCCTCCCATTTTATACAGAGGAATACTCAGTTTTCAGTCATGAGGAGGGGTACCTTGAAATCTTAGCAATGGGTAGAATAGGTCTAGGTGAAGTATACATATGTATATGGGAGGTGTTTCCCCAAAGATATGCATAATGCTAGACAGCATCTTCCCTGGGTGGGATGGAGAGCTGGGAGAGAAGCAGGTAACTCAGGGATTACACATTTTGTCTAGTAGACAGGAAGAAAAACATGGGGCTCTTGAGCTAACAGTCTGGTTACTTCTAAGGCATGATTAGCTATGCTTGGGCTCACTTTCGTAGCTGTGGATGAGGAGAAGCAACATTCGTCCCTCCTGTCCATCCTCAAGGCCCAGTCTCCAGGAGAGACAAAACAGTACCAGAGCTAAGGCTGAGGGCCCAGGAGTTTTGAGTTTATATAAACTTGCTAAATCCCACTCTCCCCTTCATCTGCCTTTAAAGAAAAGAAGGGTTACCCCAAGATAACCCCAAGTCCCTCTATTTCTGAAACCAAGCCCTGTGTGTGCCATTGGGGAAAGGCACTGAGAAAGGAGAGGATTCTATCAGACCCTATCCCAGCCCAGGGCTTTAAGGGATCTCCACATTCCATGCCACTCTCCCACCCCCATTCCCCAGGCCTGTGCAGGTCAGGTGCTGCATATCCTGTGTACATATGTTCATACACCCTGCCCACCCTGCCTTTGTACCCAGCTCGCCCCAACATGCCTAACACCAGGTGCAACAGGGCAGCCCCGGGTAGGAGCAAGGTATGGGAGGCATAGGCACCATTCCCCTCCCCCCACAACATGCTCCCATACAAAGTATACAAAAGCTCCCATAGATCAGTCTGGCCCAGGTGGGTTGCTCCAGAAGGGGACAGAGTACCAGTCATCCAGATACCACCATTTTATGACTCCTCCCTCCAGTCCCCAAGAAGGCTGTTCTCTACTTCAAAAACAGGTATGCCAAGGCCCTGATCCAGGTCCAAGTAATAGAACATGAAAGGTCAGAGGCTGGACCAGGATACAAACCAAGTGGTCAAGACCCCCAGTCCCAGGATCCCCTGAATGTCCAGGAAACATCTCTTCACATCCAACTATCCTCTTAGTTCCATGGGGGCCTTCAACAGAGAAAGGACTCCTAGTTTTCTCATGAGATCAGTTTTCCTTCTTGTGAACTGGGAAGAATAATCACCTACTTATTTCGTATCTGGGGTCAGCAAGAGGAGACAGGGCAAGATGAGATACCCTCAAACACAAAATGGTGGGAAATGAATTAAAGGAAACCTTCAGGTTGGACTCCTGTCCCCATCTCTGGATAATGGACAGAACCTCAGACTCACTGACCTAGCAGGCCCACGGCAACTCCCAGCATACCAGACCAAAGGGGGGGAGGGGGAATCCCTGGTGGGGGTAAATCACACAGACCATCTGTCCCTGTTACTCCGACCCCCTCACTAGCCAGAATAGGAAAGGGGAGCAAAGGGTGAACCAAGCTTTGAAGACCTGGGGGGAGGGGAGAAATGGGGGAGTAGGCTTGGTCAAACCCAAAGGCTGGCAAGTATAAGGTGCTGATCTCTGGCCTAAATCCTTTCTAGCCTGGAGTAGGTGCTAGGGAAGCAAAACATGGAGCTGGAAAACTTTTCCAGGATGAAGATTCTATGGTTGGGAGGAAAAGTCTAGCTAAAGCCAATTCCATGGGAACTAGTCTGACAACCCTCCCTCCGCCCCCACCTTAGGGCCAGGGGTCATCAGGCCTAGCCCTAGGAGGAAGATCTTATGTCCCAGCAGGACCAGACACCCATCCCTCCCATATCCCCCCACAATTAGGCCTGCGGGGACTTACCTGGGAGAAGTAAGGGGACAGTGTGGGGTGGTGGGTCCTGCTCTCAGCAGGGAGAGGGCAAGCAGGGTGGGGGTGGGGGTACTCAGCTGCTCATCTCCCTGGCCAGCCCTGCTCTACTCTCGGCCAGAGCCGAGGGATGGCAGGGCCGGGCCAGGCCAGCCCAGACACACAAAAGCTCCCACACCCCTCAAGCGCCAGGCACAGTGGGCCCCAGCCCAGGGGAGAAAGTTCCTCTGGCCAAGGGGCCCTGGGCCAGGGGGCTGGGGAGCTGGCCCCGGGGGCAGGGGGCTACCGAGAGGCCGCGGGGAGCAAGGAGCTCTCTTTGTTTGCAAGATTTCCCTCAACAATGGCCACCGCTTCGCTCTGCTCTGCACTCCTCTCTCCTCCTCCTCCTCCTCCTC
Organism: Pseudochirops corinnae; assembly: GCA_028646515.1. Lineage (NCBI taxonomy): Eukaryota > Metazoa > Chordata > Mammalia > Diprotodontia > Pseudocheiridae > Pseudochirops > Pseudochirops corinnae. The sequence continues at coordinate 121,057,685 of CM053589.1, forward strand.
CTCCTCCTCCTCCCGCTCTCCTCCCTGCTGCCGCTGCCGATTTCTGCCTCTGCCTCCAAGCAGCCCGCCGCCGGCCCGACCGACTTCCCCTCCCTGCTGACCAGGCCTGCAGGGCCCCGGTGTGGGGGCTCGGGGGAGAGTCACAGCTCAGCTCCAACACTCACACAGACACACAGTCACACATAGACACACACACCTCCCGCCTGCTAGCTCTCTCCTTCCTTCCCTCCCTTCCTCCCTTCCTCCCTCCCTCCCTCCCAGTGTCTCTCAGAAAGAGGCCCCAGGGCCGGAGGAGGGTGGAGCTGGACTCCACTGGCTCCACCCTCCCCCAGCTCCCACAGCCTCCACTCCTCTCCCATGAAAGAGGAAGAAGGAGGGAGGAGGGACTGCTTGGGCTGAGAAAAACAAAAGAGAGACAGAGACTAGAAGAGAAACAGAAGGAAAAAAAAAGACACGGCAAGAGAGAAGAGATGAAAATGATTCCAGGGCGAAGAGGGCAGAGGAGGGTCAGGGGGTGGCAGGAAACCTCAGTACCTGGCAAGGGTGAAGCTGACAACAGGCCCCCAGTGTCTCCTCCCCCATCCCTCCCATAGCCTAAGGCCAAGGAGGGGGCTTGGCTCCCTCCCCCCCATACTCAGGAGTGAGGGATGGAGGCCCCAAAGGGATCATTTCTGTAAAGGGGTCATTTCTGTTGGCTTTGGGCCCCACACAAGTTCTGACTGGGACCTGAAAACACTTTCACCTCAAGACTCCTAGTTTCCAGGACCCAAGCCCAGGCCTCTCATTTGGTCTTTCTAGACTCCCATGTCACTCTTTTCTAACCCCTATCCTCCACCGGCAAAGTGAAGAGCCTGGACTCCCCTTCCCAGTTCTCACAGGTTCCTCCTCCGGTTATTGCTGCCGAGGTACCTGCCCAAGCATGATCCCTCACAACAGGAGCCTGTAGTGGTACTAGGATGCCGGAGGGGCAGGTCACTGGTTGGAGGGTGAGGAAGAGCAGGAAAGAGGAGAGTGCATATTCCAAGGGAGACCAGGATATACAACCCTACCTGACTGCAAACAATCTCATCAAAAGCCTAAACTCACACAGGGGACATTAAACTTGCATTTTTTCAAATAAAGCTTCAAATTAGATCTCCAAGATGTCTTTCCACTTTAAATCTGTGATTCTGTAACCACTTGGGATTTTAGGGACAGTATCTAGAACCCAATGTCCTCAATTTTCTTCCAAACCCAGACCAAGCAAATAACTCTAAAGCAAGTACTCAATCCAACTTATCTCCCTGACTGACCTCCACTACCCCAGCAATGTCTCACAGAGCTGCACAAAGCAGCCTGCTAGAGAGCGCTCTCCCTAGTTACACCTACTAACCCAGTGATGCCCACAAGCAGTCCTGCAATATACAAGCCTAACCCTGTGTATATGTTACACACTTCAGTACCAGGACACAAGAAGCCTGAAGAGACCGCTGGTGCTTTTTAACTTGAGGAATCAAAGCAGATCAGCCAATCCGTTATCTTAATGGGCCTTTCACAATGCCCCTGAGCAGGTAGTAACTATCATCTGCATCTTACAAGTGGATGAAACAAAGACCACAAGAAGTGACTTGCCTAAGGTCTCACTCTCTCTCTCTCTTTCTCTCTGTCTCACTCACACACACAGTGGTAGAGCTGAGAATAGAAAGTAGGTCCTTTGACTTATTTCAGGGTACAAAGGGACGTCTACTCCCCCCCCCCCAATCCTCGTATGATTGTGATTCGGGGGCAGCCATCCCACAGCCCACTCCTTCCCACCTAACCTCACCCCTTTAGGGCCTCGATACTCCAAGCCCAGCCCCCTCAGCTGCTACCACCATCACCACCCACTCCCATGGGGCCGATTAAGGAGCTCAGAAATAACCAGGAAAGGGAAAGGAGAGGCACTTTGGCACATTTTCAAAAAATTCAGCCCCCCACTCAAGTTTACAGTCTTCCCACCTCAATCTAATGAACTGAACCAGGAGATGCAGAGACAAGGACAAGAGATGAAAATAAAATTAAGAGACAGGGGAAAGGAAAGAGGGATCAAAGGAGCCGTGTGCCAAAGTAGAGGGCAGCAGGAAGAACAATGACCCCCCATCCCCCAGCTACTAGGCAAGAGTCTGGTGCCCACAGCTCCCACCCCCCTACCCGGGCCCCCAGGCTGCCCTGACCCCAGCCCCCTCTCTCCTTTGTCTTCGCCCAGCCTCCCGCTGGCCTGGCACTCTGCCATCCCCTCTCCCTGGCGCTCAGCCTTGGCCTCAGCCTCCTCCTCCCTTAGTCCCCATCTTAACCCTTATAGGGCAGATACCACCACCCCTAGGACTGACTAGGGGATATGCTCCCCCCCCCACCTCTAGGACACTGCAGGGGGCAGAGCTGCAGAGAGGAAGGGGTCTCTAGCCTATGTTTATTTCCTTTCGAGTGTGCACGTCTGTCTGTTTCTGGTTTTGACTGTGCCTGTGTGCTTGTCTCTGTATCTATGCCTTGGTGTGTGCTGTGTGTGTGTGCTCACTATGTAAGTCTCCTAGGCTCCTCTCAGTCACATGTGTGGGGCATGTGCTGTCTCTGCTGTGCTGGGGGAGGGAGGAGGAGTCGGAGACATAGACCTACGTATGCACACAAAGGAGGAGGAAGCTTCGGAAGGCAACCAAACCTGGTCTGCCCAGCCTGGGAACTTAGGTGCTGAGAGCCTCTCCAGGCCTTGTATACTTCTAAGGCTGCGAAGAGCAAATGTTTCTTTGTGTTTCTGTAATTGAGTTTCCCTGCATCCTTCTTCCATATGATATATGTTTATGCGTGTCTCTGTACATGTGTTTTTCAGCCCATCTCTTTGGGTTTATTTCCAGCAGTCTGTCAGCTCATACCCTAAACAAATTAATCCTTTGTCCCCTGGATCTCCTAGGTCTGAAGACTCATAAAATTCAATACTCAGGTCCCCCTTATTATTCTCCTGCCTCCAGACCATTCTACATTTCTACCCACCTGTCAATTCAGGCCCTCCCTAAAGTCAAACTTGTAACAATCTCTTCTGAGAGACTTCAAGACACCAATGGGAAGAGCCTGACCCTTTCCTCTGGTCATATGAAAAATTCAGGGGAACACACAAATGTACCCTCCAATAACCAGCCACATGTGACAAGTATAGTAGGGTATATACTAGGCCCTAAGGCCTCTATTAATCCTAATACCCTATGGGATTCTATCCCTTCCTGGTGCCAAAACTGTGATGACAGCTCTCAGTCATCTATCCTGCTATCTCAACCCTTCCCTAGGCCAGGTAGAAAGGGAGAAGGGTAGGGGAAAGGAGGACTGGAGTAATAGGACTCATGGGTTCATCCTTGGGTTTCCTCTTCCACTTTGGGCCTGGATTTTCCCTGATGAAAAAGGAGTAAGGATACCAGTGATGTCCCTTGGGAAGGAGTCAGAAGTGGTTAGAAGGAAAGGTCAGAGGTAGGGGAAAGTGCAGAGGCCAGAAGTGGAATCCCCATTATAGGAAAACAATTCTTCCCAATATGAGGAGATAATTTTGCTTCCCTTTTACTACAGTCTCCCAAATTCTGTTGGGACAAGGAGTCCCTTCTTCCCCTAGAGGAATAAGTTCCCTAAGTATGTGAGGATCAAACACTGACCCCCCCCAACAAACTCAATCAGGGCTGGTCATCTCATCTCTGGAGACATCAGGCACCTAAAATGTTTGACTAACTGCTCAACCTAAGGATCATATGACTCTTGGATTCCCTACGGAGATGAACACAGACTGATGTGGGTGGGATAAAGCACCCTCTGCTCCTTGGACATCTGAATATCTCTTGGCTTAAGACCCCCTCAAGGCCACCATCATCCCTCCAGGTGACACCTCCTACCTTCATTGGTAGTATTCTCTCAACCCAGAGAAACAAGGAAAAAAAATCATAGGTTATGCCAGATACAAAGTGGCCCTTACATCTCAGGTGTGGGACCCTGAGGGCATAAGTCAGACATAGAAGTCAGATATCTTGAGGTGGCAAGAGGCACTTTCCTCAGGATCCTTCTTTGCCACCCCTCCCCCAGTCCCTTGGTCTTCCCTTCACCCCTACCCCATCTCCTGAGCCTATGTAAAAGCAACCTTGGTGACCACTTCCTTGGCATGCCTACATTCAAAATTGTATTTACAGACCACTCCTGGCAGGTGGAAAAGACACTCAGGCACACGTTAAATGACTGGGTTCTGGGTCAACTCTGTATCCTCTCACCCACCCCTCGGTGCCTCTACCCAGAGCCTCATTTAGTGGGAGAGGGGGTCAGAGAGTACTTCCTGGGTTCTCTTCTCTCCTCAATCAAGCCTTCCCTATGACCCCAAGACCCCAACTCCGAATCACAGGCAGAGGAACTGGGACCAGGGGCTCAATTACTGCTACCCCCAGCGGGGGCACACTCCTAATGCCCCTCTTGGGGGCAGTTGCCCCTGGCAACAGGCAATGAGGCCCAGAGGGGAGGGGCCCCAGAAAGTACCCCCCCCTTTCAATGCAGCGGCCCCCACCCTAGGTACCCAAGGGAGGAAAGAGCAGGGTCAGGCAGAGGGGATAGTACATCAGGGAGGGTTGGAGGGGGGGGGGGGCAACCTGCGCTGGCCAATCACAACTCTCTGATGACCTGGGTGGGGGGGGTCAAAAGTCCAAAGCCACTTCTGATTGGCCGACATCCTGGAATTCTGGGAATTCCACCCCCTCCCCTTGTCGCACCCCCCCACCCCCTCCCACCCCCAGGCGCCTCTGGGCTGCTGCGCATTTTCGGGGAGGGGGGGAGTCCCTCCCCAGGACAGATAGGCCAAGCCCCCTTCCCCCAACTCAACCACATCCACAATCCAACAGCCCCCTTCCTCCCCAGCCCTGCAAGTACAAGCGAAATAGGGGCTTGCTGCGCTGGGTGAGGAGGGGGGTGGGGGCGAGGTGTCCACTCACCAGGGCAGGCGCAGCCCACTGACATCTTCACATCGCCCGCTGCGGGGGGCCCAGCCGAGTCACGGTGCCCGCCGCGCGCGGGTACAAGCTGGGCATGGGCCGCCGCCGCCGCCGCCTTCTCCTCCTTCTCCTCGGCCGCCGCCGCCGCCGCCGCCCACAGCCCGAGCCCGAGCCCGAGCCCCGGCCTCCGCGCCGGCCTCCGCGCCGGCCCCGGGGTCCGCCAGCCCCTGGCTCGAGGGGCCTGCAGGCTGGGCAGGAGACAGGAAGGAGACCTGTCTGTGCGCGCGTGTGTGCGAGGGTGCGCGCGAGACTGTGCGTGTGTGCGCGTGTGCGGGTGCGTGTCTGGGGCGCTCCCTCCCCGCCGCCGCCGCTGCCGCTCGCTGGCGGCCCCGCGCCCGGCGCCCCGCTCCCCGCCTCGCTCGCTCGTAGCTCCCTGGCTCCCTCCCTCGCTCTCTCGCGGTCTCCCCCCTCCCCGGCGCCGCTGGGTTGGGCTTTATTAATATGCTAATTGAGGCGCGGGTGGGAGGGGAGAACTGAGCCGTGTGTGTGCGTGTGTGCGTGCGTGTGTTTGTGTGTGTGTGTGTGTGTGTGTGTGTGTGTGTGTGTGTGTGTGTGTGTCAAAGTGACCCGAGCCGGGGAGGGGGAGGCTTCAGGGAGAGGGCATGTGACGCAGCTTTTAAAGAAGGAGAGACGGGGATCTAGACGGGGGGAGGGGGTTGTGTGGGGAGACAGGCGCTGAGAGCTCCCGAAGGGCCAGGGTCCCCCTGCGACCTGGGGCTTCGGGAGGGGGGGGGTGTCGAGGAGCTGGAGGTGGGGCGCGGAGGAGTAACCGGTCCGCAGGTCTGACCCACTCCAAGAAAACCAGCGTCTGCCTGGATCCCTGAAAGGGACAGGAAAGCCCAGTCTCCCAGCCCCTTGGTGTCCGAGACAGCATAGCTGCCCAGGGCTGAAAGGGTTAATGAACCCCGAGCCATCCTTCGCCAAAGCTCCAAGTCCTTTTTTTTGGGGGGGGGAGGGAACTGGTTGGAATGGGAGATGCCATAAGCTAGAGCTGATGGGAAATCCTGGCCTGGATGATACTTCTCACCTGACAGAAAAGACGAGGGGAGAGAGAGAGAGAGAGAGAGAGAGAGAGAGAGAGAGAGAGAGAGAGAGAGAGAGAGAGAGAGAGAGAGAGAGAGAATGTGTGTGTGTGTGTGTGTGCGTGTATGTGCTCGTGTGTTCGTGTGCGTGTATGTATGTGTGTGCGCGCGCGCGTGCATGTGTGTTGGAGGGTATGGGGGAGGGCTACTAAAGACCAGGGACTGGTGTTAGGTATCGGTCTTTTAGGTTAGGTCACAAGATGGCAGGTTCCTTGGTTGGGGGTAGCAACAAGGTCAATGTGTACACACACACCCCCCCAGGGTGGGGACCCTCGGCCTCTCAAGGCCACTCTTTGGCAGCTAGATCTGGTCATCGGGTCTGCACATACTGTGCCCTAGCTCCTGGGAATAACTTGGGGATTCTGTGCATATGTGAGGGGATTGTTATCAAGGCAGCCCCCCCACACAGGCCCCAGGCTCAGCTGCTGCCCCAGTTTCATAAACAGGAAATACCTATTAGAGTGAGGGGAGGGGGCCGAGGTGTATATAAGGGGGAGGTGGCCTACCCTTCCCCCTCCTTCCTGGGGGGTGTCTTAAACTGCCTGCCCTTTCCCTTGATTTCCGGGTTGGGGGGGGAAGGCCTTTGCTTGCCCTCTGGGGAATATTTGTGTCATTCCTCTTCATAATGCCTCCTCTTAAGAAGGAGGGGCTTAGGCCCTGATACTTCCTCCCCTGACGCTCTCCTCCACCTTGGTGAGGGGAAAGGGGTTCTTACTGATTTGAAACAGTTCCTAGATCTACTTAGAGCCCCTCAACCTCGTCCCATTTTTATCTGGGGCAAACAAGGACCAGGTTAGCAGGCACCAGAGTTCAGCTTCGTCACAACAAGATCTGCCTTAATTACCTTTCTCTCTAGTGCCAAAGATTGGCGGGGGCGGGCGTGGGGGGGTGGATTGAGAGCCAGCAAGGGGGCAAGGAAGACATATGCTCCATCCAATTTAGTCCCTCCCACACATCCTCTTCTTCAGCCTGGTCAGTCTTTTCCCCCCTTTCCTCAGACCAGTCTACTCTATCATTCACCAGGGACTAAGTAAAGAGGACTGGATTAAAGTTAACCCCATCCCCCATCCTACATGGTCCCATCCCCCACTATAGACTTTCCCTTAGAATCAATCTCTCACTTCTCTTCCCCAGCCTACCTTAAAGATCTCATTGAGCCCTAGTTTTCTCATCTGTTAAATGAATGTATTAGACTCTATTATCTCCAAAAACCTTTTCAACTTCAAATTCTATGATTCTTTGAACATGTCATAAATACACTGGGACATTTGAGAGGAAATGTGCCATTTTGAAAAGCTCAGGCTTCAGCTTGAAGTCTTGACTTCATTTTATGACCCCAAAGCAATTTCTTGATTTCAGGGGCTCTACTATAACAAAATTCCTAACTAAGGTTCTGCTTCTAGCTCAGACTCAGACATTCAATAATTCTGAAAAGTCTGATTCCAAGAGATCCCACCCCCAACTAGTTTAAGGATTTGGGGAGTGGTGGGGTTCAGAGAAAGGTTTGGTGATGGAGATAAGGAAATTGGCCCTAACACCTCCACTCCCCCAGCCACCTGACCACCCTCCCCTTTAGGCTATTCATTTCATCCAACTAGCTAGGTCAGATTCCTGGAGGAGGGAGAGTGTCTCTAGGTGGTTTCCCCACCTCACTCCTGCCACACACCCTCCCCCTACAAGTGTAGAGGCTTCCAGCTGGCTTTGAGACCCAGATATTTCTGTGTCTGGGTCCTGAATCCCATAGAAGGGGGAGAGACAACCTCGTATCCAGAAAAGAGCATTCACTACCTTGGAAATCAGAAAATTTAGGTGCTAGTCCTTGTTCTTCTGGGAAAGGTGATTGGGGCAGAGCTGTTGTCCACTTTTTTGGAGACACCTGGTAATGGGAATTGTGTATTATGAGTGGACAATAAATTTTACAAGTACAGGGAGATCTCTGGTAAGGAAACTCCCTTTACCAATGAAGTTGGACAACTGTTCTTCAATTCATAGCCCTATTTGCCCAGTAAAGGTTAATTGACTTGTTCAAGGTCACACTACCAGTCTGCATCAGAAACTGAATTTGAACTGCCTCTGAGCTCCTCTCCCTCTGATGGGAATACAGTATAGAAAATGAAACAATCTTTCCTCTCCATGTACAGCATACATATGATCTAGTAGCCCTCACAGGGACAGCTAGGTAGCAAAGTGGATAGAGTGTGGTGCCTGGAGGCAGGAAGATTCTTCCTGAGTTCAAATCTAGCTTTAGACACTTAATAGTTGTGTGCTGCTGAGCAAGTCACTTAACCCTGTCTGCCTCAGTTTCCTTATCTGTAAAAATGAGCTGGAGAAGGAAATGGCAAACCACTCCAGTATTTTTGCCAAGAAAATGAGGTCACAGAGTCAGACTTGACTAAAAATGACTAAACAACAATAATATGGGATTTTGTTTTGTTTGACTATACATATTTGTAATGGTTTTGTTTTTCTTGCCTTCTCAATGGGTAGGGAAAAGGGAGGTGGAAGGGAGAAAATTCAGAATTGAAAATAAAATTTTATTTAAAAAAAGACAGTTGGGAACAAAAACAATTATCATCCACAAAATACACATAATCTGTGCCAAAATTTAACCAAGTTACTCTCTTATTAAAAAAAAAATTCAGTGGTTCCCTATTGTCTTTAACATGAAAAGACAGATTCCTTAACCCAGGCATTTAAAAACCTTTGCGATCTGGTTCCAAACTACGTTTCCAGCCTTATTACTCCTATTAATGAGATTTTCATTCCAGTCAAACTGAACTAAAAACTATTCTCTGGATTGGAAAATCTATTTCCCTAGTCTCTGAATTTGTGTAGGCTATTCCCCATGTTTGGAAAACTCCTTTAAAAAATGTCTTATTGACATCACTGTTATTTTCTACTGACTCTTCCCAAAGCTCTAAGAGAACTCTCCCGTGTAACAAGTGAATGCAGTTGGGCAAACAAATCAACACATTAGCTATATTTGAAAATGTGTACCTTCTTCCAAAACTATAAGTCAACTCTTCTCTTTGGAGAGGTGGGAGGAATGCTTTATCCTAGAACCTATAGAAAGGTCTTCCTTACTGGAACATGAGCTACTGGAAAGCAGAAATTAGCTTTTCTGTTGGTATCCCCAGAGCTTAAACCTGTGCTCTGTGCATAATAATTGATTAATAAATGTTTTTGCCTTTATTTATCATCAGTTCTCTTTGGTCGTTATTGGTCACTGAATTGATCAGAGTTCTGAAGACTCAATGGCATTTAATAAATACATATTGATTATTATGGTCATTTTGTAAGTTGTTTTCTGTTTACTTGATGCATCAGTTCATTTGCCTTTCCAAGGTTCTTTGAATTCTCCATATTCATCATTTCTTATGACTTAATATTCCTTTTTATTCAAATATAATTTACTCCATAATTATTCCCTAATCAGTGAACAATTTCAATTCTTTGCTACTACAAAAAAGTGTCACAATTAATATTTTTGTATATATTGAGATTTTTTTCCCTCGTCTGACTTTCTTCAGGTACATATCCAGTTATAGTATTGTTGGGGCAAAGAATATCTATAGTTTAGCAGGGAATTTTTTTTTTTAGTATAATTCCAAATTGTTTTCCAGAATAGTTGTGTCAGTCCACAGCTCCAACAATAATACATTGGTGTGCTTCCCTTTGTACAATCCCTAAAACATTTATCAATTTCTATATTTGTCATCTTTGCTTCTCTTCCAAGTGTGAGATAAAACTTAAGTGTTAAATATTCATTTGAAAGCATTTCTTCATCTATACCTCTAGAAATATTTGTCTTCTTTCACTGTCTAGCTTAGGTGCCTTCTCTGATCCTTCAGGTTATTTCTCTCTCCCTTGAATCTATATATATGTGATACAGTGGAATAGCAGAATATAAACTAATTGAGGACTGGTTAATTGTTGTCTCTGTATCCTTAGCGCCTAGTCCAGTGACTTATGTATAGGAGATTTTAATAAATACTTATTGAACAAATGCATAGGAAAAGTCAAAGAAGCCTGAGTGATTTTTTTTTTGGGCGGTGTGGGGAGAGAGGGGGGGCAATCAGGATTAAGTGGCTTGCCCAGGCTCACAGAGCTAGTGAGAGTCAAGTGTCTGAGGCCGCATCTGAAGGCAGGTCTTTCTGACTATAGGGCCAGTGCTCTAACCACTGTACCACGTAACTGCCCCCTGAGTGATTTTTAAAGAGAAGAGTCCTTTTTTGGTGGTAATATAAAATGATGGGGATGAAAATGTAAGGGAGATTCTGTTAAAGGCATGGAGAGTGACATCAAATGAGGAAGGAGAGAGAACTAGGCAAGATTGGGGATATAAAGTAGTCTAGTCCTGTGTGGATGGATACTTGAACAAATAAAAGAGAATAGATGGATCAAAAAAGGTAGTTTGGAGCTATATTGTGGAAGGCCTTAAATAGCAGTTTGAATTTATTAATCCTGGAAAGAATAGGGATCCACTGAATGTTTGATCAGGATTTGATGAGATCATTTGAAGGCTTTTAGGGCTGGGAATGATATGATCTGACGCGTGTAATAGAAAGGGAAGTATTGCTGTAGAAGGCTTAATGGAACTTAATGACTAATTGGAAGTGAGCATAAGGAAGAAGAGTCCATGATCCTGCATGGGGAATCTCTCCAGCTTAGGGGGTCGTCTGTCTCTATCCCATCTCCCTGTCCTTAGGAACTCCCATTTCCTTTGTGATACAGCCAGAGTTGATAGGAACACCAGAGGCAGCTTACTGGTGCAGTAAGTAGAATGCTGGGTCCAGAGTTAGGAAAATCTGAGTTCAAATCTAGCCTCAGACAATTAGTAGTTGTATGACCTAAAACAGGTCACAACCTCTCTGCCTCAGTTTCCTCATGTTGTGAAACCCAAATGAGATATTTGTAAAGTACTCAACACATATTAGGTATTTATTTTCTTCCTTTGAGTAATAGAGTCAGAAAGGTCCCATAGATGACTCTGCAGTGCTTTGTGGGGCTTAGTGGCAATAGGTGAAATTATTGATTGACTATTAACCCAGGTCTTTTTTTTTTTAACAAGTAAGCCCTCCCCAACTAGCTATCTCCTTGAGTCACCACCTGAGGGATGATCAGTCAAAGTTGATATAATATTAATAAGAGATAGGGAAACCAAGGTCTGATGAAGAAGGGGTTTAGGGAAGGGTTAGTGGCATAATGGAAGAAAGGAACAAGCATTTATCCTCACAAAAACCCTGGGAGGTAGGTGCTATTATTCCCTCCATTGTGACTTGCTCAGGGTTATTACACAACTAGTTAGGTGTCTGAGGTCCTATTTGAACTCAATTCTTCCTGACTCTAGGCCTAGCACTCAAGGTCCCATGCTACCTAATAATATCTGTGTACTTACTTTATACTGTGGGAATGCTCCAGGTAGGGAAAGAGATCTTTCCCAAAATTTCCTATTCCATTGGCTATCGATGTAGTCTCCTGAATGTGAATTTTTAGGTCCTCTCTCTACTGTTCTCTTCTCCCTGGGGCTCTTCTCCATATCTCTTCCAGTGCTTAGAACTTAGCTTGGTGGTATCCTTTCTTTCTTCCCCCTCTTTGCACACTTCTGACACCTAAGGCTTCCTCTAATACTTCCTCCATCAGAACTCCTCCACGACTTAGCACTGGATCCTAAACTATTCAAAAGCATCAATTCTTACTTCTAGTTGGGTGTCTATCTAGTCTTCCCGATTTGTCAAATCAGCAAACCTCCATCAAGTCCCTGCTATGAGGCTTGCACTGTCACTGTGTATTGACGGTATATTGTTTGTGGTTGTTCAGTTGATTTTTGAGTAGTGTCTAATTGTTTGTGACCTCATTTGGAGTTTTCGTGACAAAGATACTCGAACGATTTGCTATTCCCTTCTCCAGCTCATTTTACAGAAGAAACTGTAGGCAAACTGGATTAAGTGACTTGCCCAGGGTCACACAGCTAGTAAGTGTCTGAGGCCAGATTTGAACTCAGGAAGATGAGTCTTCCTGATTCCAGGCCTAGCACTATATCCACTGTGCTACCTGCTGCCCCTTATGTTGAGGATATAAAGAATTGCAAAAAACAGTCCTTGCTCTCAAGGAGGTTACAGTCCAATGGGACTAAAATAGTCTGTCAACTCCCCTGAGTGGAGGAAAGACAAATATCTACGTCTTTGTACCTTGTTTCCTCCATGCACACAATTGATATTTGTTAATCTGATATTTTTGAATGGCTAGGTCCAGTTCCTTCAACCAAACTATGGTAGGAGTCCCACAAGGGCCAGGTCCCAGTTGGCTCAGTGCTCTTCCTCACGGTGTACACTGTGCACAGCTCAAGCTCAGGAAACATTTGACGAGAGTAACGACAATAATAGCTTACATTTATATAGGCTTTAAGATTAACAAAACACTTTATTTCTGATTTCACATTTCCGTGAAGTAGGATCACATAGCTAGTAAATGTTAAAAAGTTGCATGTGAACCTAATTCTCTGATTCCAAGACTAGAAGTTTAATAAATGCTGGTTGATTGATTGATGATCAGTTTATCCCCCATCTTGACCCTAGGAAGCTCATTATTGGGAAATCCTCATTGTCCAGTAAGATCCCATCAACCTTGGTACTCCACCTCATCACTACCCTCTGGTCCTTCAGATTGGAGGCTGGAGTCATAAACTTCAAAATCTCCATGTAAGGTGGGGAGCTCAGCTGAGAACATCTCATTTCTTGGGACTTTGATGACTTTTACTCATGTCCTCAAATTGGGTACCTTTTCCCTCCCCCCTCCCCTTCTCCTTTCAGCTTCCTTTTGTGTGTTGTCTTCTCTAATTAGATTATAAGTTTCATAACGGCACAGACTATCTTTTTTCATATTTATATCTCTAGCACTTACCACAGATTCATACCACTTACCATAGAGTCATTGTCCCTACTCTCTTACCCAAGTACTACCCTCCTTCTGGTGACACCTAGTAGGTGGAGTGCTGGCCCTGGAGTCAGGAAGACTATTCAAATCTTACTTGAGACATTTACTAGCTGTGTGACCCTGGGCAAGTCATTTAATCCTGCCTGTTTGCCTCAGTTCCTTATCTGTAAAATGAGCTGGAGAAGGAAATGACAAACCTCTGCAGTATCTTTGCTAAGAATACCTCAGATGGATCCATGAGGAGTTGGACATAACACCAATAACGCCCTTAGAGGCTTCTCTCTTCAGAGGAAGAACTAGGATTTGAGGGAGTCAACGATACCAGGAATTGTGTGTATATATGTTGGAGGGTGACTATAATACCTTATTTTAAAACTAATTCTTGCTAACTAGTTTCTAAACTTAGTTTTTTCTCTGCATGGCTAAAGGAGTTTAAGTCCCAGCCTTTTACCTTCCAAGATCTGTCTACCCACCCAATTAAACTCAATTTGAGAAAGAAACATCTATAAAGGACCAATAAAGAACAAGTCTGTATTTAGGCTCTGGAAAACCAAAGATAAGTGAGATTTCTGCTCTCCGAGTTTATAATCTTGTAGAGCATAGTAAAGTATGCATATATTATTACAGATGAGGAAACTGAGTCTTGAAAAGGTAAGTGAATTGTTATGGTCACACATTTAATGTCAAAGCCAGAATTTGAACCTAGGTCTCCTAACTCCAAAGTCCAGTGCTCTTTCCATTATTCCATGCTGTCTCTCAAATATAGAGAAATTCAATTTTAAAATTAAATATATTTATTCAGTAAGAAATAAAAGAGATCTAAGGGGAGGAGGGGTATGTATGAAGATAACAAGGAAGTTAAGAGATTTAGGGCTTCAGTGAGAGTCATGGTGTCCATAGTGTTTACCTTAAAGAACTCACAGAGGATAAAGTACTTCCAGAACCAATGTTTACATAGGACCTATGTTGGGCAGCTAGGTGGCACAGTGGATAAAAATGTTGGGTTTGGAGTCCTGAAGACTTGAGTTCAAATTCAACATCAGATGCTTACTATCCGTGTGACCCTGGGCAAGTGACTTCACCTCTATTTGCCTCAGTTTCCTCAAATGTAGAATGAAGATAATAATAGCACCTAGGGTTGTTGTGATGATAATATATGAGATAATATATGTAAAACGCCTGGCACATAGTGGGTGCTATATAAATGCTAGCTACAATTATCATGAGAGCCATAATATAGACTGTTAAGTATTCTCACACCAGAAGTCTAGGAAATAAAATAGTCCCTACAAGGGGCAGAGGCTTCAGCTGGCCCTGGAAGGACCCAAATATAATTTGGAGGAGTAGGGGAGGTAGAAAGATGGTTTAGGTGGGAGGAAAAGGACAAAAATTCTAGGTACGGTATGAAGGAAACCCATTGAGAAGCCAGCAGACCAGTCAGACAGAAAGGTTGGGGCAAGGGGCAGGGGCATCAGTTTATAAGCTTTTATCAGGAGCTTACTATACCCAAGGAATAATGCTAAGTGTTAGGAATACAAACAAAAACAAAAATACGATCCCTGCCTACAAGGAGCTCACATTCTAATGGGGAACAGAAATTATACCTACAAGATTGGTATATAAATATATAGTCTAACTCTAAATGGAAGAATCTCAGTGGCTAGGCCCTAGCCTTGGGGTGGACTGGGAAAGGACTCCTGTGGAATATACAATTAAACTGTTTCAAATGAAGCCGGGGACCAAGGAGGTAAAGGTGAAGAGAGAGAGTTTCAGGTATGGGAGCAAAGTCACTGAAGAAGGAGATTGGGTCAGTGGGAAATAAAGTTGGTAGAATGGAACTAGACTAGACTTTGGAGACCAGCCTTGAATGGGAGGATCACTCAATTCAAGCCAAGTCCACAAACATTTACCAAGTTCCTCTGCATTCCCAGCTGGGGAAAAAAAAAAAGGGAAAAATAGTCTGTACCCTCAAGGAGCTCATAACCTTGTTTATCTTTGCTCTTCTTTTTTTTTTGGAAGGCAATTGGAGTTAAGTGACTTGCCCAAAGTCACATGGCTAGTAAGTGTGTCAAGTGGCTGAGGCTGGATTTGAACTCAGGTCCCCCTGACTCCAGGGCTGGTGCTTTATTCACTGTACCACCTAGCTGCCCCACCTTGTTTATTTTTAACATTCAATTTTTAAAATCTTGAGTTCTGAATTCTCTCCCTTCCTCTCACCCCTCCCCCACCCACTAAGAAGGCTAGAGATGTGACATCAATTATATGTGTGAAATCATATAAAACATTTGCACATTAATCATGTTGCAAAATAAAAGCAAGAAAAATTTAAAAAGTGAAAAAATTGTGCTTCAATCTGCTCTCAGACTCCATTAGTTCTCTCTCTGAAGGTAGATAACAATTTTCATCAAATCCTTTGGGATTATCTTCAATCATTGTATTGATCAGAATAGCTAAGTCATTCACAGCTGATCACTGTATAATATTGCTATTATTGTGTAAAATGTTTCCTGGTTCTGCTCACTTCACTTTACATCAGCTCATGTAAGTCTTCCCAGGTTTTCCTGAAACCATCCCCCTTGTCATTTCTTATATCACTATATTATATGCCACAACTTGTTCAGTCATTCTCCAATTGATGGGTATCCTTTCAGTGAATAATTCTTTGCACTGCAAAAAGAACTGCTATAAGTATTTTTGTATACGTGGAACTTTTTCCTTTTTCTTTGATCTCTAAGATACAGACCTAGTAGTGGTATTGCTGGGTCAAAGGGTATGCACAATTTTCTAGCCCTGTGGACTTAGCTCCAAATAGTTCTCCAAAATGGTTGGACTTAGTTCACAACTCTACCAAGAGGGTGTTACTGTCCAATTTTTCCTACATTCCCTACAGCATTTGCCATTTTCCTTTTCTGTTGTGTTAAGTTAGCCAATCTAATAGGTATGAGGTGGTAGTTCAGAGTTGTTTTAATTTGCATTTCTCTATCAATAATGATTTAGAACATTTTTTCATATTAGATAGCTTTGATTTCTTCTTCTGAAAACTGCTTGTTCATATCCTTTGACCATCTGTCCATTGAGGAATGATTTGTATTTTTATAAATTTGGCTCAATTCCCTATGTATTTGAGAAATGAGGCCATTATCAAAGAAAGTTGCTGTAAAAAATCCCTCCCCCTCTTCCTGCTTTCCTTCTAATCTTGGCTGCATTGATTTTGCTTGTGTAAAATCTTGTTGTTGTTGTTGCTGTTCAGTCATGTCTGAATCTTTGTGACCTCATTTGGAGTTTTTGTGGCAAAGTTACTGAAGTGGTTTGCCATTTCATTCTTCAGCTCATTTTACAGATAAGGAACTGAGGCAAACAGGATTAAGTGACTTGCCCAAGGTCATACACAGCAATTAAGTGTCTGAGGCCAGATTTGAACTCAGGAAGATGAGTCTTCCTGGGTCCAGGTCAGCATTCTATCCACTGTGTCATCTAGCTGTCCCCAAAACTTTTTAATTTAATGTAATTAAGTTTAACCATTTTATTTCTTGTAATTCTGTCTGTTGTTTGATCATAAATCCTTCCCTTATTCATAGATTAGACAGGTAAAATTTTCCATGCTTCCCTGATTTGCTTTATGTCTAAATCATATACCCATTTTGACCTTATTTTGGCATAAGATGTGATATATTGGTCTATACATTTGTATATATATATATATATATATATATATATATATATATGCATATATATACAAATATATATACAAACACACACATGCACACATATACATACACATGTATATTATATATGTATTTGTATATTTAATATACATATGGAGAGAGAAATGATATATACAAAATGAATTGGAGATAATCCCAGACGAAAGGCACTAGCATTAAGATAGACCTGGAAAAGCTTCTTGTAGGTAGTAAGATTTGAGCTGAGACTTGAAAGAAGCCAGAGAAGCCAGGAGAAGAACACAAGGAGAGAAACAATTCCAGGCATGAAGACAGGCAGTGAAAAGGTAGACATTTGAGAGATAAAGTGCCATGTACAAGGAGCAGCAAGGAGGACAGTGCCATTGAATTTCAGAATGTATGAAGGGGCATAATATGTAAGAAGAATGGAAACTTAGTAAGTGACCCGGTTGTAAAGATCTGGAAAACCAAGTAAAAGATTTTATATTTGATCCCAGAGGTAAGAGGAAACCACTGAAGGGGAAATAACTTGACCAGCACTGCTTTAGGAAAATCACTTTGACATGAGTGGTGGATGAACTGAGGTGGGAAAAGATTTGAGTCAAGGAGACCAATCAGAAGGCTAATGCCATAGTCTAAGCAAGAGGGCCTGGACCAGGCTGGTGATAGTTTCAGAGGAAAGAAGGGGGTTTATTGCATAAGAGGAAGAAATGGATTGGATAGGGGAGGTGAGAGAGAGGAGTCAAGGGTGACATCTAGGTTTCAAGCCTGATTGAGTGGAAATATGAGAGAAGTTAGGAAGAGGGGAGGATTGGGGGGAAAAGATAAGGAGTTCAGTTTTAGATACATTGTGTTTAAGATGTCTCCAGGACAAACAGTTTGAGATCAGGGGTTTGTTCTTTATCCTGTGGGCAATGAGAAGCCACTGAAAGTTTCTGAGCAGAATGACCTGAATGAAGTCCTGTTTTGGAAGATGAATGGAAGATTCATGGGGTTGCATAGGATAGGGGTGGATATTGGATTTAAGGAGAAGAGTGTGAGGCTTGAGGGAGTATGTGCGAGGATAACAAAGAAGTTATGGGATTTGGAGTTTCGATGCCTGTTAGAGTGTCCACAAAGAGGAAGGCTATTCTTCTTTCGACTCTGGTCAGACACACTTCAGGAAGGACTGTGATAAGTCCAATGGACCGTGACCAGATTGGTGAGAAAACTGGACACCATGTCACACTTTAGATCATTTGAAAGGAAATGAGAATGTTGAGCCTGAAGAAGATCACTTAGAGAGAGGGGCCGGATAGTCGTCTTAAAATATCTGAAGGGCTGTCAAGAGAACAGTGATTAGATTTTCGCTACTTGATCCCAGAAGTCAGAATGAGGCAGATTTCAGCTCCACGTAAGGAACAACAGTTGAGGGCTGTCCAAAAGTGGCCCAGGATGTCTCAGGAGACAGTGGGTCCCCCTTCACCGGGAGTCTCCGATCAGAAACTGGACGGCCACCTGTAGAGGGGATTCCTATTCCCATATGGGTTGGACTAGTTGAAAGCGCTCTAAGGTCCATTTGAACTCTGGTATTCCATGACTTTGAGGACACAGTGATACGAGAGATGGGGAACGGGGACGATCTGGAGCTCATGGGATGTCGAGGCTCAAAGATATAAATATATATTTTTTCTAACAGAGGGAACTCAACACCCACTACTGCTCTCCGCCCGGACCCGCACACGCCCCCTCGCCGGAGCACAAGAACAACTACAAATCCCAAAAGCGCCTGCGCGCCTACTCTGGGGCAGAGGCAGGCTCTCCGCCGGGTCCATTGGGAGTTGTAGTCTCGCTGAGCTTTCTGGGCATTGTAGTTCTTCGCCTATACAGCCGGTAGGGCGAGGCGGCGCTAGTGCTTCAGAGCCGCGCTCTGGGGCCAAGATGGCGGCGCGCCGGGGACTGGAAGACGGTGCCGCGCCGCCCCCAGGAGGGGGCCCTGGACCAGGCCCCGGCGGCGGGATGCACGGTGGCAAGCGTGGGTGCAGCATTCGGAGCCTGGCGCCCCCAGGAGCCGCGGAGAGCCCTAGGGGCCGGCAGCAGGTGAGAGCCGGGCGGGCGGCCGGGAGGAGGCAGATCGGCACATGCCGGGCGGTGACACGTGGAAGCTCCCGGAGCTGGGGTGGGGAAGGAGGAACGGCTGGGGCACCCAGACAACGGAATTTGGGAGGAGGGGGCGACCTTGGTTCCAGTGTGTGGGGCTGCCTCCTTAAGCTTGAAAAAGCCACTGTCTCAAAGGAGGGAGCGGGGGCAGGGAGGTTGGTGGAGCTGCGGAGCCCGCTTATCCAGGGCCGGAGCCGGGTCGTTGAGGTTGGACTAGGGAAGGGGGAAGGATGGAGGGGCTAGGACATGGTGGGGCAGGAGATTTGGCCCCACCGCTCTCTTTCCATCCTGCCCTGCAGCCCTCTCCCTGGCTTTTCTGTAGCTCTCCCTCCCTCGCAGCCTTTAGGGACTCCGAGTCCTGGGGGGCCGGGGTCTTATTGAAGTGAGACTCCCTTAGCCTCGCCCAGCCCCAATTTTTTCTTGGCCACGTGGGGGTCTGCGTGTGAAGGGAGGGGTGAACATTTTTCCCGGGAGAACTTGATCCCCGCCTAGCCCTTCCCCTTCTTTTCCTCACTGCAGTCCCCGCATCCACGTGGATTGGGCCCGGCGCGGGGACACCGCTGGGGTGGCCGCAATTCACGTGGGGCGGGGGATGGGGGGTTGTCCACGTGGCCCCCTGTCCGCACCACCTCTCCCCCTCTTCCTTACCCCCTCCCAACCCCCCCTTCCCCGGCCGCCCGGCGGCTTATCGCCTGCGGGGGCCGGCGCTGAGGCCATGCTGCCTGGAACTGGGTGTGTCTGGTCCGCAGGTCCCTCTCCTAGCGGCTAGCCCTGTGACCCCTCTCTTCCCGGACTGGGGCTGAGGGTTGGGGGCTGAAGGCTGGGGCGGGGGTGTGTGTGTGGGAGGGTTCTGGAGCTGTGTGGCCCGAGAGGCCTCCTCCACCCCCCAGAAAATTTATCTTGCTGCATTCTAGCCAGCTGCGAGAGGGAAGGGTTTTTCCAGATGTGGTTAAGGATTCTGGGCTCCATCCTGCTGGAAGAGGGTTACCCCGAGCTGGAAGTGTGGGGCGCCACTGCCCTTGGCTTAGGGAAAGAGCAAGGTTTAGGCTTGAAGTCTTCTCTCCGGTTGGGGGTGGTGCAGGGGTGAGTCATAGGCACCTGCGGTGTCTGCTCTGGGATGGGCATGATTTTGAGTGAAGTGACCTCTTCCCCCAGTGGGTGTCAGTTTCAGGGGGTCACCGAGGGAACTTTCCTGTTCTCTTCCGCTCCCTTTCTACCACTGCTCAGAGGCAACTCTCTGGTCCCTCCTAAAAAGGTCTCTCCCTCTCCCGAAACCTCCAGCAGCCCTAGTGAACTTTATAGGACTTTGGGGTCCTCCTAGGTCAGGAGCTATCTTGTCTTTCGAATCCTTCATCTGTAAGGGTGGCTCTCCCCTCTCTCTTCCTGGGAAGGGTGGGCTTGTTATTTTGAGTCCCTGAGGCAAACTGGAGAAGTGGCTGGTCTGAGGTAAGCTCCTTAAGAATAGGGACAATTTAATTTTTGTCCTTTTAACCCAGCCTTACTGGTTGAGGATTAATGTTTCTTAATTTAAACTCTGACCCCACAGACTTGGTACCCAGTCTGTATTTAATGTGACACTGTGCTTCCTCTTTTCCCAGTTTGTTTCCTAGGACAGCTGGCTCTTGAAATTAGCGCATCTTGCTGATAGATGCCTTCTTGCTTTCCTGGGAATGGATGGGAGAGGGAAGAAAAATTGGTATCAAGCTCCCCTTAGGATCAGATAAACAGCACTTTGCTAAAGTGTGAGCTTCAAGATGGCAGAGCTAATATTTTATTTAATTTTTGTATTCCCTCTAGCCCCTAGAACAGTGTTCTGCAGGTGCTTTGCGCTTTTGTGCTTAATCAGTGTTGAAGTTTAAGGAGTCACAGGATGGGAAGTAGGGAAGGGATTGCCTTAGATTGCCAACCTTACAGGGTGTTTTGAGAAAGCTGATTTGCAGACTTTAAACCACTTTTTAAATGTGAGCTATTATTGGCATTGAGGGAAATGGGTCCAGAAAGAAGTTGAAATGAGTTGGGGTAGGCTGTGGTCTAGAGGTAGCAAGGATGACCTACAGGTAAGTGAGTATTTGTCCTGGGAATGAAATTTGCTGGCTGGGGGTCTGTGGCTGAAGTTTTCTGGGTGGTGAGGCACAGATATAACTCACCCTGGGAGTGTTTGCTGAACCAGCTGAGATCCCAACCAAGGTTCAGCAGGTAGTCCTAATTACAGGTTTTTAGAGGGCTGGGAGGAGTTTAGTGCCTAATGCCTGATTATCCTTAACACTATCCTTGTACCTTCTCTTAAGTCATTCCTTCTCCCTCTCATTCTAGAGCCACTTAGTCCTTCCCAGTTAGAAAGGGGGAAAACACAACTTGTGTGTGGTGGTGGGAGATAAGAGAGGGAGCATCTGCTTAGTTTTCTTCTGGCCTTGGCATCTGCTTCTCAAACAGCAGCAGAAGATGCCCATCCATTTGGCCCAGCCTGACTCTCTTAGGAGTAGCCTCCCATGGTCCTCACCCACGCCCACAGCAGGCCCATACTGGTGACTCCTGCCTAATGAGGCTGACAGGGACTGTATCTGCTCCTTCCCAGTGAAGTTTGGGGTGTGTCAAGACCAAAGCCTCCAAATATACACTGATCTTGCTGCTTTTTTCAGGTTCTTTTGTGACCTTTGGAATCGGGGTCATTTCATGTCAGTTCCTTCAGAGTCAAATCACACAGAGTAAGGACATTTTAGAGATGCCATCTCAGTTGACAATATATTTTGTACTGTCCCATTGTACAAATGAGGAAATTGAAGTTTTTCGAGAGTATAGTAGCTTACCAAGGGCAGCATAGTTAACAGTAGAAACCTCCTTTCAGTGCCTTTCAAGTCCAGTGCTTTTCCCATTATATCATACTATTTCTTTTCCTTGATGCCTGCTGTGTGTCCAGCCCTTTGCTGGGGGTGGGAGGGTGGTGGTGGGGGCAACAACAGAGGAATTCCATTAGGAGCCAGGACATCATTGTATGAAAAGTTACATAATATGAGCTAACAGGTTGTTCTGAAATGCACAGTGAACATATGTAAGTGCTGGAGGTGTTTGGGTAAGGGAGAGTTCACTTAAAGTCTCCCTCCCAGAAAGGTGGTCTTGAGGGAATAGTAGACTTTGTTTTAGATGATAGGAAAGGGAGAGGCTAGATTATTAAAGTAACCTCAAATTACTGATCACTCTGCTTTTAATCCCTCCTTCCAATCCATTTTCCACCTACCATCAAACTAATCCAAATAAGGTGTTATGACCCTGCCCAGACTGCTTTGATCCCAGCTTGCCTTCCAAAAGAAGTCCTAACATCCTAGGCCTCTTACAGTCTGGGCCCACCTTGCCCTTTAGCCCACTCCTTTGTGCTTTAGTTTAGTGATCTAGTATCTGAAGAGATGCATTTCCTTCACACACCCCTACACCTCGAACTCCCCACCCGGTTTTGCCTCCATTATTTCCACCTCAATTCCTGAAGAACAAAAAGACAACGGCTAGGGGAAGAGATAGGTGGGCTGTGGTCAGCTGTCTTTCTTGTTTCTTAGGTTCTGCTAGAAGAGGAGGAGGAGGAAGAGGCTGGCTTTCTCAGCCTGTCCCAGCATGATCTATTTGACCTGGATGGAGACGATGAAGAAGAGATGTTCCTACAGGATGAGGTCCTGTTGGAGACCATGCAAAATTATATGGATGCCTCTATCATCTCCATCATTGAAGACTTAAGTGGTGCTGGAGAGGTGGGCTTATAGTTTATAGGGTGGTTTCAGGGAGAAGAGGAACTCCATGTTCCCGGGAGGCCAGAGAGTAGAGGGAATTGGCTTATGATAGAAGAGGGGCCTCTAGGAAGGACCTTGCTAAGTTGCCAAGGTTCCTTGTCTCTGGAATTGAAACTTACGGCACTTCCCTCATGGCCCTTCTGTGCCTTGGTCACCTGGGTCTGAGAGATAGAGCCCATGTGGAAGTATAGAGGAGTAAGAGGCTAGAACAAAATGTCTAGTTTGTACACACCATGGAAATGAATCTAGCAAGTTTAGTTATTTGATGTTTGTTTTTGGTACCGATGGACCTCAGGATTTAGGAGGGTGGCATATTTTGTAGAGAGGGCCGGGAAAAGATCTAGAGCAGGGGTTCTTAATCTCCGGAGTCCGTGAACTTGTTTTTAAAAACATTTTGATAACAATTTCCATATAATTGATTTTCTTTGTAATCTTGTATATTTTATTCCTTTAAAAGCACTATTCTGATGGGGCAGGTAGGTGGTGCAGTGAACAGAGCACTGGCCCTGGAGTCAGGAGGACCTGAGTTCAAATCCAGCCTCAGACACTTAACGGTTACTAGCCATGTGACCTTGGGCAAGTCACTTAAGCTACTTGCCCTGCCTTTCCCCCTTCTAAAAAAAAAAGGGCAAAAAAAAGCATTATTCTGAGAAGGATCTTCACCGGGCTTCACCAGCTTATCAAATGGGTCCTTAATGCTAGGGGTTCAGAACCCCAGTTCTAGAGTCTATAGTGATTGGTTCCAAGTGATAAAGGGATGGATGTATGGTTACATAGGAGAAATGGCAGGAATAAAACCTGGGAGAGTCCTTGTTCTCAGACCCATCTGCATCTGTTCCTGTACCATTCATTCATTCATTCATTCATTAGTGGGATTGACTTGGGAGGCAGGGGAAGTGAATCATTTGGATTGCACGAGTGACTGACTTGGGGAATATGTAGCACATGAGCATTCAGCTTTGTACCTTCTCAGTGACTAGCTGATTGTAACCAACTCTGTCACTTTCTTCCTTGGGAGCAGAGCAAGGTGACCTCGGAGGACCAGAATGAAGTGTCTCTGCTCACGGCCCTCACTGAGATACTTGACAATGCTGACTCTGAGAATCCGTCCCCCTTTGACACCATTCCTGACTCGGAGTTGCTTGCATCTCCTCGGGAGAGCACCTCGGTCAGTGTTGGGCTGTCAGGATATTGAGTGTGTTGCTCCATGGTTCCAACAAATGCTCATGGTTGGGATTGTGTGTCTAATCTCATTGTGGACCATTTCATGACAGGTTTAGCCCCATGTTCCCAGAGGGTCCTGGTCTCTGAATGTGAGCCAAGTATATCTGATTGCTTCATTTTCTGTTCTTGGCAGGGAGGGAACACAGAAGTAGGGGTGGGGGCAGCTGTAGTGGCAAAAGAAAACAAATCTAGAGTGATTGGTTCCCTGGTGGCCATTACCCTTATTTTTCCCCACCTTTCCCCCACCAGGGACTGATTGACTTTCTTTGTACCCCTTTAGTTGCACAAACTTCTGGGTTTCTCTCGATCATCCCTGGAAAGTGATATGGATGACCAGTGGGGACCCAAAACACATAGTATGACCCCTACCATTGGCAGGGTGAGTAAAGTGAGTTTGAAGGAGCATCGGGGGCCCAATGGGGAGTCATTTGGTTGAGGCTGGAAAGGCTGGTATCTGGCTTAGAATCAGAGCTAGAAGGGTCTTTTAAGACTGGCCAACACTATTTTTCTGAGAAAGAAATGAAAACTTGGGCAGAAAGAGTAATTTGCCCAACATCATAATCCTGGTGATTGGCAGAGCTTGGAATAGACTCCCAGATCTTGTGGATCCCACCTAGTGTCCTTATAACAAAAACCATCCAAGAATAAGCAACCTGAGTCTTCTTAAGCCTTTCTTGCCAGATCTGGGAGATTGCTCCTCATTTCTGGTGACCTCCCCTTACCCCTTCCTCTGACTTATTCACTCTTCCCCTCCCCATGTAGGTTGAGATGTGTCTCTCAGATTCCTCCTGGGATCTTCCCCCATCTCCCTTCTTGGAGACCTCTTCCCCAAAGATCCCAGGATGGAAGACTCCAAGGTCCCGGCCCCGATGGGGTCAGCTTTCCCCCCGGCAGCGCAGTGATGGAGAGGAGGAAGACGATGCCAGACTCAGCAGAGATAGAGTCGCAACAGTGGGCCCCTCTGTAGACAACGCTGAAGACTTCCCTATGCACCTGGCCTGCCCAGAGGAGGAGGAAGAAGAAGACAAGGCTGCCCCAGTTGGAGACGAAAGCATCTCCTCTCTAAGTGAGCTTGTACGGGCCATGCATCCATACTGCTTGCCAAGTTTCACAGTTTGTTTGGACTCCCCTGGGGATGAGCATGAGGAACCGACTGAAGAATTGATGCTGGCTGAAGGGGGCATGGTTCTGGAGATCCTAGGCCAAGGGTCTATGTCTGGTGAGGCTCTAGAGATTCCAGTGGTCCTGCGCCATCTCCCTCCTCCAAGCCAGCCCATGGAAGAGTTGGAGACTGACCTTACTCAGCAGCTGCTAGAGTCTGATCTGGAAGCTGAGGTCCCTATGTATAGGGAGCAGTCCTTTCAGAAAGATCCAACAGTCCCAGGCAATACTGAAGGTGGGAGAGAGAAGGAGCTGACATGCCCAGTTCTGCCTGGTGATGAAGTGATGCCAGCATCTGTTGCTGGCCCCAAAGGACCCTCTACAGATGTGTGTTCAGACACACAGAAAACCCAAAGGGGCCATAGGAGTCGGAAAAAGAAGAATGAAGTTCTGTTGCTACCAGATAGAGTTGGAGACAGGAGCTATATTCGGAAGCTCAGGTCCTCCTCCCGAAACCAGTCCATCCCTGATAGTCAATCCTCAGAACAGCCCCTGGAAGGGGCCTCCAGAGTGACCCAGTCAACCTGTAGTCGAAGAAAACTCCGGACCAGGGTAGCTGAACCCAAAGTGATGTTGAGTGTAGAAAAATCAGACTCAGCAGAGCCTGTCTCTGCCCCACTGAGTCCCATTGGACAGTCTGGCCTGGCCAAAGAGGACCCACTGACTCTGTCCTCAAGCAATGGTGAGATGTCCTTGGCCTCAGGGAATTGTGACCAGTCACAGACCCCAGAGCCAAGCCTCGAGGTCACCAGCCCCCAAAGTGAGAGGGTCTTGAGTTCCTCAAAAGGAGAATGCAGTGCCAACGATGGGCCTCAGGAAGCCAAACCCCGACCTTTGAGCTTGTCAGAATATTGGCAGCGAAGGCAGCAGCGCCAAGCAGATGAGCAAGTGCCAGAACCTCAAACCCCAGCTGGAAAGTGGCCCAGCATCCCAGAGACACCTACGGAACTAGCAGAGATCCCGTGCCTCATTGTCCCCTCCAAGACAGCTGAGCAGCATAGCCTTGAGGTACCTTCAAGGTTCAGTGTCCCTGGCATGACCAGACAGAGGACAGTCCAACAGCCAGGGCCTAAGCTGCCTGCAAGTTCCATGCCCTCCAGTTTGGCTTCCCCTGAGACTGACCTCCCATTGCCAGCCAAACATACATCTCTAGTGAGGCAATCTGTGCCCTCCACAATGCCTGTACCCCTAGCTGTGCCTCTTGCAGCGCCCATGCTCCCAGCTCTGCCTCCTACAGTGAGTCTCCCCCTGACAGTTCCCATGCCTCCAGCTCTGCCACCCACGATGCCACCCCTTCCAGGTGGTCCAGGAATGCCATCAGTCGTGCCACTTTCCTCTAAGGGGCAGACAATACCTGATTTGCTTCTGCCAACCCTCCCCCCACCTTGTCTCCCAAGGCCTCCTGATTCCTATACCCAATTTGCCCCAGTGCCTTCCTGGCCCTGTTACCCTTCTGTGCCACCATCTATTAACTATCCTTGCTTGCCACACCCAGTGCCAGGCACATCCAATGCCTATTCACTCCCCACTACCCCTGCTGTGCCTTGGACCCTCCCTCCTGCCCCAGTGACAGCTTATGGTTCTGATCATTCTTATGGGCCTGTGGGCTGGGGTCCAGGCCCACAGCCTCCTTATTGGCCAGCTGTGAACCCCACCCCATTACCACCACCACCACCACCACCTCCTGCCGTAGCTCAAAGCATCCCGTCACCCACCCAGGTTACTGACAGTTTCTCTATCGGAACCCGTGATAGTGTACCTGCCTCCAGTACAATGTCTGTGGTTCCTCCACCTAACCCTGTGCCAACTTCCCAAGGAGCACCTCAGGCAGCACCTTCAAGAGTAGAGATCAAGCAAGGACCAGCTTCTGAGAAGCCATTGAGGCCGTTATCCCCTAGACTGAAACCCAGGCTGGCCACCTCAGAGAGCCCAGGTGCCAGAAAGAAAGGGGTTCCTGTTGAGGAACCTATGCTTCAAAAGGGCAAACCAGTGTCAGAAGGTTCTGCCCCCCAGAACACCCAGCCTGAAGCCAAGGAGGATGGGCATAGTGAGTCACCATTAGTCTCTGCAGATGCCACTATGCCTGTGCCAAAGCAGTGCCAAGTGGCCAAGATGCCTAGTGTCCATCCATCCAGACTTCGGAGACTCAACTTCCTGCCTTCCACACACCCCCAAGGTTCTGAGGATGTGGTACAAGCTTTTATCAGTGAGATTGGTGAGTGCCCATGTGACAGGTAGACTCCTGCCTGCCTGTTTTCTGGTTGGGGTGGCCTGCTACTACTGCTGGTCTAGGTTAAGGGACATCCAGCTAGTTTATACTTTCCTTCCATACCAGGTTTCTCATTTTTTGATAGGACATTCTAAGAGGGAAGTGTTTAGGGCCTCTTGGATGAGGTGGTGGAAGTGGAAGTGAAAATGGACACTTGTCCCTTCCCAGTAAATGACCCTAGCGGTACACATTCTTCTCTTTCTTCCTGTAGGAATTGAAGCATCTGACCTATCCAGTCTTCTGGAGCAATTTGAGAAGTCTGAAGGTGAACAGCAATTCCGTTTTCCTTTTTGGGAGGGTAGGTAGTAGAGTGGGATAAGTTTATTGGTTTGTCTATATTGATTTTCTTTCTTAATTCTTTACATTCTTAATTTCTTTAAAATATTGCTTATATTTTTTGTTTTTATATCACCTTCATTTCCAAATATGGGGTTCTTTACTTATGCTACCTAGAGAACCACTTCTTACAACAAAGAATCGGGACGGGACCAGATAAGACCCATGTTTCGAAAAACCGACTACCTCATCCTAGTCTGACTTTATATCCAGTGTACTCATACCCATTATTCCCTTATCTTTACAAAAATGAGGAGCAGGTGCATTTCTCCTCTCTTCCGGGGCAAACTTGGTCATTCATCTTACATCATTCTGGGTTTTTCTGTTACTATTTAATAATATAAATTATTGCCTATATATAATGTTATGTGAGTTTTCTTGACTTTTACTTTTCATTAGTTCATAGAAGTTTTTCCATGCTTCTCAACCTTAATTTTTTCCCCAAAATATAATTCTGATCGCTTTTATTTCTTTAAGGAAAAAAAAATTTTATTGGTACTTTTTGTTGTTAACATACATTCCCCAATATATCTCTCTTCCCTTTAAGAAAGAATAGAAATACAGAGAAAAAAGTTTCAAATCTAGGCAACATATCATCCAGTTCCAACATTATATGTCATGATTCCAACCTCTTTATTTTTATCCTTTTTTGGGAAGCAGTTAGGGTTAAGTGACTTGTCCAGGGTCACACAGCCAGTAAGTATCTGAGGCCCTATTTGAACCTCTGCTCTACCACTGGGCGACCTAGCTGCCTTTCCGACATCTATAAGTGAGGTGCATTATTACATCTTTAATTATGGTGGATAACTGTTTTCCTGTTTTTTATTTTGCTTTGCAAAACAACGTGTTTCTCTTTATCATTATTCATTGCTGTGCAAGAATGTTCCATTGTGTTCACCTACCGAAGTTTAACCATTTTCTAACCAATGAATATCTATTTTGTTTCCAATCCTTGTGTATTGCAGAAGTGCTGCCAGGAACATTTTTGTGTATCTAGTGTCTAGTACCTTTTTTTTAATTCTTTGACCTCCTTGGGGCATATGCTTAGCAGTATTAGCAGTATCTGAGTAAAGGTAAGGGTACATTGGAATCAGTTTTAACTGACTGGCTCAATGATTTGTTACATTTTCAGTGTAAGCACTTACACTTTAGAAACTGGCAAAATCCTAAATTCAAGACTTGAGTAAGATTGTTGATTAAGTCTGAACTTAAAGTGATGGAGAAAAAAATTTCGTACAGAATAAACTTAAAATGCGTACAGTCATTTATTTTTGGGGGGGATCTAATCAGACATTTACATACCAAAGGGTACGGACATTGTATTCGCTTTTTTAGCATAATTCTAAATTGTTTTCTATAATGGTTGTCCAGATTCATAGCTCCATCAACAGTGTACCCTGCTGAGAGGCATCCTTAATTCAGCCAGTGTTCAGTAATGTGTTTTGGGGCTTTTGCTTGGCTATTCCCCTGGAGGAGATCTAGGCCCTTCCCCTAAGAGGTATTACCGCATTCCACATAGGGTTACAGAGTAAGGAAGAGCTGTATGAGAATATACTGAGTGTGTTGATGGAAAGCCCAGTCTCAAGTATTTTCTGATCTGGAATTCCTGACCTTCAGCACTCATTTGTGCTATTAATAATGTTTGATTTCTTTGCAGTCAAAAAGGAGTGTATTCCAGTGGGACCTGCTGATACCTTAGCTATAGGAAACTCAGGGTTAGTATGAAGTGGGGTTATCCCACAGTTTTTGGTTGCTAGTGGTTGTCAGGATGATCGCATCCCCCAAGGTAACCCTTGCTTTTTAGAGTTACAGAGAGTACCTCCTTCTCCTTGGGCTGGCCGAGGGGGTAGTGTGGGAATGAGACAGCATGAAACCTGGGCCCCCAGATACCCTATAGCAACTTTCCTTCCATTTTCCTCAGGTACTTTAATTACTGAAGTCCTTGGCTGACCTTGTAACTTCTCTGGCGGCTACTTGGGAGAGAAGGGTCCCTGACTTAAACTCTTTTCCCCTCTTCCCAGAGCTAAGCCTCCTTCCTTCACCCTGTTCTTCCAGCTTTCCCCAAGAATATTCTTCTTCACTTATCTTGTCTTTGAGACATTCATTTGAAGAGGGGGCTGCTTCCTTCATTTCACAAGGGTCCCAGAAAATAAGCAATCTGTTCCATACAGAATTGGTGACAGAATGGTAGAGATATTGTTTGCATCCTTACCCACTTGTAGCTTAGAAGAGACTATTCAAGGGGCACACAGACGGAATGAGGCTTTAGCTCAGTTCTCATCTCTTCCTGGCAGGCTCGACAGCTCCCAGGAAAAGCGACCTCTTGACAGATTACAAGCCCCAGAGCTGGTCAACGTAGCAGGTATGAATAATGGGAGTAGGGGAAGGATCCAATTCCTAGATTTTGGGTTGGAGCACTTGGTGCTAGGTAACCATGTTGGATATGCCATGCAGTTATTTGGGGAGTGGGATCATTTATATTTTTTTTCTCTTTCTTTCCTACAGGCCTGACCCCTCCTGCTACTCCACCTCATCAGCTTTGGAAACCTCTGGCTGCAGTCTCATTACTGGCCAAGCCAGGGTCCCCTGATTCCCCTACCCAAGATAGAGTGCAGAAGCCAATGGGAAACACGGAGGCCAAACGTGCAGCTGCAGCTCGGCTCCGAGGACGAGTCCCAGGACCTAGCCCAGTTCATGTGGGCTCTGGGGACCATGACTATTGCATCCTAAGCCCTTCAGTGGCCCCAGGGCCCGAGTTGGGATCCCGCTGGAATGTCAAACGTCATCAGGATATTACCATTAAACCTATCCTTTCTGTGGGCCTTTCAGCTGCCTTGCCAGCATGCCCAGCCACCTGCCAGAAACAGCAGCTGGACCATAGGACTAGTGAAGAACTGGAAGCAACCCCTCCAGCCCCATCCTCTACCCCTACCCAGCAGCCTTCAGTGCTGCTGTCCCCAGAGGCTTCACCTGGCCGGAATGACGACACAAGGACTCCCCCTGGGTCTTTGGCCAAGCAGCCTGTGCGCTGCTATCAGAAGGCCATTGCTTCATCTAGCCCCCCAGGCCATAGCTGGCGGGGGCGCAGCAGCCGCTCCTGTTCCAATGGGGCCAGTGAGGCATCTTCCTCCTCATCCTCTTCATCCTCCTCCAGGTCTAGGTCCAGGTCCCGCTCCCATTCTCCTTCCCGGTCCAGGTCCAGGTCCATCTCCCCACCACCCAAGAGGTGGCGCAGGTGAGCATGGTTAAGTTCCTCTCTGCCTGGAGAAGCTCTGGGTGTAGGATCACTTTAGATCAAGTCAGATGAACAAGCACTTAAGTGCTTCTGTGTGTCAGGCACTGTGAAAGTAAATGTTTGGGATACAAGGAAAAATGAAACAGTCAGTGCCCTTGGAGCTCCCATTCCAGGAGGGGAGACAACGTGCACACAGTTATGTGTGTACAAAATGTGTAAAGGGTCAAATGGGGCTTACATCAGGGAAGGAGGCAAGAGCACAGGGGCTTGGAGGACTGGGAAAGGCTTCTTGCATAAGGCAGAATTCGTACTGGGGCTGGAAGAAGGCAAGAGGGGGAGACCTTTCCAGTCCTGAGATAGAGGTTTGTATGCCAGGAACAGCAAGGAGGCCAGTGTTACTGGATCATAAAGTATATGGAGGTGAGCAAAGTGAGGACTGGAAGGGGCTAGGTTGTGAAGGGCTTTAAAAACCAAATAGAGCATTTCATGTTTGCTCCTAGAGTTTTTTGAGGAGGGAAGTGATGTGGGTCAGATGTGTTTTTTGCTTTTTTTCAGGAAGATCATTTTGGCAGCTTTTGGGGGCATGGACTTGAATGGGGAGAGACTTAGGGCAGAGGGAGACCCACCAGAAGGCTATTGCAGTAATAGGTCAGGTGGGAGATAAGGACCTGCATCAGAGTATTGGCAGAGAAGAGAAGGGAATGTAATGAGAGGTGTCACCTGTACTCACGTGTACCCTGGCTTGGGTGGGTTGAGGAAGTTAGGTTGTCCTGCTAATCAGTGTTTAGGAAATGCTTCTTGGGACTTAGGGCATTGATTAGGCAGGGTCTCAGGCCCTGACTGACCATAGATATCAAAAGGCTGCAAGTGGAGTCAGTAAGTGTTTTTACCTGCTGGATACTGTGCTGAAAGAAAATGCCCCCTTTTTTTTTGAAAATGCCCTTTTCTGTGGGAAAATCTAGTAGAAATGACTTCAAGCCGCAACTGTCTTTTCTAAGTTTTTGGTTTATCTTGAGCATTAGAAGAAACTTTGGGTTTTCTTTTAATTTGGGGATTGATAGTAAAACAAACTCTTTTAAATCTGTTTTCATTTTGCCCTCAAAAGCAGCCCTGAGGGAGGAGCAGGTTATTATCCCTACTATAAAGTTGGGAAGTTGGAACCAAAATAGAAGGGGAGAGTATATCCCCTGGTAGAATGTAAACTACTTGAGAATAAGGACTTTTATTTTTTTCTTTGTATCCATAGCACATTATGTCTACTTGGCATAATGTTCTCTTAGTGAATGATTGAATGACCAGGAGTAAAGCAGAGGCAAGAGTTGTGAATAAAGCATAGTCTTTGATGTTTAATCCAGATTTTTGCCCATCTACTATGGTATATGGTGTGTTGGATACATCTTAGGGACAGGACAGGTATGAAAGGTTAACTGAAGGTACAGAGTCTTCTAATTTCCCCAGGTACAGGTCCCGTTGTTCCCGTAGTACCCGATCCTCTTCTGGGTCCAGCTGTGATTCCTGGGGACACTCTAGGCGGCGATCTCCCTCCTCGTCGTCTTCCGCATCTTCTTCTCCTTCTTCTTCATCCTCATCTAGTTCCCAGAGCCGGTCTCGTTCTCCCTCCCCCCGTAGGAGGAGCAATAGGAGAAGGAGGTGAGTATAGCCTAGGCTGGAGAGGTGAAGCCAGAGTGTCGAGGTCTTGGGTCTGGGGATGGGGAAGAAAGAACTTCCATAGGCAATGTGGTTCCCCTTGGTCAGGTCCCTGGCTTGCCCTAGCATGCAATTCCTTTTCCTCTTAGGTATGACTACTATGATTCCCAGGACCACTACCAAAGGCAGAAAATTCTTCAGAAGGAACGTGCAATAGTGAGTTAAGGGTAATGGGATGGGGAGAAAGGTATATTTGGGTTTGTAATTAAGAATAGTGTACTACCTTTCACTTAATAGTAAAGGGGGGAAAAGAGATCTTACCTCTTTGCTTACCTTTTTGCTTTCCCCTGTGTCCACCTACCTGAATCCAGGAGGAAAGGAGGGTGGTCTTCGTTGGGAAGATTCCAGGCTGCATGACTCGGTCAGAGTTGAAACACCGGTTCTCAGTCTTTGGGGAAATTGAAGAATGTACCATCCATTTCCGCTTTGAAGGGTACGTATTGGTTCTGGAGAAGACAGGAACATCCTTGGAGTTCTACTTCCAGCCCTTTTCATGCAGAATAGGAAGCTGTTGCATTTCTAACATTCCTGTGTCTTTAGTAACTGCTGGCAACATAGGGATAATACCTCCCACTCATTATTCAAAGAGTTAGCAGGCAGTTTATTTCTTACCCTTAGGGTGATGAGATGAAGGTTGGTGAGTCCCTTAGGATCTTCTTTATACCCTCTCTTATCCTCTCTTCCTCCTTAAGTGACAACTATGGGTTTGTCACCTACCGCTATGCTGAAGAAGCATTTGCAGCCATTGAGAGTGGTCACAAGCTTCGGAGGGCAGGTGAACAGCCCTTTGACCTCTGCTTTGGAGGCAGAAGACAGTTCTGCAAGAGGAATTATGCAGATTTGGGTGAGTGGTATTCTAGTGGCCTAAAAACTGGGAACCCAGGGAGGTTGTGGTTAGGACTTGAGGCATTTGCAAACCTTAACCCATTCATCCTTTGAAGTCAACTGAGGCCCAAAGAACCAGGGATTAGATTTGAAATCTCTTTACCCATGGCCCAGGGTGTTTACTATCTACCTTTGGAGGGGGGAAGCTAAAAGTTGGGTGGGTGTGCTATGTCTGGATCCCTTGCTGCTTATGGGGGGGAGGGAGGGAGTAAGTCTTTCTTCAAGCTTTCCCAGGATCAGTCTTTCCCTCTGCATTTATAGACTCCAACTGGGAGGAGTTTGACCCTGCCCCCGTGAAGAGCAAATTTGATTCAGTCGACTTTGACACATTACTAAAACAGGCCCAGAAGAACCTTCGGAGGTAACCCTGGGCCTCCAGCCCCTGTCCTTCCAGAGGTCTCTCCCCCTCGTCCCCCTGGAGCAGCCCTTGCTTCTGGATGAGGAGGAAAGAGCTGCTAGTGAGATGGCTGTTTTATAAAGAAAATGGAAAAATAAGTGAAATTAAAAAAAGTAAAATGAGATTTTTCTAAAAAAAAAAAAAGTTTTGTTTTTATAAAAAGTATTTAACAGAATTTTCATTCCTTGTGAAGTGGGTGATGCCTATAGCATGGGCTCCTCATTTGGGGAAGGTCTAAATCACTATGCAGATCAATAAACAAAAGAAAGGAAACTCTCTATCGTGTTGCTATATATTTCCATCCCCAAAGAGCCTGGGTACTTCCTGCCTTACCAGTGCACCTAATCATGCTTCTGAGGCCCTCTCTGTGGGGCCTTAAGAAATGTCTTTAGCTTACCATTGGCCATGAATTTTGCCTGCTTTTGTAGGGGTTGCCTGCCATTGCAGAAAGAAGTCACTGGATTTAACTCTGAGTAGGCATTTTTGGCTGTCTGTAATAAGCTTCTAAGGGTTGACCAGATAAATAAGACCAGTTTGGGAAGTAGAGGGTTGTTATTCTCAAATCTTTTTTGAACATAGTGAGAGCTTGAGAATAACATAGTTTCCCTCTTTTGGGATATGATCACATGCTAGTAAGTAAGTCACTAGTTTTTTTGGGGTAATTTTCTACCTAAGAGAGGAGTGGGGGTGGTATCATTGAGTTTTTTTCTCTACTTAATATTCTATAAAACCTTGGATTTGAATATCAGGGTCTGAATCTTGCCTCAGACACTCTACTATAATGATGTTGTCCTGGGCAGGTTAAATCACTTTACTTAATTTTGGTTCTCTTTCTTCATTTGGAAAATGAGAGTCATACCTGTAAGCATGGAGATGGAAAGGTGAGGAGGACAGGCAGTTCTGTTAAGATCAAAACAATGAATGCAATGCTTTTTACAAACCTCAAACCTGTTTTACTAATGTTTGGGTTGAAAAATACCCTTCATCCTTAATTTAGTAAAGAAATAAACACAGAGTTCTCTTAGCATAAGAACAGGAGTTTATTCTCTTTCCCATGACCCATGAAAAGGGTGGTCTTCCCCATGACTCATCATGGAGAAGAGGCGTGTTACAAAAGACAGGGTAAGAATTTATACCATAATTCCATTAAGCCCCCTTCCCGACTGTCTCCTCTCTCATTGGTGGAGAGGCAGACTTCACCAAATTCTTCCCCAAATGGGACAGCAAGAAAAGAGTGGGGAGGGTCCCACCAAGGCAGGAAAACAGATAAAGGAAGATGAAAGTGATTGACAGCAACAATGGAGGAGGGGGGGAAAGGGAAAGTTAACAACCCCAAATTGAGAAGTTTTCACTCACCCCATACACTAACAACTCAAGTTGTTACCTCTAGTTTAAACCCCAGCGAACTCAAAGGACCTTTGAAGCAAAAATAAAAAATTAAATGGAAACTAAATAACTTAATTCTAATCAAAGGACAGCAATGAGATAACATGCTAAAATTTGTATGATATAGCCAAAGCAGTTCTTAAGGCAAATTTTATGTCTAAATGCTTTTTTCGTTAAGAAAAAGCAGATCAATGAATTGAGCATGCAACTTTAAAACAAAATAGAAAATCAACAAATTGAAAACCCAAAATTAAGTAATAAAATAGAAATCCTTAAAATCAAAGGAGAGATTAACAAAATTGAAAGTAAAAAAAAAACCATTGAGCTAACAAAATCAGGGAATTTTAAAAACAGATATGCCATTGTATAATAAAAAAAAATCAGACTGCCAATAACAAAATAAAAAAGGTGAATTCACTACTGAAAAAAATAAAAGCAATTAATAGGAGCTGTTTTGCCCAGCTATATGCCAATAAAACTGACAATCTAAGAAAAAAACCAGGTAGAACCAGAGAGATTTACAAGGGAATTATATCAAAGGTTTAAAGAATTTTAATACTATATAAACAAACAAAAAAAAGGGGTAAAAAAACTTGTTGGAATAACAGGCAAAGAAGTGGTCCTGCCAGACTCCTTTTATGAAACAAATATGGTACTGGTATCTAAACAAGGAAGAACAAAAACAATTATAAACCCATTTCTTTAAAGCGTATGGATGCAAAAAATTTGAAGTAAAATACTAGCTAGAAGACTATAACAGTATATCACAAAGATTATATATTGTGACCATGTGAGATTTATACCAGGAATGCAGAGATGGTTTAACATAAAAACTATTAACATGATTATTTTATAACAAAAGTAATAAAAATTATGTGATTATATCAATAGATGAAGAAAAAGCTTTTGACATAATATAACATTCCTGTTAAAAAACACTTGAGAGCATAGGTATAAGTGGATTTTTCCTTAAAATGACAAGCTTCCACCTAAAATCATTGGAAAGCATTATTTATAGTGGAGATAATCTAGAAGTCTTCCCAATAAGATCAGGAGTGAAAAAAGGATGTCCATTATCACTGATATTCAGTATTGTATTAGAAATGCTAGAAATAGCAATAAGAAAAAAAACTGAAAGAATCAGAATGGGCAATGAGGTAATAAAACTCTTTGTAGACAATATGACATGCTTGGAAAACCCTAGAGATTCAACTAAAAGGTTATTTGCAATGATGAATAATTTTAACAAAGTATCAGCATATAAAATTAACCCACATAAATCATTAGCATTTCTATATATCACCAACAAAACCTTGCAAGAAGAGATAGTGGCTACTCCATTTAAAATAACCATAGAAAGTTTAAAATATGTGGGAGTACACCTGCCAAGATAAACCCAGGACATTATATGAATACCATTATAAAACACTTTATACAAATAAAGTCATTTAAATAATTGGAGAAATATTCATTGCTCATGGGTGGGCAGAGCTAATCTTATTCAATGCCTTCCCAATTAAATCACCAGAAAATTCTTTTATTGCACTAGAAAAAAATGATAAAATTAATTGGGAAGAATATCTAAAGAATTAATGGGAAAAAAAATGTAACGGAAGGAGATTTAGCAGTACCAAATCAAACTACAGTATGAGGCAGTAATTATCAAAACTGTCTGGTATTAGCTAAGAAATAGGTGGATCAGTGGAACAGAGTAGACATAAAACATACAGTAAATATAGCATATACAGTAAATGATATAGTAACTTTGTGTTTGACAAATGTAAAGATTTTAAGTTTTTAAAAGGAGAAGAATTTACTGTTTGGTAAAAATTGTTGGGAAAACTGGAAAGCAGTCTGGGAAAAATTGGGTATAGACCAATATCTTACAAACCATTTACCAAGATAAGGTCAAAATGACTACATGATCTAGATATAAAGGGAGATATCTTAAGAAAATTAGAACATTGAACATGACTTATGGATAGGAGAATTTATAAATAGATACAGAGCATTATGAGATGTAGAATGCATAATTTTGATAAAATTTAAAAGGTTTTGTACAAATAAAACCAATGTAGTCAAGATTAGAAGGAAAGCAGAAGATTGGGGAAAAAAATTTATATACAGTTTCTTAGATAAAGATCTCATATCTCAAATATATGGAGAACCTTGTCAAATGTATTAAGAACATGAGTCATTCCCCAGTTGATAAATGGTCAAAGGATATGAACAGGCAGTTTTTCGATGAAGAAATCAAAACTATATATAGTCATATGAAAAATGCTCTAAATCATTATTGGTTAGAGAAATGCAAATTAAAACAACTTTGAGCTATCATCTCATACCTATCAGCTTAGCTAAAATGATAGGGGTAAATGACAAATGTTGGAGGGGATGTGGAAAAATTGGAACTCTAATACACTGTTAGTGGAACTGTGAACTAATACATTGGAGAGCAATTTGGATTTGTGCTCAAAGAGTTATAAAAGTGTGTATACCCTTTGATGCAGCAATAATCATTTTTTGCTCTGTTTCCCAAGGTGATCAGGTTAAAAAAGGAAAAGAACTTTTGTATTCTAAAATTTATAGCAGCTCTCTTCCTGATAGCAAAGAACTGGAAATTGAGGAGATGCCAGTCAGTTGGGGAATGGCTAAACAAATTTGTGGTATGATTGTGATGGAATACTACTGTACTGTAAAAAATGAGTTGGTTGATTTTAGAAAAACATGAAAAGACTCACGTAAAATAATGAGTGAAATGAGCAGAACCAAGAGAACATTGTATACAGTAATGGCAATATTATTCTAAGAACAACTATGAATGACTAAATTATTCTGGGTGTTATAAATATTCAGTTTAACTAAGGACCTATGAAGGAAGATATTCTATCCACCACCAGAGAAAAAACTGGTAAACAGAAGTATGCATATTATGGTTTTTATATTTGTGTATATGTATACATACATACACATCTGTGTGTGTCTGTGTGTGTGTGAGTGTATATCTTTGTGTGTCTGTGTGAAATGGTGGCCTCTAATGCTGGATGGGGAGGAGGGAGGGAGGGACACAGTTCAGAACTTAAATTGTAACAAAAAATAAATAAAAAATTTAAAAATAGGCAAAGAAAGGGTACTACCAAGTTAATTCCATTGCACAAATATGGTCTTGATACCTAAACCAGGGAAAATCAAAGCAGGAAACTAAAGATTAATTTCCCTAATGAATATTAATGCAAAATTTTAAATGAAATATTAGCAAGGTGACTATAGCAACATATCCCACAAAGATCATACACTATATTCAAGCTAGACTTTTACCAGAAAGGCAGAACTGGTTCAGTATTAGGATAACTGTAACCATAACCATCTTAGTAACCAACAAAAATCATTTTAATAGATGCAGGAAAAACTTTTGACAAAATACAGTTTATTCCTGTTAAAAACACTAGAAAGCATAAGAATGAGTGGAGCCCTTTTTTTGTCCAGGCAATTAGGGTTAAGTGACTTGCCCAGGCTCACACAGCTAGTGAGCACTGTATCTGAGACTGGATTTGAACCTAGCTCTTACTGATTCTGGGGCCAGTGCTCTATCCACTGGGCCATCTAACTGTCCCAATAGAGACGTTCTTAAAATGGTAAGTAGTATCTATCTAAAACCAATAAGTCAGCATTATTTGTAAAGAGCATGAGATAGAAACCTTTCCAGTAAGATGACAGGTGAACCAAAGGATATCCATCATCAGTATTACTATTCAATATTGTACCAGAAAGGCTAAAGATCAAACAAAACTCACTTTTTGCATCTGATAGGACGGCCTAGAGTCAACTGAAAAACTAATTGAAACAACTTCTACAAAGAAATAGGATATAAAATAAACCTGCACAAATCAAAAGTATTTCTGTATATAACCTGCAGTACACAGCAGGAAGAGATAGAGAAATTCCATTTAAAATAACCATATAAAGTATTTGGGAGTCTACTTGCCAAGACACACCCTGAAATCCTACATGAGCACAATTACAAAACACTTTGTTTGCACAGGTTGACATTTAAATAGAGAAATATATTATTTGCTCGTGGATAGGTCAAAAAAAATGACTATTACCTAAATTACTTTACTCAGTGCTATCCAAATCAAACTTTATAGAATTAGAAAAAACAATAATAAAATAGAAACAAAAAGTTGAAGAACTCAAAGGAATTAATGAAAAAAAATAAGAGGGGGAGAGGGGCAGCAGTACCAAATTTCAAACTATATTACAAAGCTTTAATTGCTAAAACAGTTTGGTAACGATGGAGTACTGGGCCTGAAGTCAGGAAGACTGGTCTTGAGTTCATAGCCAACCTCAGACACTTAATAGCTGGGTGACCCTGGGCAAGTCATTTAACCCTGTTTCCCACCATTTCCTCTTCTATAAAATTAACTGGAGAAGAAAATGGCAAATCACTTCAGTATCTTTGCCAAGAAAACCCCAAATGGGATTACGGAAGAGTTGGACATGACTGAATAAGAAATAGAGAGGTTGATCAATAGAACAGATTAGGCACCTAATACAAAGAAGCAAAGGAGCACAGTAGTTTAGTGTTTGATAAAACTCAAAGATCCCAACTATTAGGGCAAGAACTGACAAAAGTTGCTGGGAAAACGGGAAAGTAGTATGGCAGAAATGAGGTATAAACCAACATCTCACACCATTTACCAAGATAAGCTCAAAACGGGTACATAATTTGGACTAAAATGGTGACATCACAAGCAACTTAGTGGAGCATGGAAGAAGGTACCTGTCATTTGTGGATAGGTTTTCTTCCTATCTGTCTGCTTCTTCCCTATCTCCTTTGCTGGATCCTCCTCCAGATCACACCCTCTAATTGTAGGTGTCCATCAGGGTTCTGTCTTATCCCCTGTTCTCTTTTCTCTTTGCAACTTCACTTGGTGACCTCATTATC
This sequence comes from Pseudochirops corinnae, assembly GCA_028646515.1. Classification (NCBI taxonomy): domain Eukaryota; kingdom Metazoa; phylum Chordata; class Mammalia; order Diprotodontia; family Pseudocheiridae; genus Pseudochirops; species Pseudochirops corinnae. The sequence continues at coordinate 121,097,870 of CM053589.1, forward strand.
TCCCATGGATTTAATTATCATCTCTGCTGATTCTCACATCTACCTATCCTGCCCCAAACTCTCTGCTGACCTGATAAATCTCCCATTTCCAATTGCCTTTCTGACATCTCAAACTGGATGTCAGTAAACATATTAAACTCAACATGTCCAAAACAATAGAACAAAATAGAATCTTTTCCCTCAAACCTCCCTCCCCAACTTTCCTTTAAGAATTGAGGGGAATAGTTTCACACAGTCCCTCAGGCTCATAACCTAGGATTCATCCTGGATTCTTCACTATTTCTCACACCTCTTCATATTCAATTAGTTACCAAAACCTGTCAATTTCACCTTTGCAATTTCTCTAGTATATGCCCCCTTTTCTCCTCTGACACTGCCACCACCCTGATGTGGACCTTCATAATTTCACCCTTGTATGATTGCATTAGCCTGCTCATGGGTCTGCCTGCCTCAAGTCTCTCTCTACTCCAATCCATTCTCCATTCAGCCACAAGTGATTTTCCTAAAATGGAAGTCTGATCATGTTAGCCCCCTACTCAGTAATCTCCAGTGGCTCCCTATTGCCTCCAAGAGCAAATACAAAATCCTCTGTTTGGCATTCAAAGCCTTTTATAACCTAGCCCTTTCTTACCTTTCCAATCTTCTTGTACCTTACTCTCTGACATATACTCTTCAATCCAGTGACTCTGGCCTCCTGACTGTTCCACAAATAAGATACTCCATCTCTGGGTTCCAAGCATTTTCTCTGGCTGTCCCTTATGCCTGGAACATTCTCCTTCCTCTGCTCCATTTAAGCCTCATTTAAGGCTTAAATGGCTTCATTTAAGCCTCAGCTAAAATCCCACCTTCTACAGGAAATCTTCCTCTTAATTCCAGTGTCTTCCCTCTGTTAATTATTATTTTATTTATCCTGTATGTAGTTTGCTTTGTATATATTTGTTTACATGTTGTCTCCATTAGACTGTAAGCTTCTTGAGGGCAGGGAATCTTTTGCCTCTTAGTATCCTTAACATTTAGCACAATGCCTGGCACCTAAGTAGGGCATTAAATAAATATTGATTGATTGAAGAGTTGATGACCAATGGGATAGAGAGGTTGACAGAAGGAAAAATGAACAATTTTGATTATATAAAATTAGAAGGTTTTTGCACAAATAAAACTAATGCTGCTAAAAAAAAAAAAAGCAGGAAACAGAAATCTTTGCAGCATGCTTCTCTGATGAAGGTCTCTCTTTTTTTTTTGGAGGAGGGAAGGCAGGGCAATTGGGGTTAAATGACTTGCCCAAGATCATACAACTAGTAAGTGTTAAGTGTCTGAGGCTGTATTTGAACTCAGGTCCTCCCGACTCCAGGGTGGGTGCTTTATTCACTGTGCCACCTAGCTGCCCCTGATGGTCTCATTTCTAAGATATATATGGAACTGATTCAAATTTATAAGAATAAGAGCCATTCCCCAATTGATAAATGGCCAAAGGATACAAATAGGCAGTTTTCAGAGGAAGAAATACAAGCTATTAATGGTCATGAAAAAATATTCTAAATCCCCAATAATTAGAGAAATGCAAATTAAAAGAACTCTGAGGTTTCACCTCTCAACCCATAAGATTGTCTAGGCTGATGGAACTCTGAATTGGTCTAACCTTTCTGGAAGACAGTTTGGAACTATGCCCTAAAAACAATTAAACTATTTATACCCTTTGACTCATAGTTACTGATACTAGGTCCAAAGAGGTTAAAGAAAGAGAAAAAGGACCCATATCTAAAAAACTATTTATAGGCGCTCTTTTTGTGGTGGTAACTGGAAACTGATTTGATGCCTATCAATTGGAGAATGACTGAACAAGTTATGGTAAATGAGTGTGATGGAATATTCTTATGCAGTAAGAAATGATGAAAGGAATGGTTTCAGAGGAACCCGGGAAGACTTGCATGAACTGATGCAAAGTGAAGTGAACAGAACCAGAAGAAAAAATTTATGCAATAATAACAGTATTATAGTCAACTTTGAAAGACTTAGGAATTCTGATGAACACAATGAGCAACCAAAATTGCAAAGGACTATTGATGAAATAGGCTATCTATCTCCATAATCCCGAAACTAGGTGGTGCAATGGAATGAGCGCTGGGACTAAAGGTGGGAAAACCTGGTTCAAATACAGCCTCGGACACTCTTATGTGACCCTGGGCAAGTCACTTAACCTGTTTGCCTCAGTTTCCTCATCTTTAAAATAGAGATAATAATAGTACCCATCCCCCAGGGTGGTTGTGAGGATCAGATGAGATATTTGTAAAGTACTTAGCAGAGTGCCCATGTTAGCTATTATTTCCCGCCCCTCCTCTGACTTTATATATTTTCAATTTAATTTGTAATTTGGAACTCAAAAAAGATTTTTTTCTTTAAAGTCCCGTGGACCACCAGATGTCCCCAAACTGGAAAGAAACCCATGACCAGTCAGTCAGTCAATTAGCATTCATTAAACGCTTAAAAGGTACTGTGCTAGAAGCTGGAAATACAATTACAAGGAGAAAGACAGTCCCCCATCTCAAGAAGCACCATCTCTGTCCCCATAGGAGTACTGTAGGTGGGAGCAGGGGAATGCTGCTCTTCTCAGGATTCCCATGGACCCCAGGTGGGCTTGCTCATCACCCCTTGTTTGCACACACATCGCCCATCAATTTCGGGCTGCATCACTGAGAAGGAGCCTGCGGAGATGTCAGCTGACAGATCCGCCAGGTGGGAGGGGATGAGGCTGCCCTGAAAGGAGCCCACGGTCTTTTAAGCCCCACCATCTCATTTTGCAGCGGGGGAAAAAGAGGCCCGGCGAGATTAAGCAGCTGTAGCTCGAAATTACACAAATCCTTACTTGTAAAAGAAGTAGTCAGTGGAGCCCGCCCGACCCAAGCCCGATAAGCCGGCGGCCGAGGTCAGAGTCGAGCTTTCCCGCCAAAGCAGCAGAAAAGGGGGTGAGGGGTGAGGGCGGAGTGATGACGTCACCCCGCCTTTACGGCGGAGTGGTTCGACGCGCCTTTTTCTTTACCAAGATGTCTGGGTTGAGACCAGGGTTGCGGAAGAAGGTAAAGGAAGGGTTCTTGGATTGGACAGGCTGGTCTGAGTCCCCGCCCTTTCCGGCGCTGGGCCTTGACTCAACATCCGGTTCCTTTCGTCCTCGCCGTGTAGGAGACATCTCACTATATGCGACGTCCAACCCTAAGTCGCGCCAGTGACGCATTCGGACCTAGAGGATGGCGGAGCAAGAAATGTTACGCGTGGTGCCCAGTGACTTGTTCCCTCTCGTGCTCGGTTTCCTGCGCGACAACCAGTTTGCGAAGGCGGCAAGCAATTTCGCCAAGGCTACTGGAACTGTGAGTCCCCACCCTGTGGGCAGAAGGGCAATCTTATCCCCTGGCGAGGGGAGAGGAAAGCACGTGGTTCCAACTGGGCCTAGGAGGGGGCCCTCATGGGCCCCGGGAAAGGAGTGCTTAGATTGGGTGATCCTTGGACCGTAGCTTTGGTGTAATGTGGTTAATTCCCGCTCCTGTGGACACAGAGACGAGGCTGTAGGACTGGTAAATGTGAACCTCAGCTTTGTGGATGTGGTGGGGAGAGGTGGGCTGCTTGATAACAGCTGGCGGAATTTGAGGTTAATTGAACACCCAAGAAATGTTGGTTAAGAATAGTTAGATCTGTATGATCCTTGAGGGGAAACTAAGGAGGACGACTCTGGCTTAATTCTGGTCAACGTTTTTATCGGTTAGATCTTTGCACTGGATACTTTTCCACTTCCACAGCAACCAGTTAAAGCTGTTACTTACTTAGCCTGTACATTTCTTGAAATCAGAAGCTGTTACGTTTTTGGCTCCGAGTCCCCAGCGTCTGCCATATCTGGCACATAGTGTGTAATAAATACTTAAGGTTGATTTTTAACCCAGATCAACGTTGTAGCATTCTAAGTGATATCTCTGCCTGGGGTCTTCCACTTTCTGCTTGAGTAATCTTTTCAATGCGCTTGAATTATTTGACTCTACCAAGGACCCTTCACTATATTCTCTCTCTCTCACCCTCTCTTCCTCCACCCCTCAGCAAGAAAAAAGAATACATAGTTTTTTGTTCCTGTGGATCAGCCTTAAAGTTTGTATGAGATTTGAAGAAATCAGGGCCTTATAATAATTGTTTTGATTTGCAAGTGCAAAATTTAGAATGGAAGATAGAATGCTGATTTTTGAGGCCTAGGTTTTATGTTTTGCCCCTGCCTTGAGACCATGAGAAAGTCAACTCAGCTCTTATGAGCTTCAGTTTCTTCTATTTGTAAAAAACAATACTTGTGCTTACTACCTCTTAGAGTTGTAGGGAAAGTGCTTTGTTAATGTAAAGCACATTATAAATGTGAGTTGTTATTCTGTGTTCCAGCCAAAGTGGACTGTTATCCATCCCCCATTCCCCTGCTGATTCCTGTTTCTGTGGCTTTGCTCACACTCTCCCTTCAAGGCTTAACTCAGGTGCCACTCTGCATTGAAGCCTTCCTTGAGTCTCCCCTCCCTAACTGAAAATGATTTCTTCCTCAGAGTCAATTAATTCAAGCATTTACTATAGAGTTATCATAATTTTGCTTGGACCTTTCTCTTGTTCCCATTATACTATTCCATGTGTTAAAAATTATTGTAAGTTCCTTACAAAGCAGGATCTGTGTCCTCTTTATTGTTGTATCCTTAGCAGTTTGAACATGGTAGGTGCTTAGTAAGTGTTTGATAATTTGAATTTATCTGTATGAAAACATAATGGCATGCTTCCCATATTTGCAGATGATTTGAAGATGGGGAAGGCTAGCTAAAATATGTTGGGATCAAAGAATATTCAGGTTGTAACAGCAGACTTAACTTAACCAGATAGAACTTTATGGGTGTGACTACAAAAATTCCAGCATTTTAGGGATGTCAGCTCTATCTCTTTCTGTCCTTGCAGGCCCAACAGGACCCTAACGCCACTTCCCTTTTGGACATTTATAGTTTCTGGCTCAAGTAAGTCCCTTCTGCCCCCTTTAGCTCTCTGGTGGGTCATAAGCTAGCCCCTTCTCAAAGTTCATTTTACCCTTTCCCCACCCAGTAGGTCTTCCAAAACTCAGAAGCGGAAGTTGCAGGCTAACGGACCAGTGGCAAAGAAAGCTAAGAAATCCATTGCTTCTAGTGACAGCAGTCATAAAGGAGAGACCAAACAGCCTCCAGCCAAGAAACTAGGTAAGGGATGATTGAAGGGGGGGGGGGTGAGGGTGGGGGTGGTGGCAGGAAGCAGGGGAGGAGTGTGCTCTTTCCATGTGCTTGATTTTTAGCTAAAACACATGGAGATTCTTCTCTTTCACTTGGGAATACTCACCTTCTCCAGAGGCCTAATTCTCACCAATTCCATATTCTTCCTCAGCTACCAAGCACCCTGGTACGTCCCCTCAGCCTGGGAAATCAACCATTCCTGCCAAAGCAGCAGAGAGTAGTAGTAGCAGTGAGGACTCCAGTGAGGAAGAAGACAACGAAAGCCAGAAGTCTGCCCAGGTTAAAATATAAGGGTTTCAGGAGAGGAGCTGGGAGCAGGAATCTAGGTCTGCTATAGGACTTGATATCAAGATATCATTAGAAAGGAAATCTTTCTGACATGAACTTGTTCTGAGTGGTGTCAGATTGGTGGGAAGAGGATTCTTCATGTTTTCTGTTCCAGGATGTCCTTCTCTGGACACCCAGAAGCCCTTTGCTGAATACTTGTTCTTTCTCCTAATAGAAGGGAGCCAAGCCCCCAGCCAAGGCAGCCAAACCCTCCCCTAAGGCAGCTCAGCCTAAGAAAGCTGAAAGCTCCAGCTCTGACTCTGACTCGGATTCTGATTCTGACTCCGACTCTGACTCCAGCTCAGAGGATGAAGCTACCAAGAAACAGAAACCAAAGACTCCAGTTAAGACCCCAGCTAAGACCCCAGTCAAGGCCACAGCTAAGACTCCAGTTAAGACCCCTGCTAAGCCAGGTACTTTTCAATCCTCAAGTAAGTATTTTTCTTTAGGAAAAGGGGTAGCAAGGGACTTGGTCATCTTGTGACCTGAGGTCTTAGAATTGTCCCTCCCTTCAACACATATGCTCACATTTCTCCTGTGGTAAGCCACTTGGCAGTCATGGGGTGGGTTGGAGGGCAGGGGGTTTCCTTTGTTGATGCTCTGTAGTTACTGAAGAGAAGAACTTTTGTATTCTCTTACACCTAAAATGGAAGGTGCGGCAGGAGAACATGTTATAAATGTTGTCATATCTTTAATCTGAATGATTAAGGAAACATTTGAATGATTTTTCATATACTCTTACCACCTAAAGCCTTAGGGATAGTGACATTTCTGTTCTTATTGTTTGGGGGTAGGGGCAGAGTTAAATGGAGAAACAATCTATCTTTCCTGGCAAAATGTTTAATACCTAGTATGGGGCCTTGTTAAAGGAGGCTTTTAGTAGATAACTGAATTGATCCTGTTTTTCCCTCCTTGGTACAGCTGTCCAGGTCACCTCCAAATTAGCCAATGGCAAAGCTGGTGAAAGCAGCAGCAGCAGCAGCAGTGACTCAGAGGATGAGGAGGCCCTGGCTCCATCCAAAAAGGTTGAAGCTCTTTTTGCTTGGAGGGGAGGGGGGTCCCGTTGTCAAGCATTGGTATTGATTGGTATGTTGTCATTAAGGCTGCACTGAAAAAGCCAACTCCATCCAAGACCCCTGTGAAAGCTGCCCAAAAGAGTTCCAGCAGTGAAGATTCCTCCAGTGAGGAAGAAGAAGAGAAACAGAAGAAAAAACCTGTCAAGGCCAAACAAGGTGAGTAAGATTAAGAAGGACACCATTTTCTAGGTCTCCTTATTCTGTTGTCACACTTCTGTGGCAGCCCCAGTTCCCCAGTATGGGTTCAGTGTCAGATCTTCTGAATCTCATCTCTGTCTCAGCCTGAAGATGCTTATAGTTTATCCTTTTCCCGAATAACTGGATGGGTACGGAATTGAGACCTGGATGGATACAAAGGCATAAAGTCATATTTCCCATCTGTCAATCTTGAATGCCTTTTTCCAGTCTTTGGGTGCATTTCCTTTGGCCTGACTCATGCACTTCAGCTTTCTTCTCTAAAGAAGAGCAAAACGTGGCTCAGTCCACTTCTCTTGTGGCTGGTGGAATATTATACATGAATGTCATAATAGCACACCGCAAGGTACTGGGTTTGGGAATTTTTTTTTTAATTACACATGAACATTAAATAACCAGGAACCTCAACTATAGGCTTTCTTTAGTGGAAAAAATGTTAAATCTGTGGCTAGGAGGTGTTTATATCATGCTACTCTGAACCTGTTTTCTCATCTATAGCACGATGACACTAATGCTTGGATTGCCCATCCTACAAAAAAGTTGTGAGGAAAGTACTTTTTAAATACCTGTATTTATAATTCCATTCTACTATCACAGAATTGGGGAATTTGAAGAAAGAATATTAGCAACTGGGGGAAGGGTTAATATAGATTTGGAAGTGAGGAATTTTGTTCTAGGCATGGGGTACATAGTTCTTATGAATAAGTGGAAGTTGAAGATGAACACCTGGCAGTCCAGTTCAGCTAGGATTTAGCATACTGGAAGTGCAGTAGTCATGTGGAGAGAATCTGAAAAGGTAGGTTGCCATCAAGACAAGAGATTTTGGGTTTTATCTTACTGGAGGAGTTTTTTTAGTAGAAGAGCATATAGTTAAACTTTTCCTTAAAGTGGGATAATTTGGCAGCTCTGTGGAAAGTGGGTTGGGGAAAGGAGCAATTTGTTTATTTTTATTTTTTTGCTTTTTGGAGGGGGGGAGGTAGGGCATTTAGGGTTAAGTGACTTGCCCAAGGTCACATGGCTAGTTTTTGTGTTAAGTGTCTGAGGTCAGATTTGAACTCAGGTCCTCTTGACTCTAGGGCCAGTTCTCTGTTCACTGTACCACCTAGCTGCCCCAAGAGGAGCAATTTATAAGCAAGAAGACCACTTAATCACCATTTTTTAAGCACATATGTGCTAAGCACTTGAGATATAAAGAAAAGCCCTGGTGTCAGGTAGTTTTCACTCTAATAGGAGAAACAAGCCAGAATAACTAGTTATGTAGGTAATATATGCAGTAGATGCATGGTAATCTCAGAGGGCAAGTGGGAGAGCTAAAAACAGCCACCAGCCTAAAGTGGGATTTAAGCTGAGTCTTGAAGGAGCCAGTAAAAGAAATAGAGGTAGAGAAGAAGGGAGAGAGTGTTTCAAGCAGGGGAGATAGATGGTGCAGAAGCATGGAGAGATATTGCCCTGTGTGAGGAGCAGCAAGAGGCCAGGGCAGTTAGATTACAGAGTTTTTAGAGCAGAGGAAAGTGCAAAAAAGACTTGAAAGAAAGCAAGGGGCCATATTGTGAAGAAGGGAAGGCAGGGCAATTGGGGTTAAGTGACTTTCCCAAGGTCACATGGCCAGTAAGTGTTAAGTGTCTGAGGCTGGATTTGAACTGAGGTTCTCCTGACTCTAGGGCCAGTGCTCTATTCACTTCGCCACCTAACTGCCCCTTAATAGTATTTTTTTTTTCCTTTTTTGTGAAGAACTCTTAATGTCAGAAAGAGGAGTTTACATTTGATCCTGGAGGTAATAGGGAGCCCCACTAGATTTTACTGGGTAAAGGAAGGAGTGATATGGGTGTTCCTGTCCTGTAGGAAAATCACTTAATGCAGCTAAATAGGGGATAAATTGGAATAAGGAGAGGTGGGAAGACCAATTAGAAGGATCTTGCAGTAGGCAAAATGAGAGATGTTGAGGCAAGGGTGGTGGCTATGTGAGTGGGGAGAAAAGATAGGTATGTAAGTGTGTTGCAAAGGGAGACATGAGAACATTTGCTGACAAACTGGATTTGTGGGATAAGTGAGAATTGGGAGTCAAAGATGAGGCTGAGATTGTAAGCCAGAGTGACTAGAGGATAGTTGTATCCATGGAAGAGTTGGGTTAAAGTTAGAGCTTACCTTCCCTTCAACGTCCCCCCCTCCCCCCTCCCTGCTTAATAATGTTTTATTTTTTCTATTTACACTTAAAGATAGTTTTCAACATTGACTTTTGTAGGATTTTTGAGTTCCAAATTTTTTCTCCCCCCATTCCCAAGATGGTGAGCAATCTAATAGCAGTTATATATGTATAACCATGTTAGGCATATTTCCATATTAATCATGTTGTGAAAGAAGAATCAGAACAAAAAGGGAAAGTTAAGAGTTTTTTGAGGGAAAGATAATGGGTTCTATTTTGTACATAATGTGTTGGAAGTGTCTGAGACATATAGATTAAGATTTGGATCAAAAGGCAGTTGGTGATGAGCTCAGAAGAAAGTAGCTCTGGGAATCATCAACAAGAGAGATGATAACTGAACCCTTAGGAAGAAATGGAGGCTTATGGTCCAAGTGTGAGAGGACTTGAGACAGACCCTGAACTACCAGTGGTGGTTGTGTAAGTAGATGGAGGAGAGATGCAATGAGGGTAGAATTGACTACTCAGACAAGTGATTAAATGAAGGAAAGGGGTGAATTAAGGAGGATTCTAAGATTATAAACCTGTATTACTGGGGCTATAATGTCCCAAACAAAAAGCTGGACTTTTGAGGAAGAGATTTGGGCTAAAGAGTGTAACTTCTGTTTTCTGTGTGTTGAAATTGAGGTACTACTGATGTAGGTGGTTGTTAGTGCAGGATTTGCAGTGAAAAAAATTAAGGATGGAATAGATGAGGACCCAGGACTGAACATTCACAATGTATCAGGAGGTGATGAGATAAAAGCTGAAAATATATATGTATTTACTCTTTGTGAGTCTTAGGTGGCCTAATTGCATACCCTTTCCAGAACAACCAGATGAAACCCGTCTCTCTCACTACAGTTTTAAGTCTTATTGTTGCTTGTGCAGGAAAGAGAGAGATGAGAAAAGATTATAGGATTCAAGGACAAGGTTTTCTCTACACACAGTTGAGCTCAGCATGCGTAATGTCTCAGTGCTTATGTTTAATCTGTTTAGTCTGGAACAGATAGAATTTCAGGAGGTTTTTAAAAGAGAAAAACACTGACTAGCAAGAGAGTGAAACTATGGCACTTCAACCACTGATCTCTTCCTCCTGGTCTCTCGTGCTCCTCTAAGCAGGTCCTTACAGTTCCGTCCCCCCGCCACCTTGTACCCAGCTGAAGAAGGCAGGAGGGGACCAACCTCCCAAGAAGAAAGTTGGAGGGGACCAGCCTCCCAAGAAGAAAGTAGCTGGTGACCAGCCCCCCAAGAAGAAGGTGTCAAGTGACCAACCCCCCAAGAAGAAGGAGGAAAGCAGTGACTCTTCTGACAGCAGTGAGGACAGCAGTGATGAGGAGGCAGCTGCAGGTGTGTGTGTGTGTGTCTGTGTGTGCGTTGTGGCAGGGGCACAGCTTTGGTTGAAGAGTGAAAGGTAGGGGGTGAGAACCCAGCAATGGACCAGGAAATGAAACACATTTACCCCTTTTCAGCTAAATCAGGAGGGGCGAAAGCTGCCAAACCAAAGCCTGCATCAGCCAAGCCCTCAGCAGTCAAGACTACAACAAATAAGGCCACAGGAGAGGAGTCCAGTTCAGACAGTGACTCAGGTTTTTGTTTGTTTCTGTTTATTCAGTCTCATCTCTGTCTCTCATCCCTTGTTGAAGGAGTTTGATGGGAAGGAGGGAGGTCAGATCGAGAGTAAGAATTGGTCCCTCAGCAGGAGTTGTGGGCCCATCCTAATCTCACAGATTCCTTACAGATTCCAGCTCAGAAGAGGAAGAGAAGAAACCTCAGAAGGCAGCCCCCAAACCTGTTGTTGCTGTTAAGGCAACTCCCAAGCCAGCCGTGACTACAAAAGCTGCTGAGGACTCGTCAGACAGCTCAGGTATAGAGGGGGAAGTTAGGGAATTGGGGTTCGTGGGGAGAAAGGGGGGAATCTGCTACATGGCCATGGTCTGGGGACATCTGCTCACTGCTCCATTCTGTGCAGACTCGGACAGCTCTGAGGATGAAGCACCAGCGAAGCCATCCCCTGGCACCAAGCCGGCCACCAGTCAGAAACCTCTGCCCAGGAAAGCAGATAGCAGCTCCAGTGAAGAGGAAAGCAGTTCTAGTGAGGAAGAGAAGAAGCCGGGGACAAAGGCTGCAGCAGCTGTCCCCAAACCCAAGGTGGGGGCCAAGGGAACTCCATCTCCAGGGCACAAAGCAGCCACTCAGGACAGCAGTTCAGACTCTGACAGCTCCAGCAGTGAAGAGGAAGAACCAGCAAGCAAAGTGAATAAATCCAAAATGGGGACTGCAGCTGTTCCTAAGCCTGCCTTGGCAAAAAAACCTAAGGCTGAGAGTAGTTCATCTTCTGACAGCTCCAGTGAAGAGGAGGAAAAACCAAAGCTTAAAAAGAGCCCTGGCCTGGTGGCCAATGGGTCTTGCCCTCCAGCACCCCAGAATGGGAAGACTTGTACAGGCAAGGAGGAGGAAGAGGAAGAGGCAGCAGCCAAGCCAGGTCTGCGTCAGGATATGAGGAGGCACTGACAAGCTGTCTATGTGTGCCCTGGGGAAGTTGGGATGGAATTAAACTCTCAAGGTTGTTTCTTGATGAGTAAAGCTAATTTATGTGCCCACCAGGCTCTGGGAAGAAGCGGAAAAAGGATGCCAGCCCTGGCCAAGAGGCCTCTCCCCCTAAGGTGAAGAAACAAAAGCCTCAGACACCAAACACGGTTCCCAAAACAAAAAAGGTCAGTGACAAATGGGTGCTAGAGGATCTTGCCCCCTTGGGGTCAAGGGTAGTATTTCAGGGCCAATTTATAGTATTCTCTTGGTCCCCTTTCCCTATACTCCAGTCTTTTTTTTTTTTTAGGAAGAGAGAAGGGCATCTTCCCCTTTCCGGAGGGTTAAATCAGAAGAAGTTGAGGTCGACTCTCGGGTGGCTGACAACTCCTTTGATGCCAAGGTAAGAAAGGAAGGATAGTACTGCCCTAGGAGAGAGTAGTACATCACCCTTCCCTATGCCTTCTGGATGGTGATGTCTTCTCTCCTTTCCTTAGCGGGGTGCAGCTGGAGATTGGGGAGAGAAAGCCAACGAGGTCCTGAAGTACACCAAAGGCAAGTCCTTTCGACATGAGAAGACCAAGAAGAAAAGGGGCAGCTACCGGGGTGGTTCCATCTCCACCCAAATCAACTCTGTTAAGTTTGAAAGTGACTGAGTGAAGAGACCTTGACTCTGAAACCTGGGGCCCAGTGCCCAACACTCAGTTCTGTTTGTGGGATTGGGTAACTGGAGCTAGTGACTGCCCTCTCAGCCACAGTCTGCACTTGGCCATGGACAGGTTTTTAATGAGGATCCTTTGGGGAATGGGTGGGTGGTGGGGCAGAAAAATAAGTGCACATTCTTCTAGAAGCGTGTTGCTTGGTTGTTGTCCCTGAAAGTCCTCTGAAATCCAAATACAGCTCAGCCTCACTTGAGAAGTCCCTGAAAGGTGGTATGTGAAGCAAAAATTTGTAATTTTATATTGTCATATCTTCCTGTTGACTAATATTATGACTTGCCAGAGATGCACTCTCACAGGTAACATTTTGACCCCATAGACTTTGGTAAAAGACACATTTCAGAACACTTAATATTTTGGACTGTATCAATTTGGGGGACAAACTTATCTTAGGAGAAGCTCACCTTCAAGTTAACTGCAGAGAGGTGAGTTTTTCCACAAAATTTTTGTTAGAACCATCAATAAACAGTCTGAGAGGGAATAGTGACCTGCACCATCAAAATTATAATTTTGAAAACTTTGGAGTTTTAAAATACTCATCTGAAGTAAAAGGCTACTTGTCAATTCACTCATTCTGTATATTTATCATCCCCTGCAAGTTTCACAGAGAGCCAGCAAATAAGCAACTGACAGTAACACTCCAGGTTCACTTATTTCATTAAGCCTTCTGACGATCCCAATTTCATAAGATCTTCCATTTAGATCGGGGAGGGACTTCAGAGGTCCTGTAGTCCACACCTTTGCCCCTCCTTTCACAGATGAAGGGATGGAGGCTCACAGAGCCAAAGGTCATCTAGATAATAAATGTCGAGCCAGTAATTGGACCCAGGTCCTCTTACTTCAAATCCACTGTACTGTTCTACCTCCCATTTCTTCAGATATTCAGCCAAACTCATTGGCCAGAAGAGTCCTGTGGATATACTCCTTTGAACATAGTTTGGTTGGTGGTTTGATCATGGTGTGATGAACTTCAAGGGCTTTTTCTTTACCCTGGAATATTGTGTTAGACCATTGTTGGAGAGAGTCAGCATGTAAATTGGGGGCACCAACATGTCTTCATAATAATCTTACTGTCACCCAATGTCCCCTTAGTATCACATTGGTTGAATGTTTGATGTGGGCCTGTGATTAAATGACTTCCTCAGACTGTTCACCCTATTCTTAGAGTTGCATAGCCTTCTAAATATAGCCAAGTCTTCAAAAAAAAATCACCTTAATTTTATTCAGAAAAGAAATTGTATAACTATTTGGTAGGGAGGGGAAGGCATAAGACTTTGGAATCATTGTCCTAAGAATGTAAGATTTTTACAGGGTTTTTTTGGGGGGGTAGGGTGAAGGTTAAGGAGAAAACATTATCAGTTAGAAGATTCCATAATTGTCCTCAATAGAATTTAGATCTCTGTGGTGAAGTGACTAGGTACGTGCTGGTAGGGGGATGGGAGGTAATTTATCATTGAAGTTCATTCTGTAGTTGTGTCAATTGATGTTGGTGGAAACTGAGAGCAGTTCCTCAGAATGTTATTTTTGTTGCCCTCAGAGTTGTCTGTGATAATCCAGTATTTGGTCTTTGCCTTTGAGTAGATAATAATTATTTGTAATTATCACCCTAATTATGTATATACATGGACATGAGGAACATTTGCTGAAGTATGTTTGAAAAAACGATTCTTAATGAGCTAAACTCCCCTTTCTGTGTTGTTTCACTGTTTTCTAAACAGGCCCTTTTTTCCATAGCTAATGTTGAACTTCCATCCTGACTGCAGTTAATGTGTTAATCGCAAATGATTCTTATCTGCTCAATAAAAAAGATTTCCTAAGATAACAATTCCCCGCCCCCTTAATTTTTGGGGGGGGGGGTGGTAATGGTAATACAAAAAAACTTAGGAGTTAACACACCAGTGAGGTCATTCATGTCAGTAACCCAAGTACTGTCTTGATCCATCCTTTTACAAACATTGATTTTTGTGAGACACACTCTTACGTTCTGAGAACTCTTCCCTATTGCAATTATTGCAGACTTCTAGTTGACAGTATTGCCCTAGTTAGGACTTACTGTGCAGTGCCCAGGAAATTTTGTTGTGGCTCTAGCAGAATTAATAAGCCTCACAAAACCTTTGAGGAAGTCAGGGCAGAGGAGGAGTCGTGCCCAAGGTCACAGGGGGCACTAATCCAGAGCTCTGGCTGTTTTTTAAAAAAATTAAATTGGTTTATTTACTTTTAGTTTATAACATTCAGTTCCACAGTCCCTTGAGTTTCAGATTTTCTTCCCCTCCTATCTTCCCCCCCCAGTCATGGCGGCATGCACTTGAATATAGAATCTACAAATGTCTTCACATTAATCATTAGGTTGTAAAGAAGGATTATAACTGATGGAATGATCAGTGGGAAAGAGGAAACAAAACAAGAAAAAGAAACAGCAAGTAGTTTGTTTCAGTGTGCAGACTCTGCATCTCTTATTCTGGATGTGGATATCTCCTTCAGTCATGAGTCTTTTGGAGTTGCCCTATAACCTTGTATTGCTGAGAGGAGCCCAGTCTGTTGAGGTCAGTCATCACACGTATGTTGTGTCTCTGATTATGTACAAATTTCTCCTGGTTCTGGTCTTCTCACTCAGCGTCAGTTTATATAAGTCTCTCCAGGTTATTATGAAGTCCGTTGGCTCCTCATTTCTTATAGCGCAGTAGTATTCCATTACATTCATATACCACAACTTGTTCAGCCATTCCCCAATTGATGGGCATCCCCTTGTTTTCCAATTCTTTGCCACCACAAAAAGAGCCGCTATAAATATTTTTGTACATACGGGTCCTCTTCCCACTTTTTTGATCTCTGGGATATAACCCTAGAAGTGATATTGCTGGGTCAAAGGGTATGTACTTATGTATAGCCCTTTGGGCATAGTTCCAGATTTCTCTCCAGAATGGCTTTATCAGTTCACAGCTCCACCAACAATGCCTTAGTGTTCCAGTTTTTCCATATCCTCTCCAGCATTAATCATTTGTCTATTTTGTCATCTTAGCCAATCTGTCCGGTGAGATGTGGTACCTCAGAGTTGTTTTGATTAGCATTTCTCTAATCACTAGTGATTTGGAACATTTTTTCATATGCCTATAGATATCTTTAATTTCATCTTCTGAAAACTGCCTTCATATCCTTTGACCATTTATCAATTGGGGAGTGGCTTGTATTCTTATAGATTTGACTCAGTTCTTTGTATATTTTAGAAATGAGGCCTTTACCAGAGACACTGGTTGTAAAAATTCCCAATTTTACACTTCCCTTTTAATCTTGGTAACATTGGCTTTATTTGTACAGAAGCTTTTCTATTTAATATAATCAAAATTATCCATTTTGCATTTTATAATGCAGAGCTCTTGCTGTTGGCAAATCTAGTGAAGTCTTAACTGTCTATGTGTAATGTGAAAAGGGCAGTGGCCTGTAGAGGCTGGTGACCATTCCTGAATGGCCTAGAAGTCTTTCCCACCTCACCCAGAGGTAGAGGACTACCCAGGTGACCCAAAGTACTAGGAGTGATTCAGTGGATAGTTAGTGGACTAGGAAATATTTAAGGCTAAAAAGTAGGACTCACAGACTCCCAGGGCTTATCCCTAACCACTTAGCAAGAAGCCTTTATGTCTGTTTTTTTTTTTTTTTTCTGAGGGGCCTTCCACTCCAAAGGCAATTGGAGGTGAAGTGACTTGCCCAAGGTCATACAGCTAGTTAAGCTTTATATCTGTTTTTAATATGGCTAGATTGATGGTTGGCTTTAGTGATGGATGGAAGTATGGATAGTGGGCATTAGACACGTCCTCCTTAAACCCAAAGGCAGGTCTTTGCCTCTGCACCTGGAGGGTGGTGGGAGGTAAGTAGTTCCTCATGGATTACAGATGGTGTATCAGCATTTCCAAAACTGTGGACGCTAAATCTTGAGAGCCTCTGAAAAAGCTTCATGAGCTTGTGCTGATAATGCCCTGTACATCCTGACTTGGTTTGCCCTGATGACAGGCAGGCATATCTGGCACTTGGACTTTTTCAGGAAGGCAGTCTCACATTTCATAGGTATGGCAGCAGCCTTTGCCCTTAGAAAAGTACTTCCTGTTACATCCTTATTCTTTCACTCTCTGTCCCTCTACCCTAAGAATTTATTTCCACAGAGTCACAGACTTAAGTGATAAAGATCATATAGTTTTATTTTTTAAAGAATAACCTGCTAGTCTTTAGTTCTCTCCTATTCTTTAGCCCTCCCATTGAGGTGAAGTCCAGTCAGACTGACTTCACCTGAGTGATTTGGATTCTGGCCAGAGCCTGGAAATCCAGTATGATCTTGACTGAGGCTGCCCCTTCTAACTGTCCTCTTGGATATTTGGAGCATCTCTGTGGAACTGGAGTATACCAGGCTGTGGGGGAGAGAACCTGTGTGGCAAGAGGAAAGGGTAGGAGCTGGTGTGAGTAGCTCTGTTCTCTATGCTTCTGCTAAACACAGCAGGGAATGTAGAATGGGTGCCCTATCCAGAGAGCTGCCAGTCTGGAATGAGACAGAGAGAGAAGATAATATCCTCAGGGTCTAGTGAAGAGACACAACTCAACAGTGACAAAAATCTCAGAGGTCATCTAATCCAGCCCAGAGGCAGGAAGGCAGGGATTATTTCATTTTTCTCTGTATTTCAAGTGCTTGGCACACAATAGGCACTAAATAAATTCCTATTGATCATTTCATATGGCATATAACAAGCATTTATTGAACCTTTATGATGTGCCAGGCACTATGATAAATCCAAACCAAAAGGTAGTTCCTACCTTCAAGGAGGTTACATTCTAATATAGGAAGAAAACCAGAAAACAGGCAAGGTACCTATAGAGGGGCATTGTGAAGTCTGGAGAGTAGTAACAGCCAAGAAAGGACTGAAACCTGGCTGGCCGGGTTCCATCCCCAAAATAAAAGCTCCAGAAGGAATTCACCAGAGGCAGAAGTAGGCCAACATGATGGAGAGAGATTCCAGGGTGAGAAGTTATGAGGTGAAGTAAGAAACAGAAAAAAAATTTTAAAAGAAAAAAATATGCATATTCTCAGTTGTGCTTGATAACTGAACAAAAATTTCACTGTGTACAAGGGCATAAAAACCTTGCCAACAAATGCAAAAATTGCATTTTTTTACAGACCATATAATGCAATAAAAAGTATATTCCGCAGAGGTCCACTGATGAAATGATTTTAAATTATTTGGAGAATAAATAACAATCCTAAATAGTAGTAGAATTAAAAGAACTGCTACATGCATTATCTTGGTCAAATAATATCCGTCCCTTGTAAATGGGCTTTTCTTGGAATCCCATTTGACTTAATATCCGTTGCACTTTTCCTCTAACTAACTGGAGAGACTTCTTGTCTCTGGGTAACAGGTACTTGCAGTGTGTTCTTCTCAGGGTCCTGAGTATTCTCTGGAGCTATTTTGTAGCTCAGCAGCTCATCTAGTATTTAAACTTCGTGGGGCAGGATAGTTTTCTATTAGTTTGCTATGTTGTAGGCTACCTGCGTAATAGAATTTCCAAACGGGATTGTAATCACTTCCTAAAGTTCTTGATGTCAAACTTCCATATCAGTATCACCACTTAATATTTTTTTAAATTATGCAGTATTTTATTTTTCCCCAGTTACATGTAAAAATAATTTTTAACATTTGTTTTTAAAGCTTCGAGTTCCAAATTCTCTCCCTTTCTCCATCCCTCCCCCCCTCCATTTAGAAAGTAAGCAATTCAATATAGGTTATGCATGTATAGAAATGTAAAACATTTCCATATTAGTCATGAAGTGAAAGAAAACAGACAAAAAACCTCGAGAAAGTAAAGTCAGCAAAAAAAAGTATGCTTTAATCTGTATTCAGAAACCATCAGTTCCTTCTCTGGGGATAGATAGCATTTTTCATTGTAGCCCTTCATAGTAGTCCTGGATCATTGTTTTGTTAAGAATAGCTAAATTATTCACAGCTGATCATCTTACAGTATTGTAGTTACTTTGTACACAGTACATTTCACTTTGTATCAGCTCATGTAAGGTTTTTCTGAGAGCTTCCTGCATATCATTTCTTAATAATATTCTATCATGATCACATACCATAATTTGTTCAGCCATTCCCCAGTTGATGGGCATCCCCTCAAACTCCAGTTCTTTGCCACCAGAAAAGAGTGGCTATAAACATTTTTGTATGCACATGTCCTTTGTCCTTTTCCTTTTTGTTTTTTTCTCTCTTTTTGGAATACAGACCTAGTAGTGGTATTGCTAGGTCAAAGGGTCTGCATGGTTTTATCACCCTTTCGGCATAGTTCCAAATTGCTTTATAGAATGGTTGAATCGGTTCACTACTCCACTAACAACGCATTAATGTCTCATTTTTCCCATATCCCTTCCAACATTTGTTATTTTCCTTTTCTGTCCTATTAACCAATCTGATAGGTATGAGGGTAGTGCCTTAGAATTGTTTTAATTTGCATTTCTCCAAGCAGTAGTTAGATCATTTTTCATATGGCTATAGAAAGCTTTGATTACATCATCTGAAAACATATCTTTTGATCTTTTATCATTTGACTTAGTCTGTTTTTTAAGGTGTTACTTCAGTATTTTTTTTTTTGAGGGGGCAAGTTAGGGCAGTTGGGTTAAGTGACTTGCCCAAGGTCACACGGCTAGTAAGTGTTAAGTGTCTGAGGTTAGATTTGAGGTCAGGTCCTCCTGACTCCGGGGGCGTGCTCTATTCACTGTGCCACCTAGCTGCCCCTCTTCAGTATTTTTTTGTGTGTCCTTTACCAAGCTATTGACTCATTTTTCATGATTTTCTTGCATCACTCTCATTTCTCTTCCCAGTTTTTCTTCTATCTCTCACTTGATTTTCAGAATTCTTTTTGAGCTCTTCTATGGCCTGAGACCAATTCATATTTTTCTTGGAGGTTTTGCATGTAGAAACTTTGACTTTGTTATCTTATTCTGACTGTATTTTGATCTTCCTTGTAACCATAATAACTTTTTATGGTCAGAATTTTTTTTCTGTTGTTTGCTTATTTTCCCAGCCTATTTCTTTTAACTCTTTGTTAAAGTAGGGTTCTGCTTGGGAGGGGTAGGGGAGCACTGTCCCAAGCTTCAGGAGTTTTGTACAGCTGTTTTCAGAAATACTTCTAGGGACCTATAAGTTTTCAGTTCTTCCAAGGTAGTATAATCTAAAGAAAGTTATTTATTCCTCTCTTGGCCTGTGCTCTATTCTGTGAGTGACCACAAGCACTCTTTTCTGCCCTGGAGCTGTGACTCCACTGTAGCATGCAAGCTCTGGTATACTAGTGCTCCTCCTTGCCCTGGGACTTTCACTGATGGTACAGTGGATAAGATGCTGGGTCTGGAGTTAGGAAGACCTGAATTCAAATCCCACATCAGACACTAGCTGTGTGACTCTGAGCAAACCTATTAACCTCTGCTTCAGTTTTCTCAATGGCAAAATGGGGATAATAATAGTATCCATCTCAAAGGGTTATCCTGAGGATCAAGTAAGATACTATTTGTAGAAAGCACTTAGAACAGCACTGGGCATGTAGTACGTGCTTTTACTTATTCCTTTCCCTTTCCCTTCCCTGGTTGTGAGTCTTTATATCTTCTCTGTCATTTTTGATGCCCACACATGAATTGGTAGGTAAGCATGGCTCTTTATTCAGTGATCGAAAACTATGGCATAAAACCTATGGGATCATTTTTGGGACCATTGCATGCATGCCCTAGAAAAGACATATATATGCTAAGGGCAGAACCAAGATGGCAGAGTAGTGGTAAGAACATTGAACTCTCTCACAGCTTTTCCACAGTGATTTAGAAAACTCACTAGACTCGGTCTTGTTTGGGAAATCCAAGCAAAAAAATAGCAGGTCTGTGAACACTAGGGACAGGGTCTGGTCAGGAGTAAGCAGAGAGTCTGTGCCCTAGGGAAAAAAGATGTCCTAGATCCAGCACAAGGGGCTTGACTTCGTGCTAACTGGCATTTCTATTACTCACTACCCAGTTCTAGGTTACAGATCCAGGATGGACAGTTTGGAGATCTGTGCCTAAATGTGTTGTTTCAGGGTGAGGAGTGGTTGCTGACCCTACATTGTGTCCTGAGCAAGGAGCAAATTCAAAATCAAATAGTAGCTGTGTGGTTCTGAAGCCTGAGGCAGAGCAGGATCTAAGCTCCAATCTCCAGCCAGGTCAGAAGCCTTTAGTATAGTAACCAAGGCAGAAATACTAGACCAAAAGAAAGCTTGCAATTCTGTCACTTTGAACCCGCAGAGCTTTCCAGTGGATTGATTGTGGCTGCAGTCTACTGCAATTTCTAACTAGGGACAATGTAATAGGACAGACTCAAATCCAGGTCAGGAATTTACTAGCTCAGACCAGGGTGGGAATAACTAGACTTTACCCTATATCAAACCACCTTGGTGGCATGAAAGCTTACAAGTCCCCAGCCTGAGCTGTCCCCGAGACCCTAGAATAATAGTACTAAAGACCTCAAGAAAACAGCAGAAGGATCAAAGAGGATGAAAGCTCAGCTGAGACATTCCCCACAGAAGTGTTCAAATTCAGGAAGTAGGCTGGAAGAATAATGAGCAAACACAAAAATGAATACCATCATGAAAAAGCTATTATGGTGATAAAGATATTCAGGAGACAAAACCAGAAGAAGAAAACTCTTGAAATGCCTGCATACAAAGCCTCAAAGAAAAACAATGCTTGAGCATAAGTCCAATCAGAATTGCTGGAAGATATGAAGCAAAATTTTTTTTTTTAATTGAGTGTGCTACAGAAAAAGTAGAAAAAGAAACAAGAACTATGGAAGAGAGACATGAAAAGATAGTAAATGGCTTGGCATAACAGGTGTAAAACCTTGGCAAGCAACAAACTCCATGAAAATTTTAATGGACAAAATAGAAGATAACTCCATGAAACAACTAGAAGTATCAAAATAAAGTTAAAAGACTTGAAAAAATAGAAGAAAATTTAAGGTATCTCAAAGAAAAAAAATGATCTAGAAAGTAGATCAAAGAGAGAAAATTTAAGGCTTTTTGGACTATCTGAAAGTCAATCCTCTCTCTTTATCAAAGAGCCTAGATACTATATTTCAAGAAATCATAAAAGAAAAATCCCCAGATGTCTTAGAACTAGAGGACAAAATAAAAATGAAAGAAACCCAAGATGACAATTCCCAGGGATATTAGAGAAAAAATCCAGATTTTCTAGATTTAAAAAAATAAAAACCACAAGCATCTAGAAAGAATGCAAGTACCAGAGAACCACAGTAAGGATCACACAAAATTTAGTGGCCACCACTATAAAAAGGAGATCATTTGAAATAGTGTTCTGAGACACAAAAGATTTAGGCTTATGTTTTGCCTAGAAAAACTGAGTAAAAACTTACAGGGGAATAAATGGACTTTTAATGAAGCTGAAGTTCCAAGAGAAGACCAGAACTGAATAAAATTGAAATGCAGGAGTTTTGAGTAACAAAGTAAATAGGGAGCAACCATGAGAGGCTACACAGACAAACTATGTTATAATATAGAGATGATACATATATCCCCTTAGAATTCTATTATCAGCTGGGGTTATAGAGCCTAAATAGAGGTCCTCAGAAAAGTTCTATTCTTGTTCTGATGATATTAAAGGAAGAAAGGAAAGGGAAGAGGAATACACTGTCAGGGAGGAGGGAGAGTAAAGATGAAGAAAATTACCTCACACAATTAGAAGTCTGTAAAAAAAGGAGGAAAGGCTTGGGGAAGAGTGGTGACATTTGAACTTCACTCATCTGAACTGGTTAAAGGACAGAAGAAGACAAGAGGGAAATAAGAGGCAGGGCAGATTAAGGAAGGGATTAATAAAGTGGGGTCAGGAGACAAAGCAAAGGAAAAGTATAGAAAGGAAGGGGGAAAATACACAACAATCATAAACGTGAATGTGGATGGGATGAACTCTCCCATAAAATGGAAGAGGATAGTAGACTGGAGTAGAAAGCAGAATGCAACAATATGTTTAAAGGAAACAAACTTGAAATAGAAAGGTGTACATAGAATTAAAATATGAGACTAGAGCAATACCTAATGTTTTCAGTAAAGTATAAAAGGCAAAGGTAGCAATCATGATTTCAGACAAAGCCATAGCAAAAATATACCTGGTTAAAAGAGATAAACAGGGAAACTCTTTTGCTGAAAGTTACCATGGACAATTAATTACTAAAAATATAAGTTCCAGGGAGAAATAGTAGAACTACAATATTGGGAAGCCTTGATTTACTAATTTCAAATTTAGATGAAAAACAAACAAAAAGACATGAAGGATCTGAGAGGAATTCTAGAAAAGTTATATGTGGTAGGTCTCTAGAGACTACTGAATAGTAATAGAAAGGAATATATAGGGGAGGGATAAGTGGAATACAACGGTGAGGTAAAAAACAAAATATCAAAAAAAATTGTAAAGAAAAGAATATACATATCCTCAGCTGTGCATGATACTTGAACAAAAATTGACCATGTACAAGGGCATAAAAATCTTGCAAACAACTGCAAAAATTGAATGTACTTTTTACAGACCAAAATGCAATAAAAAGTATATTCAGCTCAGGCCCACTGATGAAATGATTAACAATTATTTGGAGAATAAATAACTTAATCCTAAAAAGTAGGTGAATCAAAGAATAAATGTAATCAATAATTTCAGTAAGTCATCAGTGAGACAACATATCAAAATTCTGGGGATGTAAGCAAAGCAATCCTTGGGGGAGAATATGTATATCTCTAATATAGGAGATAAAAGATTTTGGGCATAGAAATGAAAAAAAAAAACACCCTAGAGAACCAACAAATTAAAAATACCAAACACCAAAGTCAGAATCCTAAAAATCAAAGCAAAGATTAACAAAATTGCAAGGAATAAAAAATAAAAATAAAACCATTGAATTAATAAATAAAAAAATAGGAGTTTGGGGTTTTTTGGGGAGAGGGGAAACAATAAAGTAGATATCAACTAAATTTATTTTAAAGAAGGAAGAAAAACCCAAAATTACCAGTACTAAGAATTACAATGGTAAACTCACAAGCAATGAAGAAATAAAATAATTATATTTTGTCTATATGCCGGTAAAATTGATAATAGAAAATGAAATGGATGATTATTTTTAAAAAATATAAAATGTCCAGATTAACAGAACCACAAATTGAGGATATACATAGGTCAACCTTAGAAAAAGAAATTAAACCTGGAGTGAACTCCCAAAAAAAATTCAGGGTTCAGATGGATTTACAAATGAATTCTATCAAACATGTTCAAACAATTAATTTCAGTACTGCATAAACTGCTTGACAAAATAGGAAAAGAAGGGGTCTAATAAGTGCAAATATGACCTTGTTACCTAGACCAGGAAGAGTCAAAACAGAAAACCATACACCAAAATCCCTTAACATTTATGCAAAATTATTAAATAAAATATTAGTAAGGATACTATAGTAACATATCATAAGGATTATGCTCTATAACCAGCCTGGTTTTCTACAAGAAAGTCAGAGCTAGTCCAACATTAGGAAAACTATAAATATTATTGACCATAATAGTAGCAAGAATAACAAATATTATGTGATTACTTCAATACAGAAAAAGCTTTTGGCAATAATATATAACACCCATTCCTGTTCAAAACAAGCTCTAGATAGCATAGACAATATCTACCTAAAACCATGAGCCAGCATTATCTGTAATAGAGATAAACTAAAGTTCTTTCCAATAAAATAAAGGGTAAAGCAAAGGTGTCCATCATCACCATTACTATTCAATATATGCTAAAAGTACTAGCTATAACAATAAAACAAGAAAAAAGAATTGAGGGAATAAAAACAGGGATAGGAGAAACAAAATAGTCACTTTTTTGCAAGTCATATAATGGCTTAGAGACTCCTAGAAATTCAATTTTAAAAATTAGTTGGAAACATGAGCTTCATCGAAGTAACAGGATATGAAATAAACCCATATTTCTGTGTATTACCAACAAAATTCAGCAGGAAGAGACAGGAAGAAAAATTCTGTTTAACTACAGAAAGTATAAAATATTTGGGAGTCTACCTGCCAAGGTACTCAAAAGAACTATATGACCACAACTACAAAACACTTTTCACAATTAAAGATAGACTTAAATGACTGGAAAAAGATGAATTGCTCATGAGAAGGTCAATATAATAAAAATATATTTAAATTGATTTATTTGTTAAGTGTCATACTAATCAAACTACTAAAGGATTGTTTTATAGAGCTAGAAAGATAACAATTCATCTGGATGAGCAAAAGGTAAAGAATCTCAAAGGTATTAGTGAAAAAAAAAAACCCAAGCAAGAGCATCTAGCAGTTTCAGTTCTCATTCTATACTACAAAGCAGTAACGATCAGAACAATTTGCTGCTGGTTAATAAGTAGAAAGGTTGATCCCTGGAATAGATTATATATAATATACAGAAATAAATTAATATAGAAATCTATTATTTGGTAAATCCAAAGAACACAGTTACTGAGGCAAGAATTTGCTAATCAACAAAAATTTTAAAACTTTTGCAAGACTCATGAAGCTAAAATGAGAAGATAAGCATGCAAATTGGGGGGAAAAATCTTTGGAGCATATTTCTTGGATTAAGGTGTCATTTTTAAGATATATAGGGAACTGATTTATATTTGTAGGAATAAAAACCATTACACAGTTGTTAAATGGTCAAAGGATATGAATAGGCAGTTTTTAGAGGATGAAATTCTGTTGAAAACTATTAATAGGTATATGAAAAAATGCTCTAAATCACTAGTAATTAGAGAAATGCAAGTTAGAAGAACTCTGAAGTTCTACTTCATATCTGTCAGATTGGCAAAGTTGACCAAAAAAGTAAAATGACAAATGCCAAAGGGATTGTTGGATATCAGATACATTGTTGCGCAGTTAGTTGGTGGGACTACAAAATGGGGCCGCCATTTTAGAAAGCAATTTGGAACTATTCCCCCAAAGCTATTAAATTGTGCATACTCCTTGACCCAATGATATCACTACTGGGTCTATACCCCAAAGAAATCAGAGAGAGGAAAAGGACCCATAAATGTAAACATTTATATAGCAACTCTTTCTGTAGTGACAAATAATTGGAAACTGAGGAAGGACTCATCAATTGGGAAATGACTGAACAAGTTATGATACGTGAATATGATGGAATACTATTGTGTTGTGTAAAATGAAATAGATGGTTTCAGAAAAACCTGGGTAAACATGTTTGAACTGATGCAGAGTGGAGTGATTAGAACTAGGAGAACACTTTATGTAATAACAAGAGTGTATAAACAGCTTTGAAAGGCTTGGGAACTCTGATCAACAAAGTAGCCAATCGTGATTCCAGAGGACTTATGATGAAACATGCTACCCACCTTCTAATAGAGAGGTGATGGCCTCAGGGATTGAGGCATATTTTTATTTTCTAGACATGGCCAATGGAGCAATCAGGTTTTTTTGACTCTTTGTTTTTGTAATGAGAATTTTCTTTTTCTTTCTCATTGGGTTTAAGGAGAGATTTGAGGGAGAGAAGGTGGTTGTTCATCTGAAAATAAATTTAACTTAAAAAAAAATGTAGTAACTCCTTTATCCCTGTTATTCAGGCCTTGAGATCCCAGGATGCTTAGTAGCATGTGATTATAACCCTAAGGTATAGTTCTAGACCTCTTGAATTTGGCCAAAACCAATTTCTTTCTTTCTTTTTGCTTGTTGGAGGGGGGATAGCAGGGCAATTGGGGTTACTTGCCCAAGGTCAAACGGCTAGTAAGTGTTAAGTATCTGAGGTGAGATTTGAACTCAGGTCCTCCTGACTCCATGGCCAGTGCTCTATTCACTGTGCCACCTAGCCGCCCCCAAAACCAATTTCCTTTTAAGTCATTTGTTCTCAAAATCTCTGCTAGATTCATATATACTTATATATGTAAATACTGTCTCTTATAATAGAATTTGTAAACTCCTTAGGGACAGGAGATTGTATCCTCTGGTCCTAGCTAGAAGGTGCTTAATAAGCTTGTTGCTACAGTTTGGAGCTCCTCCTGGTGGTAAACAATGATTTTGCACCCCGAGTAACTATTCCAACCACTCTTTTTTTGGTAAATTTTAAAAATTTATTTTAAACTTAAATACAAAATGAGAAAAGAGAAAAAAAATTGCCATGAACACAGAAGAACATAACAGAGGATACAATATGAAACAATAAATTTCCATTTCAAGAAAACCTATATAATAAGTACTACAGATTGTTTTCAAAGCTGCTCAGCTTTTCTTTGCTTCCTTGTAGGTTTTCTTCTGTTCTGTACCGTGCACTTCCTACTTTAGTTTTCCCCTCCCTCCCTCCCTCTTACCCTAAGGAAGGCTACAATTAATCACAGATACACACATACACACGTGTATATATGTACGTATACATACATATATACATAGATATCTAGAAACATACCCATAAGATATTTAGAAACATACATACATGTACACTCATACACCTATATGTAAGACTGTGTTACACTTATTTCCGCTTCTCATCTGTTTCTCTGAAGGTGGATAGCATCTTCCTTCATAAGTCCAAGTCTTTCCATGTTTTTCTAAATCAACTAGCTCATCATTTTCTACACTATAGCAATATCTCAACCCTGAGAGATTGTCTATGAAAGTTTCCACCCTAATTTTCTGCATTCCTTCTATTCTTGGTGGCATAGGTTTTACTTATACAAGAAAATTTTAATTTAAAATAATCAAAATTGACCATTTTATATTTCAACAACACTCTCATCTTATAATATAGTTAAAGGTCTGATGCTACTGAATCTACTTCCTTTATATTTTTTTCCCCTGGTTTCTTTGAAGTTCCTGACCTTTTGTTCTTTCAAATTAACATTATTATTTTTCTAACTCAGTAAAATAACTTTTTAGTAATTTAATTGGGATGACATTGGATAAATAGATTAGTTATATAAAATTGTCATTTAAAAAATTATATTGACTTTACCTACCCATGAACAATAAATATTACTTCAGTTGTTTAGATCTGACTTTATATGTATAAAAAGTGTTTTATGTTTATGTTCATATAGTTCCCGTGTCTGTTTTGGCAGGTATACTCTCAGGCTTTTCATAATGTCTAGTTATTTTAGATGGTCTAAAACAATATTGAATAATAATGCTGACACATAGTGTAGTTTCCCTTTTTTTCTCTTTTGATTAAATATATTTTAGTTTTAAATTTGTCTGAGATCATGATTACTACCCCT
Organism: Pseudochirops corinnae; assembly: GCA_028646515.1. NCBI lineage: Eukaryota > Metazoa > Chordata > Mammalia > Diprotodontia > Pseudocheiridae > Pseudochirops > Pseudochirops corinnae. The sequence goes on from CM053589.1 coordinate 121,125,474, forward strand.
GCTTTTTTTACATAATAAATTCTACTCCTGACCTTTATTTTATCTTTGTGCGTATCTCTTATTTTTGCAGCATTTCCTGAAAGCAATATATTGGTGAATTCAAATTTTTAATCTGCCATCAGTTTCCATTTTATGGGTAAATTCATCCCATTCACATCCTAAGCCATAATTACTTGTTGTATATTTTCTTCCTTCCTAGTTTTCCTTGCTATCCTTCTCACCTTATTTCTATCTCTCCTCACTTTTCTGCCTTTCTTCTACCCACTTTCTTGCCTTAACCTACTTCCCCATCCAAGAATCCCTCCCTTGTCCTCTCTCCCCACTCTATCCCCTTGCCCTCTTATTTCTTCCTGAATTTAGAAGACTTTTATACCCGTATATATGTTGTTCCCTCTTTAACTCATTCCCAATGAGAATAAGATTCCAGCATTACACACCTCCGCCCCCCCCACTAGCTTTTTCTATATGTTTTTCCTTTTATACCTCATTTGTATAATATAGTTACTCCTTTTTATCTCTCTCTACACAGTTTTATTTATTTTTTTTAGAATTACCCCATCTTACTCAGCTTAGTCCAAGCCTTTCTTTTAAACTACTCAAGTAATGATGATAGTCATAAAAGTACTGGTACTATTTTCACATATAAGAAGCAAACAATTTGACCTTATTGAGTTTTAATGTTTTGCTTATATGTTTAATGTTTACCTCCTGAGTCTTATATGTCAATTTTTTCCTTAAGTTCTGCTGTTTTTGTCAGAAATACTTGAAAGTCTTTCAGTTCATTATTTTTTTCCTCATTTGGGATTACACTTAACTTTGCTGGGTAAGTTACCCTCTTTGTCATAACCCCAACTCTTTTGCTCTGCAAAACATAGTATTCCAAGACTTAAGATCCTTCAACATGGTAGTTGCTAGGTCTTTTGTAATTGTTATTGTAGCTCCATGATATTTAAATTGTTTTTTTTCCTTGCTGTTTCCAATATTTTCTCCTTAACTTGGGACCTTTGAAACATGGCTAGGATATTCCTGCTGTTTTCCTCCTGGGATCTCTTTCAGGTAGTAAATGGTGGATTTTTTCTATTTCTGATTTGACTTCTTGTTCTAGAGCTTCAGGATAATTTTCCTTGATAATTTCTTGTAATACTGTATCAAGATTATTTTTTTTTAATTGTAATGTTCAGGCAGTCTGTTATTATATTATTTCTCCTCAGTCTGTTCTCCAGATCAGTTGTTTTTCTGATGAAATGTTTCACATTTTCTTCTATTTTTTCATTCTTTCAATTTTGTTTTATTATTTCTTGGTGTTTTAGAACATCATTAGATTCCCTTTGGTCAGTTCTAGTTTTCAAGGAATTATTTTCTTCTTTAAATTTTTAGTTCTCTATTTTAAGTTGGTTGACTTTCTTTTCATAATTTTCTTGATTTCCTTGGATTGCTCTTATTGTTTTCTAATTTTTCCTTAGTCTCTCTTATTTGATTTTCAAAGTCCCTTTTCAATTCTTCCAAGAACTCTTTTTGTGCTTGGGACCATTTGACTTTTCTCATTGAAAAAGGAGTGGATTTTTAGCTTCATTACTTTCTCTAATATGAACCCAGATCTTCTTTCTCCTCATAGTAGCCATCTTTGATTGGGTTCTTTCTCCTTTGCTTATTCTTTTTTTGTTTTGAGTTTTATTTTCTTTTTAGAAGCTGTTAGTGTAATCCAGTTCTAGTCCCAAGATCTGGAGAATAATACCCTGAGCTTCAGGTCCTTCTTACTGTTATTTTCTGAGGTCTGTCCCAGGGCTCAGTCTTGGGCTTTCCTTTCCACTCCTAAGTAACCCCCAGCCACTCTGTCCCACAAATGATCTTGCTCCTTGCAGTCCCTCTGGTAGATGCAAGCTACAGCTCCCCTCTCTACCCTGGAACTGGAGCCAGAGACCCTGCCCACCAGGTGTGCACTAGCTCCTTTTCCCCAGCAGCAGCAGCTACAGCCTGGGATGAGTCTAGTCAGCACAGTTGGGCTTGGCATCCCTTGACAGTGGAAGGTCCTTCAGTCTTCTCCTCCTCACTTTGTCACACTGTCCCTGAGATGAAAGTTTCTAAGGCTGTGGCTACCTCCCCACCCCAGCTGTCCCCAGGACTTGGTTGTTTGTTGATTCCAAAGAGTGAACCTGGAGGTGTTTGCACTTCACTAAGACCAAACCTCAGCCCTCTAGAGGTCTGGTCTTTCTTGGTGTCTTCTCAAGTTGTCCTAGGAGAATAACTGCTTTGCCTTGATTTTTTTTTTTTTTTTCTGCTACTCTACTTTTCCTCTGAGGTGATAGTCTATCTTTTTTTGTGAAGGAAATTTGGAGAGCTGAAAGTTTTCTGACCTGCTCTGCCATCTTCCCAGAATCCTCTCCCAGCCACATTTTCTAGGAAATATGTGAAGCACTAATTGTCCCTATAAAGTCAGATACACTTTATATACCTTCATACACATTCTAAGTCTTCATCCAAGTGAATGATAAAAATGTTGGATGGAAAAGGACCAATGACAGATTCTTTTTCTTTTTTATTTCATAGCTTTTATGAAGGAATATTTGCTTCAAAGGGATAATAACAACTAGAAACATATTGCACACAAGTGGGAGGTGTAATTTACCTCAGTCTCTGGGTAGAGGAAGGGAAATTAGGTTCATAGTTCAGCTCAATTCCTATATAGCACCTTCCCAGTTTCAAGTCCAAAACCCCTTTTGGGCTGCAGTCCCAGGCATCTTGATTTGTCATGGATTTCTAGGTAGGCTAACCTGATGCAATATCCAACCTGGAATCCAGACTCCGAAGTTGCCATGGTTTGATTCCAGGTCCAGTGGACCAGTGGGGATTACAACCTTTACCTAGAAACCAAGGACAAACAAAACTGAACAGAAATAATATACCTACCCTGCCCATTTCTTTGGGCATAGGACCTAAAAGGGGAGGTGTCCCCCTCCCAGCTCATTTCATGGTGCCCACACTGTGAGTGAACTGTGTGTGATCTCCACCCTCTGGACACAGCAGAAAAGAGAGTGAAACTGTCCCAGTCTGCCACTTTTAAAGCTGCTTCCTGTTCTGGCTATGTAGCTAATTGAAAGAGAGTACCACCCATGTGATAGAAGCATGCAGAGAAATAGGATGCCTCCATGTTAGGTGCTCAGGGTATGCTCCAAGTTCCCATGACACATTTCCTCCTGTTGGAAATTTACCATTCCTTGCAAGTAAGCAGGACTAAATTTTTCAGCCCAGGCCAAAGTCAGATTCCTAGCCCACCCAAGCAGACAGCTCTCTCCAGGTTGATATCATTCCATCCCTGGTCTCCAGGGCAGGTCATTCAACCCACTCCAAATCCACCTAACCGTGTTATTGTCTAGCTGGTATCTTTCTATCTTGTTCACAAGGACGTCATAAGATATTTTTTTTCCTTTAAAAAAAAAAGATGTCTTTTTTTATATCACCATCATTTCCAACCATATATCTACATCTCTTCCCAATCCGCTGAATTATTGTTTGAGAAGTACCCTAACCTCTATTATAACAAAGAAAGAAGAAAAGAAAAAAAACCCAGTTCATTAAAACCAACCAACCATGTTTGACAGTATATGCAATATTCTATACTTATATGCCCCACTTGGACAAGGGAGGTGAATTTTCTTAACTCTTCTCCAGAGCCAGGCGTGGTCACTGCTAACAGCACAACATTCAGTTTCTTTTTTTTTTTCCCCTATTTCTGTTTTTTTAGTTATTGTGTATATTGTTGTTCTGATTCTTTTTATCTCATTTTGCATGATTCCTTTCCAGGCTTCGTTGCTGACTTATCTCCACAGGACTTTTTCTACCATCCCCCACTTTTCATTTGCCTTTTATGTATTGTCTTCTCCCATGAGAACATGAGGATCATGTGAAATAGTATTTGTAAAGTTCTGACCGCAGTTCCTGGTGCTCAGTATTTAATAAACATTTGTTCTCTTCCTTCGTCTTAAAGAATTGCCTAGGAAGACCTGAGTTCAAGTATAGCCTCAGACGCTTACTAGCCTAACCCTGTGGCCGTGGGGAATTGATTTAACCCCTGTTGGTCTTAGTTTCCTCAACTGTAAGACAGTGGTAATAACAGCACTTTTCCTCCCTGGACAGTTGTGAGGATGAACAAAATAATGGTTGTGAAGCACTTGGCAACTTTAAAACACCATATAAACGCTCACCACTATTGTTGTTGCTATGATTATTATTATGTTATTTGAGGGCAGGGACAGTGTTTCTTTTTCCTTGTGTTTATATTCCCTAGACTTAGCATAGTTCCTGACATACGTTGTTGTTCAATCATGTCCTTCTCCCCGTGGCCACATTTATGGTTTGCCATTTCCTTCTCCAGCTCATTTTACAGATGAGGAAACTGAGGCAAGCAGGGTTAAGTGATGTATCCAGAGTCACCCAACTATTAAGTGCCTGAGGCTGGATTTGAACTCAGAAAGATGAATTTTCCTGAATCCAAGCCTAGTACTCTATCCACCATTCCACCTAGCTGTCCCATATACTTGCCCCATTCTAACATAATTCATTTATCCTCACAAATATCCTGGGACAAAGGTGCTATCATTACCCCCATTTTACAGTTAGCTGGTAAGTATTTGAGGTTATATTGGAACACAGGTCTTCTGGACTCCAGACCCAGTGCTCTATTCACTTTGCCACCTAGCTTCCAGATATAACTTATTTTTAGAGAGGCAGCATGCAGTGGATAGAGGCTGGCTGTTGAGTGGGGAAGACCTGGATTCAGGTTCTGTCTTTGACATAAAACCCAGGTCCTATGATCTCATACTAATTCCATTCCTTAGCCAAGCCGATTGACCTTTCAGGGCCCTAGGCAATTCTCTAAGACTAGAGAATGAGACAAATATTTATTAAATATTTACTAAGTGTTGGGGCAGCTAGGTGGCACAGTGAATAGAGCACCGACCCTGGAGTGAAGAGGACCTGTAACAGCAAGCACCCTAGCATACCTAGGGCAGCTACTAGCACAGGTTCTTAGATCTGCTTTTCTAAAGGAAAGCAACTCAAAATGGGTTAACAATCTTATTTTAATCAATCAAATATCATTTACCTAGTTCAGGGGGAAAA
>CM053589.1:121131091-121156175 GCA_028646515.1 Pseudochirops corinnae
AAACACAATCAGGATAACACAAGATCTAGCAGCTTCTACATTAAGAGATTGAAGGGCTTGAATATGATATTCCAGAGGTCAAATGAGCTAGGATTAAAACCAAGAATCACCTACCCAGAAAAACTGAGTATAATGCTTTAAGGGAAAATATGGTAATTCAATGAAATAGAGGACTTTCAAGCATTCTTGAGGAAAAGACCAGAGCTGAACAGAAATTTTGACTTTCAAATACAAGAATCAAGAGAATCATGAGAAGGTAAATGGGGAAAAGAAATCATAAGGAACTTATTAAAGTTGAACAATTTACATTCTTACATGGAAAAATGATAATTATAACTCATGAGAATTTTCTCAGTATGAGGATAGTTGAAGGTAATATATATGTGTGTGTGTATATATATGTATGTGTGTATGTATGTATACACACACACATATATTTGTATATGTATGTATTGGAGGGTGTATGTGTGTATAGATATATATGTGAGTGTGTGTATATGTATGTACATGTATACATAGAGGGCACAGGATCAGTTGAATATGAAGGGATGATAACTAAAAAATAAAATTAAGAGATGAGAGAGAAATATATCAGGAGAAGGAGAAAGGGAGAGATAGAATAGGGTAAATTACCTCATATAAAAGAGGCAAGTTACAATGGAAGGGAAGAGTAGGAAGGTGAAAGGGAATGGGTCAACTTTACTCTCGTTGAATTTAGTTTAAGGAGGGAATAACATATACACTCAATTGGGTAGCTTACCCTACAGGAAAGTAGGGGGAAAGAGGATAAGAGGGTGGATGATAGAAGGGAAGGCAGATTGGGGGAGAGGGTAGTTAGAAGCAAACACTTTTGAAAAGGGACAGAGTCAAAGTAGAAAATAGAACAAGTGGGGGGTGGGATAAGATGGGGGGAAATACAGTTAGTCCTTTACAATATAACTACTGTGGAAATGTTTTGCTTAACTACACATGTACAACCTATATTAAATTGCATGTCCTTCCAGTGGGGGTGGGTGAGGAAGGAAGAAGGGAAAGAATCTGGAAATCAAAGTTTTTAAAACAAATGTTTAAAAAAATTGTTTTTTACATGCAACTGGGAAATAAGATATACAGGCACTGGGGTATAGAAATCCATCTTGCTCTACTAGATAGTTGGGGGGAGGGATGGGGTAGGATATAAGAGAAAACAGACTGGGGGAAGGCATATTCAGTAGGCTTGCTATCTTGGGGTGGAGAGCAGGGGAAAGATGGGGAGAAAATTTGTAACTCAAAAACTTGTGGAAATGAATGTTGAAAACTAAAAATAAATGAGTTGGAAAAAAAAAAAAGAAAGAGGAAGTTGACTTCTCCCTAACACAGCATGATTATGCAACAGGGAGTTCAGTTTCTTTGGACATGGCTCCCCTTTTCTCCACATGCAAACTTACCTAATCATCATGATGAGGGAGGATAGGTGTTTCAGGGACCCCAGAGACCAGAATCCCTTGGTGGGCAGTCTGGCATGAATTCACAGGTTCAAGCATTCTGAGTCAAGTTGGCAAAAGTTTATTGTTACACTTTACAGCAGGCAGGAGGTCTTAGGGAACCTGCAACTTTAAAGGGGTAGAGTTAAAGTTTTTAAAGGATAATCTTTAGTATAACCTGTACCAATTATGCTAACTAGGTGAGTAAGGGTGGGATTAGGGAAGAGTTAAGGAGTGGTCAGTGCTTAAAGGAACATGCATATTTAACATCTACTGCACAGGCATATTGCCCAAAATTCACTGGGAAATAGCCCAAGGGGGGAGCAGCATGGAGGTATGGTTTTAGGCTTGAAATGTCACTAAGTCAACTAGTAGTCAGGGCTGCCTGAGAATTGACCAGTCTACTACCCATCAATGTCATGTTTGACAAAATGGATGTTGGAAGTATACATACGTCCCAAGGTAATGAGGGATCCAGGATGTGCGTAATGGGACTTGTAGATATCCAAGTGAAGGATTCATAGGTACAGCTGGTTATTATACTCATGAGGGAGTTGAAAGTTTTGCTACATGTCACTATGTATATACTTGGAAGGAAGGAAATTCTTTAGCTGACTGGCACGGCATTAATTCTGAGTCCCTAGATGGGTGGGTGGGGCAGGGTAAGAGAGAATTCTCATTTGTCCTTTGTGCAAAGCAACAGCCTTTCCACAGAGGCCTCTAAATGGACAAAAGTTTTGTCTCATTTCCTTGATATATCATTTCCCTTCATCAACAGGTGAAAGGAAGGTTTTGGAAGGTGGGTTGGGACTTATTGCTTGGAATGCAATACAAGAAGAGTCTTGGGACCTTGAGGCCAGGACAAATCTCTGCATTGGGAATGAATTAAGGAAGGATTGGAGAGGATCAGTTGGAACTATGTCTAAAAACAGTCCCTTTTTTTTCAGGTAATTTAGAAACCATAGGACCAGAGATCCCTTTCCCTTCCCAGGGAAGCAGAGATTTGTCATAGACATGGCTTTTAGGATGTTGGACTCTTCATCAGGCCATAACAGATGCACAACAATGCAGCAGTTGCTAAACGGGCGAAAATCTCTTATCCTGAGATGGGGAGGGCACCATTTTTGTCACTTGGGAACAAGTGGAGGACCACTTGGGTTAGGTACTCAAACTGGCACCACGAAGTTCAGTAGGACATATACTTTGTCTTAGAGATATTATGTGGTCCTATAACCAGCACAACAGGGGCAACCACCTCAATGTTTATATTGGCACCAGACCCACTACCTAATATCTGCAGTTGTAATGCCTCCAATCATATCTTCTCTGAGGGGTGCTGACATGCTTCATGAACAATTTCATGCAGTGGAAAGCATCAGCAAAATTCTTTCATTGCTCCTGACACCAAAGGGGAAAACTTTGGATTGTCTAGCCCTGTGTTCTCTAGACCCCAGACCACTTAGCCAGATCCATAACTACTGCCCAGGAATTAGGGTAGATGAAGATGAGGATATCTTCTGTCTTACATCTTGCAAGGCTTTCTCATATGCCATACATGTAGCCTGGAGCTTAGTCCACTAAAAGGATTTACCAGGACTACTATTCCTTAGAATATCACCTTCTACCAGATCAGTGGTGCTGAAATTCACTTTATTATAGTGGACATTCAGGCAAAATGACATTCCTCAGGGAACAAGTCCTTATTAGGTAGGAAACCATTAGAATATCAGAGGAGGCAGGGTTCTAGGCTTTTGTCCCTAGCTTAGTCACTACCCATCTATAAAGGGCACTGACACCAGGAGGGCAGAGGAAAGCATGATTTTTTTTGACACTTTATACAATATTCATATCATCATAGGATTGCTGATCAGAGCTGGAAGGGTCTTCAGAGGCCATCTAATCCAACCCCTTTCTTTTTATTTTAACATTTAATTGTATTTCTTCCAATTACATGTAAAGGTAATTTTTAACATTCATTTTTGTAAGATTTTGAGTTCCAAATTTTTCTCCCTTTCTCCCTTTCCTTCCCTACCTCCCCAAGAGAGCAATTAATCTGATATAGGTTATACATATATAATCATGTTAAATATATTTCTTTTTAAGTTTTTATTTAATTTATTTTTAGTTTTCAACATTTACTTTCATAAGTTTTCATTTTTCCTCTCTCTCCCCCATCCCTCCTAAAGATATCCTATAATCTGATATAGGTTTTACATATACATTCCTATTAAACATATTTTCACATTAGTCACGTTGTATACAAGAATTATAATGAATGGGAGAAACCATGAAAAAGAAAAAGCAAGACATGCAAAACAAAACAAAAAAAAGAAAATAGTATGCTTCACTCTACATTCAGACTCCACAGTTCTTTCTCTGCATATGGATGGCATTTCACATCATGAATTCTTTGGAAATGTTTTAGGTCCTTAAATTGCTGAGAAGGGCTAAGTCTATCAAAATCAGTCATCATAGACTGTGGCTATTACTGTATACAATGTTCTTCTTGTTCTGCTCACTTCACTCAGCATCAGTTCATATAAATCTTTCCAGGTTTTTCTGAAGTCCACCTGTTTATCATTTCTTGTAGCACAATAGTATTCCATTACATTAATTTACCACACATGTTAAACATATTTCCACATTAGTCATGTTGTGAAAAAAAAAATCAGAACAAAAGGGAAAAACCATAAGAAAGAAAAAAAAGTGAAAATAGTATGCTTTGATCTACATTCAGATCTGTAGTTCTTTCTCTGGAAGTGAATAGCATTTTCCATCACCAATCTTTTGAAATTGTCTTAGATCACTGAATTGTGGAAAAGAGCTAAGTCTATCAAAGTTGGTCATTGCACAGTGTTGCTGTTACTGTGTACAATGTTCTCATGGTTCTGCTCATGTCACTCAGCATCAGTTCACATGTGTCTTTCCAGGTTTTTCTGAAAGTCGCCTGCTCATCATTACACTTATATACCACAACTTGTTCAGTCATTCCCAAATTGATATGCATCCCCTCAATTTCCAATTCTTTGCCACCACAAAAAGAGTTGCTATAAATATTTAAGTACATGTGGGTCCTTTTCCTATTTGTATGATCTCTTTGGGATACAGACCTAGTAGTGGTATTGCTGGGTCAAAGGGCATGCACATTTTTATAGCCCTTTGGCCATAGTTCCAAATTGCTCTCCAGAATGATTAGATCAGCTCACAGCTCCATCAACAATACATTAGTGTTCCAGTTTTACCACATCTTCTTCAACATTTAGCATTTTCCTTTCCTGTCATATTAGTCAATCTGATAGGTGTGAGGTGGTACCTCAGAATTGTTTGGATATACATTTCTCTAATCAATAATGATTCAGAACATTTTTTCATATGACTACAGATAGCTTCAATTTCTTCCTCTGAAAACTGCCTGTTCATATCCTTTGACCTTTTGTCAATTGAGGAATGACTTGTATTCTTTGTTCTCTCAGTTCTCTCTACATTTTAGAAACGAAGTCTATCAAAAACACTGAATGTAAAAAATTCTTTCCCAGCTCTCTGCTTTCCCTCTAATCTTGGTTACGTTGGTTTTGTTTGTGCAAAACTTTTTTAATTTAATGTAGCCAAAATTATCCATTTAGCATTTCATAATGTTCTCTATCTCTTGCTTGGTCATAAATTCCTCCATTTTCCATAAATCTGTTTTATGTGGGTTTATTTTCTGTCTTGAAACTTTGCTGAAGTTGTTAATTGTTTTAGGTAGTTTTTTTAGTTGATTCTCTAAGTATACCATTTTATCATCTGAAAAGAGTGATAGTTTTGTTTCTTCCTTGCCTATCCTAATTCCTTCTATTTTTTCCTTCTCTTATTGATAAAGCTAACATTTCTAGTACAATATTGAATAATAGTGATGAAAATGGACATCTTTGTTTCACCCCTGATTTTGTGAAAACTTCCAACTTATTTCCATTATTTCCAATAATATTTGCTGATAGTTTTAGATAGATACTGCTTATCATTTTAAGGAAAACTCCATTTATTCCTGTGTTTTCTAGTGTTTTTAATAGGAATGGGTACTATATTTTGTCAAAAGCTTTTTCTGCATCTACTGAGATAATCATATGATTTCTGTTGGTTTTGTTATTGATATGATAAATTATGCTGATAGTTTTCCTAATACTGAACCAGCCCTACATTCCTGGTATAAATCTCTCCTGGTCATTGTGTATTATCCTCATGATAAATTGCTGTAATCTCTGCTAATGTTTTGTTTTAAATTTTTGCATCAATATTCATTAGGAAAATTGGTCTATAATTTCCTTTCTCTGTTCTCATTCTTCCTAGTTTAGGTATCAGCACCATATTTGTGTCATAAATGGAATTTGTTAGGACTCCTTTGCCTATTTTTCCAAATAATTTACATAATATTGGAAATAATAGTTATTTAAATATTTGGTAGAATTCACTTGTAAATCCATCTGGCCTTGCAGATTTTTCATTAGGGAGTTCATTGATGACTTGTTCAATTGCTCGATTCTTTTTCTACAATGGGGTTAAGTATTTTATTTCCTCTTCTGTTAATATGACCAATTTATATTTTTATTAATATTTATCCACTTCATTTAGATTGTCAGATTTATTGGCACACAGTTGGGCAAAATAACTCCTGATTATTGCTTTAATTTCCTCATCATTGGTGATGAATTCACCCTTTTCATTTTTGCTACTGGTAATTTGGTTTTCTTCTTTCTTTTTTTAATCAAATTAGTCAAAGGTTTATCTATTTTATTGGGGAGTTTTCATAAAAATCAACTCTTTGTTTTTATTTCTTAATTCAATAGTTCTTTTTTTTACTTTAAATTTTATTAAACTCTCCTTTGATAGTCAGAACTTCTAATTTGGTATTTAATTGGGGATTTTTAATATTTTTTCTAGCTTTTTTAGTTATATGCCCAATTCATTGATCTCCTAGTTCTTTATTTTACTCATGTAAGCACTTAGAGATATAAAATTTCCCCTAAGTACTGCCTCAGCTGCTTTCCATAAATTTTGGTGGTATGTCTTCTCATTATTGTCATTCTCTTTAATGAATTTATTGATGGTTTCTTTGATTTCTTGTTTGATTCACTAATTCTTTAGGCTTAGATTATTTGGTTTCCAACTAATTTTTAGTCTGTCTTTCCATGGCCCTTTCATTAAATGTAATTTTTATTGCATCATGATCTAAAAAGAATGTGTTTAATATTTATCTCTTTCTGCATAGGACTGTGAGATTTTTATACCCTAACACAGGATCAATTTTTGTATGGGTTCCATGTACCACTGAGAAAAAGGTATATTCCTTTCTATCCCCATTCAATTTTCTCCAGAGTTTCATCATATCTAATTTTTCTAAAATTCGGTTCACCTCCTTAATTTCTTTCCTGTTTATTTTGTAGTTAAAGTAATCTAGTTCTGAGAGAGAAAGATTCAGGTCCCCCACTAGTGTAGTTTTGCTGTCTATTTCTTCCTGTAACTCACTTAATTTCTCCTCCGAGAATTTGGATGCTATACCACTTGATGCATATATGTTTATTATTGATATTACTTCATTGTCGATGGTACCTTTTAGCAGGATATAATTTCCTTCTTTACCTCTTTTAGTTAGATCTATTTTGCTTTTGCTTTGTCTGAGATCAGGATTTCTACCCCTGCTTTTTTAACTTCAGCTGAAACATAACATATTCTGCTCCTGTCTTATACCTTTACTTTGTGTGTATCTCTCTGCCTCAAATGTGTTTCTTGTAAACAACATATTGTAGAATTCTGGTTTTTAATGCACTCTGCTATCTGCTTCCATTTTATGGGAGAGTTAATCCCATTCACATTTATAGTTATGATTACTGTGTATTTTTCTCCATCCTATTTTTCCCCTTATTTATACTTTTCTCTCTCCTTTCACTCTGTCCTCCTTATCAGTGTTTTGCTTCTGACCACCCCTCAATCTGTCCTTCCTTCTATTCAACCCTCCTCCCTTTTCTTTCACCTTTCCCTTCTTACTTCCATATAGGGTAAGATAATTTTCTATACCTAATTGAGTGTGTGTTACTCCTTCTTTGAGCCAATCCAATGAGAGTAAGGTTCAAACAATGCTCACTCCTCCCTTCTTTCCCTCTACTGTAATAGGTCTTGTGAGCCTCTTCATGTGATATAATTTACCCTTTTCTGCCTCCCCTTTCCTCTTCTCCCAGTACTTTTTTTCACCCTTAATTTTTTTTATCATCACATCAAAGTCCACTTATACCCCACAGATATACCTATCTATGTATTCCTTTCTAACTGTCCTGATAGAGATACAGTTCATATTCCCATGGAGGGATATATACAGTTTAACCTTATTGAATAATATGTTGGGGTTTTTTCTTTCCTATTTACCTTTTTTTGCATCTCCTGAGTCTTGTAGTTGAAGATCAAATTTTCTGTTCATCTCTGGTCTTTTCATCAGGAAAGTTTGAAAGTCCCCTATTTCATTGGATATCTATCTTTTTTTCCTGAAAGATTATGCTTAATTTTGCTGGAGAGTTGATTCCTGGTTGTAATCCAAGCTCCTTTGCCTTCCAGAATATCATATACCAAGCCCTCTTCTCCTTTAACATAGAAGCTGCTAAATACTTTAATCCTGACTGTGACTCCTTAATATTTGAATTGTTTTTTTTCTAGCTATTTGCAGTATTTTCTCCTTGACCTGATCATTCCTGAATTTGGCTACTATATTCCTTGGAGTCTTCATTTTGGGATTTCTTTTAGGAGGTGATTGGTGGATTCTTTCAATGACTATTTCACCCTCTGGTTCTAGGATATCAGAGCAGTTTTCTTGATGATTTCTTGAAAGATGCTGTCCAGGTTCTTTTTTTTGATCTTGGCTTTTGGGTGGCCCAATAATTCTTCAATTATCTCTCCTGGATCTATTTTCCAGGTCAGTTGTTTTTCTAATGAGGTATTTTACATTTCCTTCTATTTTTTCATTCTTTTGATTTTTTTTTTGGGGGGGGGGGTACTGATTCTTAATGTCTCATCGAGTCATTAGCTTCCATTTGCCCAATTCTAATTTTTAAGGAATCATTTTCTTCAGTCAGCTCTTGTACCTCCTTTTCTATTTGGTCAATTCTGCTTTTTAAGGAGTTGTTTTCTTCACTGGATATTTTTTTTTTCCATTTGGCCAATTGTATTTTTTTAAGGAATTGTTTTCTTCAGTCAATTTTTATTCTTCCTTTTCCAATGTATTGACTTTTTCTTGCATACCTCTCATTTCTTTTCCAATTTTTCTTCTACCGCTCTTATTTAATTTTTTTTTCTTTTTGGAGGGGGGAAAGCAGGGTAATTGGGGTTAAGTGACTTGCCCAAGGACACATGACTAGTAAATGTTAAGTGTCTGAGGCTGGACTTGAACTCAGGTCTTCCTGACTCCAGGGATGGTGCTCTATTCATTGTGCCACCTAGCTGCCCTCTTATTTAATTTTTAAAATTCTTTTTGAGCTCCTCCAAGAAGGCTTTTTGGGCTTGAGACCAATTCATATTCCCCTTTGAGGTTTTGCATGTAGACATTTTGACATTGTTGTCCTCTTCTGAATTTGTTTTTGATCTTCCCTGTCTTCATAGTAGCTTTCCATGGTCAGGGCTCTTTTCTGTTTCTTGCTCATTTTTAAACTTATTTCATGGCTTTTAAAGTTGAACTCTGCTCCTGGGACAAGGGGGCACTGTCCCAAGCTTCTTGTGCTGGGGGCCAGGGGCCTGGTCACTGGCTTTCCACAGCAGGGACTCAGGTGCTAGCAGCTTGCCCATTGCACTGGGGTGGCGTGGCCTGGTTGAGCTTGGCTTCCAGGGCTGACAATTTGTATCTGTGCTGGATTTGGAGGCCTCACAGCTGGTCTGCTGTGCCACTGGCCTGCTGCACCAGAACCATGATTTCTGCTGCTGATTTGTGCTGTGGCTAAGAGCCTCCCACTGGCTTGCTCAGACATCATCTGCATTGGGCTGAGCTCCCCTTCTAACCAAGTGAAACAGACCTTTCCTGAAGTCCCTCCACATTATCTTAATCAGTAAAATTATTTCACTCTGTCTTTTTGTAGGTTCTGTTGCTCTAGAATCCTTTTAGAGGCTTGATTTATTGTTTCTGAGGGAAACTGGGGAGACCTCTGGCTTCTCTTCTCCATCTTGGCTCTGCCCTGAGATAAAAGTTTCTAAGGCTAAGGCTGCCTCCCAACTCTAGTTGTGTGTCCCCCTCATCCTGCTTCCCAGCCTTCTTGTTTGTTGATTCCACAGAATTGCATTGTACCACTGCCCCTGGGGTCAGTTCTTTCCTGGGGTCTTTTTAGGCTATTTTAGAACAAAACATGACTTTTGTTTATTTCTATGGCTTTACATTCCCCAAAAGATTAAGATCCAAGTTCACAAACTCATTTCTCCATGAGCAACTGGCGGACCCAGAGGCGATGTTCTGTCTTTTTTCTGTGGAAGAAATTTGGAGAGTTGAAAGTTTTCTGACCTACTCTGCCATCTTCCCAGAATCTTCTCCCCCAAGCATGATTTTTAATGTACAATTTCCATTTATCAATAGAAGTTTCTTGTGCTCAATTCATCTTGTATTATCTAATTCATAATAGGTAACTCCGAACAAAGGTTGATTGCATGACCTTACGTCACCTATTTGGTACCACCTAGGACCCAATAGTAGGTAAACAAATGGTAGTGATGTGGTCTAGGGATGCTAGGAACCCCAAAATTCCAGGGTACAGGGCAGGTCTGCCTTGAAAGAATTCGACCACTCAAGCCTTCTTTCAGTCCAGCTAGTGAGTTTATTATGATACTGGTTGGATGGGTGAGATTCCTAATGAGTCTGTGGTATTTGTAATGTCAGTACAAGTGGTCCAGATTCTAAGAATCTGCACAATTTAATGGGGGTAAAATTGGTGCTTTTATACAAAAAGAGACTGAGAAGATCTGGATGGGATTAAGGAGTGGCAATTAGTCTGGAGTGGGCTAGATGCAAACGATGAAAGGCTGGACTGGGTCAGAGCACCATAATGAAAAGACAGTTGAAAGGATTATACTGGGATGGGCTAGATGCCTCTGGAAATGCCAAAGCTGAAATGTGTGAAAAAGTTCAAGGGCTTTTTTTTTGGGGGGGGTGCCATTGCCCCATCAGCTCCATTGGTAGTATAGGGAATGGCTGCTCTAAGGAATTTGGAATTCCAAAAACCTAACAGTGATTTTCTCTTATCACCTCTTAATGTCTTCCAAAGGTTCCACTCAGTCTGGTCTTTATGAACAGAGACCTCAGAAACATGGGTCTTGAAGGGTCATGAGAATCCAAGGGGAGAGACTGCTGGAAAGCCTGCTTTATATCTTTTAGATCTGTAGCCATTATCTGGACCCACTTGAAAAGGCAAATTTGCAGGTAATTCAGTAAATAAGGGGCATCAGGATTACCAAGGTGGGAAATAAGGATTCTCTAAAACCTGGAGAGTCCTATAAGTCTCTGGGTTTCTTTCTTAGATTGTGGGAAAGCAAGTGGCAGTAGCCTATTCTATACTGTGGCTGAAATCTTATAGTTTTTCCCTACCCACTGTATTCCCCAAAACTTGACTAAGTGAGCCAGACTCTGGATTTTTTTAGGATTTCCTACCCCTTGTCCCTCATCTCAGCCACCATCTCATCTAGGACCTCTTCCACTATAATCTCATCTGGTCCAGTCAACTTTATATCATCCATACATATATCAGGAAGTTTTCAAGAGAAGAAATCCAAGCTGTTAACAGCAATATGAATAAATACTCCAAATCATTAATAATAAGAGAAATGCAAATGAAAGTTAACTACCTCACACCCACCAGGTTGGCAAAGTTTCCTTCCACATGAGGAAAATGACAAATGTTGGAAAGACTGTGAGAAAACAGGTATATTATTATATGGCTGGTAGAGCCTGAATTGGAATAGTCTGGAAAGCAAATTGAAATAATACTGCCAGTTATTAAACTGCACACCCTTTGATTTAGGAATAAAAGGTATCACAATCTTTAAGTGATCTAGTAATTCGCAAAAAAAAGACTGAGTGGTATCTCCAAATCTGACCCCATTGTTAATCACTATACATCTTTCCAAATCTTTTATAGCTCTTTTCATTGATCTTATAACATCCTTATTTGTAAACACTCAGTTTACTTCTAGGATTAGAAGACCTCTTTGTGTCTCTAAAGCCAACGCATTACAAAACTTTCCCAAAATTACAACTTATGCTTTGTTCAAATATTATTGAAAATTGTATTTAGCAAACTAATAATGCTAAAATCAACACCCAATCATTCAGTACCATACAGTAACAAAATAACAATAACAGAGTGATAGACAAATGCAGGTGATTTACTACAAAGCAACATACTATAAACTAACAATTGCAAATAGCAAGAATTTCACAACCTACACTAACAATTTGTAAATGAACAGGAAAACACTATTCAGGCAGTACCACATGCAAATGAGCATGTAAATACACAAAGATAAGAGAGTTCAAACCAAGCTACCAACAATTAACATATGAATAAGGAAAAATTTTGTCAGCAAAAATAAGTATTCAAATCAGAACTTAAAAGAATATTAAAACTTTGAACAGTTGGTGATCTGCTATTTCTGGAAAAGTCTACACTCCCAACTCTCCAACAGTAAGTAATAGATTAAGATCAAAGTTCACAACCAAATTTTTCTCTGAGCAACTGGCATACCCAGAGGCTATTTGTAGAGAAGAGTCATCAGGCATTTCTCTTCAGTATTACAGTCATAAATACTGGAAAGGGATGTTTTCACTCTTGTGCTGATTGGCAATGCCACTTCTATTCCTGCAGAGGCAGGACAATTGCCAGGAGAACTCATAGACACTCTCTCTTTCTCTCTCTCTCCCCGCTCTACCCCCTTTGCTTTTTCTGTTAGACCTCTTTCCAAATTCAGCAAGGGGTTGGGGGTTGGGGGTTGGGAGTGAGAGAGGAGGGAAGGATTTCTCCCTCTCTCTACCTTAGGAACCATTACTAGCAATTTGCTGCATATGTTTGCCCAACTGGTTGGATAGGGACCTTCCCTAGACATTTGTTTACTTTTTTTTGTGGGGGAGAAGGCTAATAGAATACTTGAGTAGTTAAAATTTTTTCTATCTATTCATGTGTTATCTTTATCTCTTTTGTTTATTTTATGCATTTTTATGGAAGTCAAATAAAGTCTGTCCCACATCCTATACGCATGTACTACCTTGTGTGCCTGTGTGGGAGTGGGGACCCTGTTACTTACATTTAAGGAAACCTAGACATAAGCTATAGTACATTTGGAGATTTTCCTTGAGTATTTCAGTGCAGAAAATGAATAATAATAATAATAATAGCTAATATTTATATAGCACCAACTACTATAGCACTTTACAAATATTATCTCATTTTCCTCTGAGGAAATCAAAATTATGCCATATAATTTAATAATTTATACCATCCTGTAATTGACCCTATTCCCCATTTTGTCAAGCCCCATTTCTCAGGTAAGCTCAAGAACATGATCTCTGCTCTCTCCAAAGGCTGAATGAATTTAAGGAAGTGGTTAAAAGGGAATGATATTATTACACATACAGCTAGATTGTAGGGCATCTGCTTGCTAACCAGTTTAACCTGGGACCTCTGTTTATTGTCTGTGTGTGGGGTAGAGGGACCCCCAAAATCCCCTACCCAAGGAAAATCAAAAGTCAGAGGCATCTTGAGGAAGGAACAGGAAGTTCTATTCTCTTCCCCTGCAGGAAGAGGGTGGTCCTCTCCATGGGGGGATCAAAGAGAGGAGGTGTGTTACAAAAGACAGAACAAGAATTTATACCCTAATTCAGTCAAGCCCCCTCCCCCTGGCTGTCCCTTCTCCCATTGGCTAGGAGTCTTGGTGCAAGATCTAACCCAATGGTGGATAACAAAGAAGCCCACCACTATCTTCTATTGGCAGGGAGGTGGGACAGGAAGCCCAGGTGTCATCCAAGGCCTTATTTGGTAAACGCCAAAGCAAGGGAGGGGAAAAGGTCACAAGAAAGGGTAGAGGTCAAAAACTCCTGAAAAAGGGCCTAATGCTTTTAAGGGTGTGGTATACAAGGGTGGAGGTCTAAAACTCCTGAAAGAGGCCTAATGCTGATGACAACAAGGGAAAGGGGAGAAGGGTCCTAGATTTTGTAAACCCAGGACTCAGGTCTGTCCTGTCTTACAAAAGTGTCTCTCTGGTTTCCAGATAGTTTCTCTCCCTTCTCATTCTGAGGAGTCTTCACAGAGGGTGCAGAGAGGGTACCCCACTCAAGTGTAAACAAAAACCAGCTTAAGTTGGACCCCCTCCCCAAAAGATGATTCTTCTGTCCTTGCCTCTCTTTGTCTAATTAGGGGTAGTTTGATCTTCCAACAAGCAAACAACTAATTGGGTAGTCTTGGTTTAGGATGAGTGGTTTTCAACCTTCCTAATGCCGTGACCTTTTAATATAGTTCCACGTGTTATGGTGACCCCCCAAGCATAAAGTTATTTTGTTGCTACTTCATAACTATAATTTTGCTACTGTTATGAATCTATCTGATATGCAGGATGTATTTTCATTGTTACAAATTGAACATAACCCACAGGTTGAGAACCGCTGGTTTAGGTGGTAATGGTCTCCTAACAAGTTTACAAAAAGCAGGAGAATTTCATAAAACAGTTAACATTCCTCAATTGTCAAAGAGGGGTGTGATCATCCACACCTGAAAGCCAATCCACCTTTCCCAGCACTAGTCAATTATGACATTCTCCAACTAAGATTTTTCCTTTCTGATCGAGATCCCTGACCTGACTAAGGGGGTCAGTCTGATCCACTTTACATGTCACTGTTAATAAACTGTTTATCTTGGTAGGAGAAAATTACCTCAATTTGTCTCAGTTTCATTTTACTAACCACAGTTTTGGAGGTCCTACTGAGATCAGAAGGAGCCTAGTCCTCCAGACTCCTTTAGTAGAACCTCTCCCTTTTCTTTTGGGTCCCTGGTGGAATTTTCCATCAGAAGGGAGGGTTTCTTCTAGGGACCTTCGCTGTGAATTAAATTATATAATTTGGTTCTTTTCCCTTGAGGAAGACCCTCCAAAAATGGGAGAGTAATCAAAAGCATGGACATCATTTTCCCAACATTCTTCAGAGACTAAGGAATTGGAATGCTCCACCTGGAGAAGTAGGCACCATGTGCCACCATCAATGGAGAATGGAGGGGACCTTGTCTCCCCCTTGTTGGGTGGAGAATAACTAAAATATCGAGTAAATTAATTTATATACCACTTTGGGCTTGAACAGAGATTTTTCTTTTTATGTGTGTGAGCTTAAAACAAGCAGTTTCCCCCCCTCACTGATCAGGACTGTCTTATAGCATGGTGTCTGGAGACAACTAGTGACTAAATTGAGAATAGCAACACACTTGGGTTTGGGGTTTTTTTTTTTAAATGTAAGCAGTGTTAGTCCCTTCAATTCGTTTAGGGAGAGAGAGAATCTCCAGGTTTGGCCCTAATATTGCTCTCTATTAATTTGTGAATAGGTCCTGAGACAAAGGTTCTGAAAATACTGACAGCCACACCTATGCTGGGGGAGTATGGCACTGTGAAGCCAGTTGTAAAAAGCAAGGGTAAATAGGGATTAGTCATTATGTCTACCCAGCAGGTTTCTCTTGTACCAAAAGCACCAATATTTCTGAGTAACCCATGGTTTTTTCCTTAGCTATTAACTGACCACCAGTTCTGGTACTAAAAACTGGCCTCCAGTTTTTAACACCTTGTACAATCAGAAGGGATTCCTGCTAGAGACTCCTGGACCTCTATTAGATTCATAAAATGAATACCAGGTCAGTGGCAAGACTATTCAGTCAAGCCACATGGCCCCTCAGGGGAGATTCCTAAAAAACGATTAAAACCTTAGAAGGGTACTCTCAGAGACCATCACTCTGTTAAGCTACCCAAGTGGAAATTGGGCCAGCAAAATATCTTTTTAGCTTCTCCAGAGGACATACTTTACCCTGATAAGGAAAAGTAAAATTCTGAAGGCTGCTACTGAAGCCTTAAACTAGCACCAGTGGGGAGACCTCATATTCATTATCCTATGGCTGTGTGTTTGTTTGGGGGGGGGGAGGGAGAGGCCTGTTTGTGTGGGGGTGGGTATGTGTAGGTGTTTGTGTGTGTGTGGTGTGTGTATGTGTATGTGTGTGTGTGTTCATGTCTGTAATGGATTTTCCTTGGTCAAATTTAAGAATTTCTTTTTCTTTTATAATGGGAGCTAAAATGAGCAAAAATGGTATATCAAAAGGGACTTTTTGAGAAAGACTCCTTGAAGCATGGGCTAAGGGAGAACTCCCAACTAAGCCAAGAATGACTAAAAACAAGCAATTAACTTTTGTGATATCTGCCTTAAAACAGGAGAATAAAAAACAGAAAAAAGAGAAGGAACAAGTTGTTACCCCAGTGCAGGTAGCTTCAGTTCAAATCTTTCCTGCTCCCTTACAGGCTGTTTCAGAGGCCCTCAAAAAGGCAGTGTCAGGGGCAATCCCAAAACCTCAGAATTCACATGAGTGTTCTTGCTGTGGCAGGAAGGATTATATTGCCAAAACCTCCCCCCACCCCCTGCAAAAAAAAGACAACAGGAACAGGACCCTAGAAATAAAAAGAGAAATAACCATCGAAGTTCCCAGAAAAACTTCCTAAAACCAGATGTCTCGGCCCATGTTATCCCAGTCAATTCCTCTCTCCCAAATGGTGAACCTCAGTTTACCCTTAAGGTTGGAGATACATTCTGTGATGGTTTGTTAGATAATGGAGACTCTAAATTAGTTTTACTAAGTAGTCTTTTAGGTAAATATACATTTGGCATTCAAACAACTTGGCCAGCTTATCAGAGTTGCACTCTCTACAATACAAGGTGCAGTACTTTATCTTGCCAGGTGATCTTCAGAATCTTGCTGAGACAATTGAAATGGAAGTGGTTCAGTTTTCTTGTGTGGTACTAGTATACTATCTAGGTTTCACAGGCATACCACAATGAGGTCAGCATGTCTCTGTAGACCTTCACTATGGTAGGCTGCCTTCTCTTCTCTCCCACACATTCTTTCAGAACTTTCCAAATGTTTAACTCAACCTGGCAATTCTTGCATCAACCTCATCATCTATGTGTACATCCCAGGAAAGTATATTGCCAAGGTAGGTGAACCTACTTACAGTATTCAAAATTTCTCCATTTTTCTGTAATCAATGGTTCCATATATGGATAGTGTGGTACCGACTGGTGGAGAACTTTTGTTTTCTTGATGTTCATTGTCAAGTCAAAATTTACACAAGCAGCAGAGAATCAATGCCTAATCTGTTGGCCTCAGAGGCTATACCGAGAGCACAATCACTGGTGAAGAAAAGAATCATGCACCAACTCTCCCTCCACTTTAGTCTTGGCTTGTAGCCTTTTGAAATTAAATAATTCCCCCATCAGTGCAGTAGCTGACCTTGATGGCATTTTCATGCTTGTTGAAGGTGTCTGACAACAATGCTGACAACAACATGCTAAAAAGCATTAGGAGCAAGCACACAGCTCTACTTCACTCTGTTGGTGACTAGGAAAGCATGAAAACATCATTGCTTTAACCAGAACTTCTGCAATCATGCCATCATTAAATTGACATACAATACTGATCAACTTCTCCAGGCAACCAAATATTGCCATGACCTTCCACAGCTCCTCACAGCTGACAGTATCAAAGGCCTTCATTAGATTGATGAATGTTGTATACAGACTTCTGTTCTGCTCCTGGTATTTCTCTAGGAATTGTCAAGTATCAAACATATCAAATGGGCTCTCGGTACCTAGAGGAGAATGGGTCTCTCTGCCATTGGTTTTAGCCTCCACCTATTGTGTGCCTCAATTTTTAGGGGTCTAAGCACCCTAATTTCATTTAACCACTTAACAGATAAATTTTTGGAAAGGAACATTTATTTCAAAGACATAGCTAAAATAAATGTACAAGCATTCCAAGGTATAATCCCCTCACACCACCTCAATCTATGGGGAAGGGAAGGGAAGAAGGCAATTAGGTTCACAGTTTAGCTCAGTTCCTTCATAATGTAAGGGATAATTTATAGTGAAGTTTCCCCATTCTGAAAAATCAAATCTAGAATGGCTTTAGTATTCACTAGGCCTAGGGTTAGGTCACCTGTCTCAGAGAGATTCCCGCAGTTAAGTTGTGGGACAGGCCTCCTACCAAAAAGAGTGAAGGCCAGTTGGGGGGATTGGGTTTCTGCGTTAGAAGATTATATAATCATGGGCTGGCTTGTACCTGTTGCTCTCTCCCTGCTGCCATGCGAGCTATAGGGGCAGGGTCCTTTCTCATGAGAAAGAATAAAGACCTTTTCTGACCTTAGATTCAGACTCTGAACTCTTTCATCTCACACAATAATATTAGTCCCATCAAAGTTCCAAGACACCTCCCTCCCCACCCCAGTCTTAACTCCCAGTACAATGTCTTCTCAGGGCTTCCCTGATGGACTAGAATCCTGGGCTCCAAGGTCCCCAATGACATGAGCTCCTTGCACCTAGAACTGAAAAGGACAAATAAAACAGGAACAAAAACTCAGAGTCACAATGAAGAGGTGCTGGGTGGCCTATGTAGTATATTTTGGGGTAACTTTAATTCAGTTTTGTGTTAAATTGTAAAAGCCACATTTCTTAACTGTTTCTCCCCTTCCCCCAGCTGTTCTTGTCTTTCCCTGCCCCAGCCTAGAGCTATTTCCTCTCAAACCATTAACTCTCCATTCCAGGTACTACCTCCTTTTGTCCTAGCAAACCGAACCCATCCACTTGCAAATCAAGATGGGAACATCTCACTGACCTGACCTCCAATCTGTGACCGCTGGTCGACCTTATGACGTTTCAGGGCTCAAACCACACCCCCTACCCCTTCCCTCCTGCTGTTTGTCCCTGTGTATTATGGGTAAAACACATGCGCAGTTGATATCACGGGTGCATGTCCCTTTAAGCATCGTACACTCCCTGGCTCCTCCCAGGTTCCTCCCTAACTCCACCTTTGTACACCTCATTAGCTTAATGAACTTATGATTGACAGCTTGGTATCTTTAAGAATGCCCCTGGTGCCCTTAGAACTTTGCAGACGGCCCTTGGTAGCTCTTGCCTTTTCTGGCAGGTTAAGTAGGCATTCTAGTAGGCCATCTGCCCGCTGCAGAGCATCACACTTCTAAACTTTCTCTGACTCCCCCCTTGCCCCTTGCGAGCTTTTCCTAGCCTGGTTTCCTCACCCTATCCCTTTTGGTCCTGTGAATCAATAAACCTTTGTAAATCTACCAAAAGACAGCTGAGCTGGTAATTCTTTTCAGACGCGAACCTAGAAAGGATTTCTCATTAGAAATCCACCAAAACCTATCCCGCAACAACAAGACCTAAAGGGAAGGCTCTTCCCCACCCAGCTTACTGCATGATGCCCTGCTCTGGGTGAACTAGACCTTCATCCCTGGGCACCACTGGAAAGAGAAAACAGCTGTTATCAGTCAGGAAAACATAGAGATGCAGCTACTTTCAGCTATGCATCCAATGGAAAGAGGTTCCCAACCATAAGATAGGTCAGTGAAGAATGTCTTCTGCCCTGTCTCTACTTTAGGTGGTCTGAGCACACACCAAACTTCCATTATACCTACATTTAGTAAAGGACTGAAATACATGGCCCTTTCCAGGTATGGGATTCTATGAAGGAAGTGGAACCAAATGGCCAGATTTGTCATAATAACTGAATTATGCACAGTAAAAGGGTTTTCAGAGAGTTTTTATGTCAAAAGCTGAGGGTGGGGACAACCAGGAAACAGACACCGTATTAAAGGTCAAAGAGAAGTACTGTGACCAGCACAGTTGAATGGCCCAGCAACCAGCTGAATAAAAAGAGAGAGACTGGGATGTATTCAATAGTTTGTTTATTACAGAACCATTTCATACAGAGCCAAGATACAAGAAAATCATAAGGCTTATATTCCCTATAGCAGAAATTCTTACGTTACCAGAATGCAAGAACCCTCTTTTGCGATCGACCACTCCCTACCCCAGCCCAAGGCTAATTATTCATTAAGACTTCATCCCAGGACCCAGTCCAGAGGCACAAACAAACAGGGAGTCACAAACAAGACTTACTTGCTAATTAACTACCCTGAATCTTCTTTAGTTATTCGTGGGACCAATGAAAGCATCCATCCAACAAGATTACACTCCTTCTGTTTATCTGCCTAGTGACCTCATAGAAGAAGGGAGCATTTCCTTAACGGGACCAGGGGACTCCTGAAAGTCTAGTCTACTACAGACAAGAAACAAAGACAATAGGGTCACCTGGTCAGAAGTAGAGGCACTGACTCACATAAGAACCTCAATTTTATCAATGAGAGTGAACCTTGGGCTCAAATTGTGAGGAACCTTAGTCCCCATGGACCAAAGAGTACTGCAGGTAACACTAAAGGTAAAGAGGAGACAGATTACTAGACTAACCAGGAGGATGATCATTCTATAGGCTAAATTTGAACCCTGAAAGTGATTGGTCAGGAGCCAAAGAGAAGCTTAGCTTCAGATTTAAACCTCTGTCAGTGCCTGGAAAAGACAAAATGTGGACTCTTACTACACTTCCTACTCTTAAATTGTATGATTGTGACCTTTGTCGTTTCTATCACCCTCCAGAGAGACAATAAGAACCCACCTTTGTAAAGCACTTAGTGAAAACCTATAAAGAGCACTTTGCTCAAAACTCAGGAAAGTAGGTAGTATAAGTTATCGTTGTCGTTTAATTTATAGATGAAGAAACTGAAAAGTAGAGAAGGTCACATACACCTAAGTAAGTGTCAAAGCCAAGAGTTAACCACAAGTCTCCTTACTATAGCTAGGTCCCGATTACTTGGAATAATGAATCCCATGAAGTAGTCACAATTTCTCAAATTCACACTGGATATTTCCATTAGACTAGAACCAATTATCATGTTTTACTTAATTATAATTTCAATTGTGTGAATTTGAATACATGTACCCACTCATAGGATTCGTTATTTGCACTAATTAGGACCTGGTTATACAAGAACAGTTCTTTCTATTGCACCATTCTATTATTCATTCAAGTACATTTTTTATGTATCAGGCACTGGAAATGTAGGAACAAAACATTTCTTGCCCTCAATGAGCTTATACTGTATATAGGATTACATTCTATGCTAACTACAGGATTTTTTTTTTCAAGTAAGGATAAAAAAAACTTTCCTTCCTTTATAGTCAGGGAAAGAACCATTTCAATATCAATTTGTCACCTAATCATAAAATTGTGGACCACTCCCATAAATACACTGCACCTATTACCTTTTGACATAAATCCAAATCATCTCTCTCAAGTTTCCTATGGTTGCAAGTAAACAATAGGGAAACAATTCCTTGTTTCCAATTTTAGCACTCAACTTGTACAGGTCAATTTAACAAGAACAACATAGGATAAAACAAAGCTATAACTATAGGATTTAGTGATCGCATACCAACCACCAGTGGGACTCTTATTCACACACAAAAAGATACAAGGAACCATATGTTTCTGCCTCACCATCACCCTTGGGTCTCAGTTCAGGTCTAGGTTTGGGAAATGGAGCTGAACACACAACCACAACTCAAACAAATCACCTCTATCCTGCTTACAATCTGATTGAATGGTCCAGGAAGAATAGGTCTGAGGAATTCGGGGTTTTTGTTTCAGATATTTTTGGTTTTGTTTTGTTCTGTTTTTGCAGAAGTAGACAAAAGCACCAAGCTAAGTAAGATGCCAGGCAACTTGGAGTTCACCAATCAGGAACGTATTAGATAAAGGGAAAAACAAAGGAACTGGTATTATTCCTTTTGTCAGAGACTGGATTCCTAAATTTATCAGTCACTCTAACTGACAAACAAGACTTTAAAGTTTGCAAAGCATTATAAATACGTTATGCCACTTGAGACTCATAACACTCCTTCGAGATAAGGTACAGAGCAGTTATGTGACTTGCCCCTGGTGAAATAGATAGCAAGTGCCAGAGCTTGGATTCCTGATCATGATCCCAGAACTAATCACTATATCTTGCTTCACGTGTATATGTCTTCCTCTCTCTAGTAGAGGCCTAGCCTTAGCAGATTCTATCTTTCTGTCCTTTGGCTGATGAAACACACCCAGGTGCAGTCCCTGACGCTCCTTTAAGGTACATTGTATCATATCTTACATAATGTACTCTCCCCATAAGCATAAAACAAGAACTCCTAGAAAACCCCAAAATCAAGAAATGGGCTGGAGATGTTGTTTTAGTGAAACTCCCACCATGCTAGAGCACTGGCCCTGGAGTCAGGGGGACCTGAGTTCAAATCCAGCCTCAGACACTTAACACTTATTAGCCATGTGATCTTGGGCAAATCACTTAACCCCAATTGTCCTGCCTTCCCCCCTCCAAAAAGAAAAAAAAAATTTACCACCATAACCAAGAGCTCTATGCTACTGCTTAGCCCCGTCTTTGCTGTCTATTCTCATTGGTTATTCTGTTTCTGCCAATGATTAAGCAGAGGTTTCCAAGCTTACTTGACCTACTGCTACCTTTTCAAAACAATTACTCAGTGCTCCCCTTCCCCTGTTAGGTTAGATTAACCTTTACTTTTATTCAATGTCCCCTCCAATTGCATCTGAAGCTGCTACTGCCCCCCCAGATCATTCCAGCACCCCCAAGGGGGAGGTATCACCCAAAGTGAGAATCTATGGAGAACAACTGTCCCACATTGTCTGTAAGCAGATGGTGATGGGGGGGCCACCCTAAAGCTGACCTCATCAGAGAAGAGTTGAAGGATATCCAGTCACTAGTCTGTTTTTTACACTCTGGGAGGGGTGGGGAGTAGGGTTGGTTCTTGGGTTCCTTATTTCCCCTGCATGGTTGCTTGCTGCAGCTAAGTAGCATAGGGGATAGAGTGTAAGGTCTAGAGCCAGGAAAACCTGAGTTCAAATCCAGCTGCACATATTTACTGCATGGTGCTTGGTACATTTTATTGTCATTCAGTCGTGTCTGACTATCGTAGGCGCTATTTAAATGCTAGATATTAGTTATTATTATAATTATCTATCATGTATCAAGCACTAGGCTAGGTACTGGCAATACAAAGACTAGAATGAAAAGCATTTACATCCTTCCAGGAGAGACTATATGTACATAAAGCACATACAAAATAAATAAGAGGTTACTTGAGGGAGGGGGAAGAGAAGGAAACAAGCATTTATTAAGTGTCTTCTCTGTCGCAGACACTGTGCTAAGTGCTTTACACTATTGTCTCATTTGGTCTTTACAATAACCCTGTGAGGTAGGGGTGATAATTTACCCCATTTTACAGATGAGGAAACAAGTGGACAAAGGTTGGGTGACTTACCCACAGTCACACAGCTAGTCCCTAGAAAGGTTTCATGTAGTAGATGTCACTTGATCTGAGCTTTAAAGGAAACCAGAGAACCCAAGATGCAGAGGCAAGAAGAAAGCAGACTCTAGGTATGAGGGTATCTCCTGCAAAGGCATGAAGGTGGTAGGTCAGAGTGTCATGTGTGAGGATCAGTGAAAAGGCCAGGTTGGTTGGACTGTTGGGTATGTGGAACAAAGTGATATATCATTACTTCAGTCATATAATTATCATCCAGAGGAGAAGCCAGCATTTGAAAATGGAGAGAAGGAGTCCAGCTATCAGAGTAGCAAGAAGAAGTGCACCAGACTGAGTCCTGATTGAGAAATGTGAGGGGAAAAAGAAAATCACAATGAGTCATTTTCCCAGCCCAGGGCAGCATAAGAAGAAAGAATAATCTGTGGACACTGGGGATAGGTATAGCCAGGAATGTCTATTCAGAGCATTTCTACCCACGAAGAGCCTGTGCACCAGGGCAGGAAGACATCTCAAAGTCAGCGCAAGAGAAGCCTGACTTTGTGGCAGACGCAGGAATAGGTCCCAACCGGCAGCTTAGTCACTCACCATCTGGATCAAAGAAGCAGGGTGGACTGAAGAGAAGCCCCTCAGTCAAGGGAGGTGTTTCAGAGTGAGGAAAAGTCACACAGCCTAAGCTGTGTGCTGAACAAAGAGCAAGTTCAGAAACAAGCAGCATCTATGTAACTCTACCCCCAAGAACAGAGCAGGGCTCAGTACTTAACCCCAGCACAGTCTGAAGCCTACAGAAAAATAACTAGGACAGAAATCCCAAATTGAAAGGGAGTTTTCAGTTCTGTCCCTCTGAACCAGCAGAATAGCTGAGCCCAGCTATTGTGTTGCTGTTTATTTTCATTTTCTTTTTTTTTAATTAACATCATTGATTTCCACAAGATTTTGAGTTACAAATTTTCTCCCCATCTTTCCCCTACCCACCACCCCAAAATAGCAATCCCACTATATACCCCCTCCCCCAATCTGTTCTCTCTTATATCCTCCCCCATCGCCCCTCTGACTTTCCGGTAGAGTAAGATGGATCTCCCTATCCCAGTGCCTGTATATCTTATTTGCCAGTTGCATGTAAATAACAACAATAATAAATATATATATTTTTTTAACATATGATTTTAGAACTTTAAATTCTAGATTCTTTCCCTTCCTCCCTTGTCATCCACCCACACTGGAAAGAAAAGCAATTCAATACAGGCTGTACATGTGTAGTTACACAGAACATCTCCACAATGGACATATTGTGTAACACTGACAATATTTCCCTCCTTTTTATCCCACTCTCCCCTTGTTCTATTCTCTACTTTGTCCCTGTCCCTTTACAGAAGTGTGTGCTTCAAACAACCCTCTCCCCCAACCTGCCCTCCCCTCCATCATTCCCCCTCTTATCCCCCCTTACTCTCTTGCAGGGCAAGATACCCATTTTAGAGTGTATGTCATTCCCTCCCTAAGCCAAATTCAATGAGAGTAAGGTTGACCCTATTCCCTTTTTGCCTTCTTGTTCTTCAACTCCATTGTAACAGTTATCCCTTGCCTCTTCTATATGAAATGATTGACCCCATTCTGTCTCTCCCTTTCTCCTCTCATTGTATTCCTCTCCCACCTCTTAATTTCACCTTTTAAAATATCATCCCTTCTTATTCAATTGATCCTGTGTCCTCTATGTACACATATATACACACACTCCCATATGTATTCATATGCATATAGACCCTTCTATATATACATATGTGTATGTATGCATATATATACATTTATATTCCCTTCACCTATCCTCATACTGAGAAAAGTTTCATCTGTTACAATTCTCATTTTTCCATGTTGGCATGTAAATAGTTCAATTTTGATAAGTTCCTTATGATTTCTTTTCCATGTTTACCTTCTCATGCTTCTTGTATTTGAATGTCAAATTTTCTATTCACCTCTGGTTTTTTCATCAAGAATGCTTGAAAGTCCTCCACCTCATTGAATGACCATATTTTCCCATGGAACATTATACTCAATTTTGCTGGGTAGGTGATTCGTGGTTTTAATCCTAGTTCCCTTGATCTCTGGAATATCATATTCCAGGCGCTTCAATCTCTTAATGTAGAAGCTGCTAGATCCT
>CM053589.1:121156675-121178394 GCA_028646515.1 Pseudochirops corinnae
CCCCCCCCCCCCCCGACTTTGAAAAACCCAGATGTTGTTGCTTCCCCTCTCTGGTAACTGACTAGGTATGGATGTAATGGTCAGATGCTGGAAGCCCTGTCTGCTGATCTGTTTCTTTGTCTGCTTGTAACTTGTGTTTGTAACTTTTGTTTGCATTCTCTGAAGTTCAGGGTGCTGACTTTTTCCCCTGAACTAGGTAAATGATATTTGTTTGATTGATTAAAGTGAGATTGTTAAC
Organism: Pseudochirops corinnae; assembly: GCA_028646515.1. Taxonomy (NCBI): domain Eukaryota; kingdom Metazoa; phylum Chordata; class Mammalia; order Diprotodontia; family Pseudocheiridae; genus Pseudochirops; species Pseudochirops corinnae. The sequence goes on from CM053589.1 coordinate 121,156,914, forward strand.
CCATTTTGAGTTGCTTTCCTTTTGAAAAGAAGATCTAAGAACCTATGCTAGCAGCCATCCTGGGTATGCTAGGGTGCTTGCTGATACAGGGTCTGAACTAGGGAAGTGGTCATCTGAGTGGAATGAGAGGGAGGGATGTGAGAGATGTGAAATTTAGAACTGATAAGACTTGGAAATGGATATGGGGAGGGCTGGCTTAGGAGGGAAGATGATAAATTCTGTTTTGGATATATTGAATTTGAGGTGGCTGATAAATATTCAGGTAAAGTCCAAAAACAGTTGGTGACATAGGACTGGAGTTTAGGAGACAGATTAAGGCTGGATATACAGATCCTGAAATCACCCAGACAAAGATGATAATTGAACTCATGGGAGCTGATGAAATAACCAGGAGATAGAATGCAGAAAGGAAAGAAAAGAGGTCACAGGACAGAGTCTTGGGGAACACCTACTCTTACAGGTAAACAAATGATGATCCAGGAAAAGAAAATGACAATGTATTGGACTAGGTAGGGTAATTAGAAGAGTGCAAATTTATTAAAAGCTAAGGGAAAAAAGAGTTATCCAAGAGAAGAAAGTAGGTAGCTAACAGTGGTCAAAAGCTTCAAGGAGATCAAGTAGGACAAGGGCTAAGAAAAAGGTATTGAATCTAGCAGGTAAGAGATTATTGCTACCCCATATTCCATAAATTATCCTAAAAAGCTGAGGAAGCACCATGCCAAATTCCTTTTATGAGACCAATATAATCCTAATACCTAAACAAGGGAAGGATAAATCACAGAAGAGCTACAGACCAATATCATTTATGAATATCAATTCAAAAATTTTAAATAAAAATCCTGTCAAACAGACTTGGATACAGATGTATCTAAGAAATAACTCATTATGACCAAGTTGGATTTATATGAGTGATGTAAGGATAGTTCAATATTAGGAAAATAATTGACAATCATATTAAAAACAAAAACCTCTAAAACTAAATAATTATCTAAATAGATGTGGAAAAAGCCTTTGACAAAGTACAACACTCATTTATGCTTAAAAACCCGTCAAATCATAGGCATAGAGGAACCTTTGAAAAACTATCAGAGGAGCCAACATGGCAGAGTAAAAGCAGGGACTTGCTTGAGTTCACCACCAATCCCCTCCAAATAACTAAAAAATTACTCTAAACAAATTCTAGAGCTTCAGGACCCACAAAATGACAAAGTGAAGCATATGTCCAGTCCACAGCCCAGAAGACTAACAGGAAGGGCATATCTAACTAGGCTGGGAGCGGAGTGCAGTCTGGTGTGGGCTGTGCCTGCCATGACGATGAGGCTGGAGAAGGCCTTAGGGGACTAAATCACTCATAGCTGTGGCAATTTCCAGATTTCTCAACCACAAACACCAAGAACAGCATGGAAGGTCAATGGTGGAACTCTGTGGGACCTGGGTGAAAGAGAAGCATGTGGTTCAGCCCTAGCCCATGGGCAGCAGAGGTAGCTATGGTGCTGGTGGAGGCAGTGGCAGCAGCAGCAGCGGATGCTTCCAGTGCTCTGTGCCCATAGACAGTAGGGGATTCAGCAGCTGACATAAAATGCCAGAAGCCTGGGACAATATACCCACACCTACCCCTACCCCCACCCTCACACCTACTGGAAGCAGAGCCCTTCCTTGACAAGAGAGTTGGAAAATCAAGTATTTGGCTGGGAAGATGAATAAACAGCATTGAAAAAGTCAGACTATAGAAACGTACTTTGGTGACAAAGAAGAACAAAACATACAACCAGAAGAAGACAACAAAATCAAAGCTCCTACATCAAAAGCCTCCAAGAAAAATATGAATTGGTCACAGGCCATGAAAGAGCTCAAAAGGGATTCTGAAAATCAAGTAAGAGAAGTAGAGGTAAAACTGGTAAGAGAAATGAGAGTGATGCAAGAAAATCATGAAAAATGAGTCAACAGCCTGCTAAAAGAGACCCAAAAAAATACTGAAGAAAAATAACACCTTAAAAAATAGACTAACCCAAATGGCAAAAGGTTCCAAAAAGTCAATGAGGAGAAGAATGCCTTAAGAAGCAAAATTGGCCAAATAGAAAAGGAGGTTCCAAAGCTCACTGAATTACAATGGAGCAAATGGAAGTTAATGACTTTATGAAAAATTCAGAAATTACAAAATCGAACTGAAAGACTGAAAAAATGGAAGACAATGTGAAATATCTCACTGGAAAAACCACTGACCTAGAAAACATCCAGGAGAGATAATTTAAAAATTATTGGACTACCTAAAAGCCATGATAAAAAAAAAAGAGCCTAGATATCATTTTTCAAGAAATTATCAAGGAAAACTGCCCTGATATTTTAGAATCATAGGGTAAAACAGACATTGAAAGAATCTACCAATCTCCTCTTAAAAAAGATTCCAAAAGGAAAACTCCTAGGAATATTGTAGCCAAACACCAGAGTTCCCAGGTCAAGGAGAAAATATTAAAAGCAGTCAGAAAGAAACAATGTGAATATTGTGGAAATACAATCAAGATAACACAATACTTAGCAATTTCTACATTAAGGGATCAAAGGAGTTGGAATATGATATTCTGGAGGTCAAAGGAGCTAGGATTAAAACCAAGAATAACCTAGCCAGCAAAACTGAGTATAATACTTCAGGGGAAAAAATGGATATTCAATGAAATAGAAGACTTTTAAGCATTCTTGTGGAAAAGACCAGAGATGAAGAGAAAATCTGACTTCCAAATACAAAACTCAAGAGAAGAACAAAAAGGTTAATAGGAAAGAGAAATCATAAGGGACTTATTAAAGTTGAACTGCTTACATTCCTACATGGAAAGATGAGATTTGTAACTCATGGGACCTTTCTCAGTATTAGGTTAGTTGGAGGAGATAGATAGATAGATAGATAGATAGATAGATAGATAGATAGATAGATATAGATAGACAGACAGATAGATGACATAGAGTGAGTTGATTATGAAGGGATGATATCTAAAAAATAAAATTAAGGGGTGAGAAGAGAATATATTGAGAGAAGGAAAAAGGGAGAGAGAGAATGGGGTAAATTATCTTGCATAAAAGAGGCAATAAAAAGGTTTCACAATGGAGGGAAAGAGGGGGAAGGTGAGAAGGAATGAGTGAACCTTACTCTCATCAGATTTGGCTTAAGGAGGGAGTAACATACATACTCAATTGGGTATGACCCTACAGGAAAGCAAGAGGGGAAGGAGAAAAGGGGTGTGTGTGGGGGTGATAGAAGGGAGGGAAGATTGGGGGAGGGGGCAGTCAGAAGCAAACACTTTTTTGAAAAGGGACAGGGTCAAAGAAGAATAAAGAATAAGTGGGGGGCAGGATAGGATGGAGGGAAATATAATTAGTTTTTCAAAACATGACTATTATGGAAGCATTTTGCATAACTACATGTATATGACCTATATTGAATTGCTTGCCTTCTCAATGAGGGTATGTAGGGAGGGAAGAAGTAAGAGAATTTATAACTCAAAGTTTTAAAAACAAATGTAAAAAATTGTTTTTACATGCAACTGGGAAATAAGATATACAGGCAATGTGGTAGAGACATCTATCTTCCCCTACAAGAAAATAAGGGGAAAGTGGGTAAGACTAGGGCGGGGGGGGGGGGCTGGGGGAGGGCGGCGTAATAAAAGAGATGGCAGATTGGGGGGTCAATCAGAATGCATGCCATCTTGGGGTGGGGGGGAAGGGAGAAATGAGAAGAAAATACAGAACTCAAAATCTTGTGGAAATTAATGTTGAAAACTAAAAATAATTTTAAAACTATCATAAAAATAGCTGAAACTAAAAGCAATGCAATAAGGCTACAACAGAACCTTTTCTCAATAAAAATGGAAGTAAAGCAAGGATTCTCACTCTTTCCATACCTGATATAATTCTGGGGATGCTAGCAATAGGAATAAAACAAGACAAAGAAATTAAAGGTTTAAAGATAGGTAAAGAAGAGATAAAATAATCCCTATTTGCTGATGATATGAGGGTTTACTTGGAAAATCCTAGGGAATCAGCAAAGGCATTAATCAAGTCAACAGCTTCAGCAAAGTTGCAGACTATAAAATAAACTCTCAAAAATCAACTGTATTTCTATATAACATAATATAATAATTTTATATATATAATATATAATAACGAAATCCAAAAGGTAATAATAGAGAAATTCCATTCTAAATAACTATAAAATGCATAAAGTATCTTAAGATCAATCTACTAGAGTATATAAAGAACTTCTATAGATTCTATGACAAAGTCCTTCTTAAAGAAATAAAGAATAGGGGTGGATGGGTGGAGGGAGAGAGAGAATTTCATACTCAATTTTTTAAAAAAATGAATGCTAAATTTTTTTTACATGTAATTGGGAAATATTTAATGAAATAAATAAAAACACATTTCTAAAAATAAAGAACAGTGCTCATGGCTGGTTGTGCCAATGTAATAAAAATAACAATATTGCCAAAGTTAATTTATGGGTTTTTCCGTGTTTTTTTGTTTGGTTGGTTTTTTTGGAGGGGTGAAGGCAGAGCAATTGGGGTTAAGTGACTAGCCCAGGGTCACACAGCCAGTAACTGTCTGAGGTCAGATCTGAACTCATGAAAATGAATCTTGTCTTTGTGACTAGAGGCCTGGCACTCTATCCACTGTGCCACCTAGCTGTCCTTACCATTGGGTTGTACAAAAACAGAAGGTGAGCCAGATCTGGTCCTCGGACTATAGTGTGTCAAACCCTGTTTTATACCAGTCACAATACATTCGAAATTGACATTAATATTAAAGATCATACTACAGAGTAATTAGAAGACAAGCCTATTGCATACCTCTTGTAGCTAAGGGTAGGAAATGTATTCTATCTTTTTGTCTTTTAAATTTATTTATTTTTAGTTTACAACATTCAGTTCCACAAATTTTTGAGGTCCAAATAGGAAATGTACTCTTAACTGAATAGGAGATAGAAGCAATTGCAAAAAACAAAATGGATAAATTGGATTATACAAAACTGAAAAGCTTCTGACAGACAAAATTAATGTACCTAAGACAAGAAGGTAAGTGGTCAAATGAGAAAAAAATATCTTTGTATCAAATTAATCTGACAAGGGTTTAATATTCAAGACATATAAACCTCAATAATAAAGTGGTCAAAAGATATGAACAAACGGTTCTTAAAAGAATTGCAAACTATTAACAAATGCAAGAAAAGAATGCTCCAAATAATTAATAATAAGATAAATGCAAATCAAAATAATTGTGAGGTTTTATCTCATATCTAGCAATTGAGCAAAGATGATAAAAAATGGAAATATTCAATTTTTGAAAGGCAGAATATAGACAGGCATATGAATGTACTGTTGGTGGAACTATAATTGGTCTAATTCTGAAAAGCAATTTAGAATTCTGCTAAAAAATGATCAACATATCTATACCATTTGATCCAGGATCCCATTGCTAGACACATACTCCAAATAGATCAAACACAGAAAGAGAGGCTGCTTGTATACCAATATATTTATAGCAGGGGGTTTTTTTTGTAGTATCAAGGAACTAGAAACAAAGTAGCTACCTGCTGACTGAGGAATGGCTAAACAAATTGTGGTACATAAATGTAATGGAATATCATTATGACATAAGAAATGACAAATATGAAGCATTCACAAAAACATGGGAAGACTTATATGAACTGATTCAGAATGAATCTAGGAAAACAATATATACAATAACTATAACCATCTATATTGAAAGAACAACAAAACCCATCAAAATTGAACACCAGGTAATTATAATGACCAAGCTTGGCTTAAAAGAGTTGAGAAAATATATCGTTCCTTTCCTCCCTCCATTACAAGGGTGGGGGTCTATAGTATGCAGTATTGCACATACTTTGGGATATAATGGATGGTTTAACTGGTTATGCTTAACTGTTTCAAAAAAATCTACTACAAAAGATGGCTTCATGGGCAAGGAGCATGACTATAGAATAGGATGACGCTAGAAAGAAAATTGACACCTTCCTTAATTCCACATGGTCAGTAGTTGTTGACCATTAAGAAAGAAATAGCATCTCTGAGAATAATGCCAGCTTACCAAAGGTGAGGAGAAGTGGTAAAAACCTTGAGTTAGCTGTTCTCAGGAGAAAGAAGCAGAGGCTACAATGTGTTGTTGGGGAAAATATTGATTGAGGTTTCCTAAATGTCACACGATTAATTAAATTACTCCAAGAAAGTAGATGTTTTTCATATTAATGTCATCCCTCTTTTTCTGAAAGAAAAGATTGAGGGAAGTGGGGGAGAGTTTGAAGAGGAAATAATAAGAGAGAAAATTTCCTATTTATGAATGATAGTAAGTCTGCTAGTTGGGGCTAGGATATTGGTAAAAGAAAGCTATTACCATTCCATCTAGGGCTCCAGCAGGCCTAGCTATGACTATTTCCCTTCTCTCTCCACAGAAAACAAGATTCCCATGATTAGGGGAGAATAAGGGCATCCATTACCTAGTTCTATTTCTCAGTCTGACAAACTAGGGGGAAAAGGTTTCCAGATGAAGAACTTTAAGTAGCCTGCTGAAGTTAGGTTCTAAAAATATATATACTATTTGGGGGAGGAGGGGAATAGTTATTCTCAGAGAAGGAAAACTATCAAAGGATAAATGCATCTGAAGGACTATCTTCCTTCTTACTTTGAATCAAACATTTCTGAATCCAGACACCCAAATACTCATGCAACTTCAAGCCTACTTACTCGAAGGATTTTTAAAAATAAAAACATAAGCCTCTTTTCACCCCTATTTCTCCCCAATTCAGCCTGCAATTGTTTCCCAATCGACCAGCATTAACACAGATACACAGAGGTATTTATTTGCTGCTGATTCTGTCTGGCTGCATTCAGACTCAATCCTCCATGTGTATTTAATAAATCACACTAGTTAGGTGGGCAGGATTAGCTCCAAGTCACCTAATGACTATATCATGAGCTACAGTATTAAAAGGATTAATATTAATCTAGGCTGTTGCAGTTCAGTGGGAAAGGCCAGTGTCTGTTCCAACAGGAGCCAAAGCCAGTGAGAAATCCTAAGTAAGAACAAGAAGATTAATGAGGACTTCCACATTCTGCCTGCACATCTTCACCTACATGGGATGGGGAAGTGAATCCCAGAGAGACTCATAAATAACCCACAATATCACAAGTATTTGGGGCAGCTGAGCCTCAGTGAGAGCAAGTTTGCCCTCCTTATTTTCTGTAACACATGCCATCAAGATGGCACAAGAATTTTACAGGTCCCCATATCAACTCATTTTGTTTCCTTTCACATAAGAGCATACATCTCATAAATCACTTTCTTATTTCAATACGAGGGGAGTGTTAACTGCCATGTTGATAATGTGTGCTAAAAGGAATACATGACCCCTCGATTCAATATAAGAGAAGTGAATTCACTCCTTTAAAGCTAGAAAGATGGCCAAGTTGCATCAATGCAACTTATACTCAAACCAGGAAACTTTCCTTTACCTATTAGTACAATACTTAATTCCTATTCAACTGGCAACCAGAGCGTGCTAGATCTCTACAGAATACATATATCTAGGTTTTACTCTCCAGAGTTCATTCATCTATGAGTATACCCTAGGAAGGATTGGTGGTTACAACTAAAGAGAGAGATGGAGAGACAAATATTTCCTGTGGCCTCAGAGCCCTAATTTTCCAAGCAGGGTGTCCAGTTGAACATAGCCTTCCTTGGCTGAGATTTTTAGCTGACAGGGGACACAGCTTTGGCTCTGAAGGAGTCCGTATCCAGAAAAAAACATCACAAGCAGAATTTCTTGAGAAGAAATGGTTTTGCTAGAGGGGCCTTTGTGAAGAAACAAGTATCAGACTTAAAGTAGCCCTTTCCATTTAACAAGATCACAGAGTTTTTGAGAATCTAAAATATAGGTTTGCCCTAACTAATAAATAAGGAAACATTAAGTGTTCTCAATGATTGTCCTTAAAAAAGTCACAATCAGCAAGATTAGCTACCTAGAACCTTTGCCAAAGGACAGGATTCCTCAACTAAAAAAGCAAAGCAATGATCAATTGCTTCAAGTTAATGGTCACTGAATAAAAAGCTAAATTTCAAAAACCAGAAAATTTAAGTAAGCTGAGGGCTTGGTGCCATGTTAACTAAAGTACATAAGCTAAGATTCACTGAGTAGTTTAAGTGTGGAGTAGCATCCTGAGTGTGAAGCTGCTATGGCTTGCAGGGGAGCAGATGGGAAGAGATCTATCAGTTAATAAGTATTTTTATGCCAGGTACTATACTAGGCACTGGGGAAATAAAGACAAAAGGGAAACAGTTCATACCCTCAAGCTATTTACAATCTCTCAGGAGAGGACAACTTCACACATGGAGACATATACAAAATGTATAGAAAGTAACTGGGGGAGGGAGTTGAGAGGAAGGCAATCTCAGCTGAGGGGGAGATGTCACGAAAGGTTTTATGCAGAAGGTGATGCTTGACTGAGTCCTGAAAGAGATTTGGGATTCTAAGAAACAGAGGTGAAAAGGAAATGCATTTCAGCAATTGGGGACACCAGTGCAAAAGCACAGAGACAGGAGATGAAGTCACATATGAGGAATGTATGAATGAAATAACCATTATTAAGTCCTTACTGGGTGCCAGGTACCTTCCTAAGTGTTGAGGATACAAATTCAAGCAAGCTGGACAATCTTAGACCTCAAGAAGCTTACATTCTAATGAGGGAAATGGGGGGAAACAATCCAGAAGGAAAGCTAGAAAAGGGGCACATATGCAGTGGCATGGTTTGGAAATGGCAGATAAATGATGTAAAGACCTGGTTGTGGGAATGACAAGGTGAAACTTTATCCATGGGAGCCCAGGGTTCCAGGGGCAAAGTTTAGTTTCTGGGTAAAGAGGACAGAAAAAGCAAGTCAGAATTTGGCTACTATGGTCTGGAACAGTAAGAAGGCAAATTTGGCTAGATTGTAGAGTGTACGAAAGAGAGTAATGTATAAGGCTGGAAAGGTAGGTTAGAAGCAAGTTGTGAAAGGCTTTAAATGCCAAACAGAATAGTTTATATTTGGTTCTAGAGGTCGTAAGCAGCCACTGGACTTTACTGAGTAGGGGAATGACACAGATTTGTGTTTTAGGAAAATCACTTTGGCATCTGTGTAGAGCATGGATTAGAATGGGAAAAGACTTGAAGATGTGAGATAAGTTTTTCCTTTGGAAAAAATTTTCAAACAAACAGACAAAACCATTCATTTCCAGGTGCACAGTCACAACTTCAGGAAGTTGCCAGCACCCAGAAACTATTCTGACCCCAGGAGATTTTGAAGTCAACTTCTACCTAAGTGCCAATAGAGGAACCTCATAATCAGACCTTAAACTAGTTGGCAAAAGAAAGGAAACTCCTCAGTTGAAAGCAGTTGTGTGGTCTTTGGACTAAGTAGCCAACAAGTAGTCTATGGATCAGCAGGAAGAAAAGCACATTTCCCTAACCATTAGGCTAACTTAAATGGAAAATCCAGGGAATTAGAGCCAAATCAACTAAGGGTTGGTAAGGTATTTTTTTGTTTTGTTTTCTAATGTGCCATAGCCCTTCTAGTCATTCTTGCCAACTAAGCCCCCAAACTGGGCATACCTCACCCTCAATTCTCACAGGACACCTGAGGACAACAGGATGAAATTACCTTGGTGGGAAAAAGGAACATAGAGCTCTACATCTGACACAGTTCCAAAAGTCCTCAAACTCTCTGGAATCCTTGGGTACAAGGGGCTTTAGTCATCTCTCACACATAGAATCCAAAGCTTTCTCTATAAAAATGTAAATATTCCAACTTGAATCACAAGTGACAAACTACAGTATGGATGAGGGCATTAATCAATAACTACTATGATCAGATTAGATGTATATACTATAGCAGAGTCTACTTAAAGCTTCAGGTCCAGTGTAGACTGAATGGGAGTATTTTTAGTACGTAGGAGCTAGGCTGCCACTTGCCAGACATTCTCATATTACAAACTACTAATAGAATAGACTACAAACCATCAGAAGAAAGATGCTCTCTAGACATGAAGAACTAATGTCACATAGCTCTGTGGGAAGGGGTTTTTGTTAAAGGGAACACATTTTTCTTCCCCTTAAAGTGCTCTCTAAAGGAAAAAAATCCTGCACACTGTTGTATCCCCAGGCCATCAAACACACAAGGCCAGGCCCATCTAGTGGGATGCATCAGGCTCCTGGAATGCTGAAGTCCACATATTTGCCATTCAACACCAAAATGGCTTTTCAAGTTCAATCAGCTATAAATGTTGCTTTGTTTTAATTTTCCACTGAACTTCCTGGAACCTATTATCCAACTGTCAGGGATGTATATTTAGCAATAGCAACACAGCCTCTTTGCCGATGCCCCACTGCTCATGTCACCTCTAATAAATAGAAAACAATCAACCCCCTGTACACCCCCTGCAGGAATCAGGAAACTCCACCTCCCCCCTCCCCCCCCAACACACACACATACACATACACACTCTTTAATGGACGATTGGGACTGGCAAGTGAAAAAGCAGAGAAGGGAATACATCAGAGTATACCCCCATCAATTAATTACCCAAGGCTCCTGTAATCCTTCAATCACTTTCCAACTGGTGTTACAGTCAGTTCTTTGGATAGACTCAGAAAAATAAGCATCTGCATGGCACCACCTCTGTATTGTGGGATACAGATTATAGAAACTACCCAATTTAGTCTAGAAATCCCATATAGAACATCAAGAGAGAACCTCAACAAAAACAAGTGTGGTAGATGGACTCCAAAATGTTTAATGTGGTATATATTTTGAATAGGAAAATTTGAAAAATCAAGGTCAAGGCTATAAAAACCTCCCAGAAGAGCAAGAATATGACATTAACTTTTTTAGAAAACTATCTAAGCAGGAGTTATTTCATTTTTGTGTTTATATCACCAGCACTTGGCATAGTGCCTGCTTAATGTTTGCTGAATTGAAAATAAAAGTCCATGCTCAGTCATCAGGATGCATTGGGTACAACTTTTCCCACCCTCATTGAATTCTCTTGCCTTTCCCTGCTCACAGAGACACTCTTCAATCTGACATCAAACAGTTTAGGTTAAATTAGAAATAGATTTCTCAATTTACCACTTCCATCACTACAGATCAACCCAAATACCACTATAGTCTAAGCAGTCTTCTTGCTGCTTCACTATAGCGTTTAGGCCAAGAGGCCAATTACAAATGAAGTCCAGTTGGTCAAAGTCCCCCTTGAGGGTAGGGTACAGCCGTAAATCAGAAACTAAACACAATTTAATTAAGCTGTGTGCAGAATTTCCATATAAAAGTCCAGTGAGTTTCTCAGTATCATGGGGTCCTAAACTAATAATAACCCAATGAGAAATAGTAAGCCTCATCATAGCTGGGGCTGGGTCACAGAGTACCGTCCACTCAGTCTCACATCTCTCCAGGACAACTACTACAGCACTGTTGGCTTTGACATCAAGAAGGAGCAAAGTGGGTCTCCGGAAGGAAAGTAGCAAACTCTACTTTGTAAAATCTGAATTTGAGATGGCTCAAGTAATCAAACAGGCTTGTTCCACATATGAAATATCACCATTACTAAGAGAAGTAGATTTTTCTTCTCATCCTCCTTTCTGTGGATCCATCCTTCATACTCCCTAGGCCTTTATTACTAACTGGTATTGAAGATTAAAGTATCTTTATCTCTTCTCCAGTCCTCTTCTAGATAAAATTCATCAAGTAAGCTCTTTTACCAAGCAGTTCCAGACTCCTTTTAGGGTTCTCAGTTATGATGTCTTTAAAAAGTACAGGGTAGTCTGTATCCCAAAGACATTAAAGAACAAGGAAAAGGACTTATCTGTACAAAAATATTTATAGCACCACTTTTTATGGTGGCAAAGAATTAGAAACTTAGGGGTTGTCCATCAACAGTGGAATGGCTAAATAAACTGTGTTATATGATTATGATGGAATACTATTGTGCTTCAAGAAATGATGAGGGGGTGGTTAAAAAAACTGGGAAGACTTAAATGAGCTGCTACAAAGTGAGCAAAACTAGGAGAATATTGTTGCACAGGTACAATAATCAATTGTAAAACACTGAGCTACTCTGATGAATATAATGATCCACAATTCCACCGAAGGACTCATAATAAAAAATGCTACCTTCCTCCAGAGAGAGAGAAATGATAAACTATGAGCACAGATTGAAGTATATTTTTTTCACTTTATTTTTCTTAGCAACATAGCTAATGTGGAAATACATTATGCATGACTTCATATGTATGATAGGGGAGGCAGTAGATGGAGGGAGAAAATTTGGAACTGAAAATTAAAAACAGAAACCTCAAAAATAAATAAACATAAGAAGAGTAGGATGCATTAAAATGTTGGGCTCCCCATAAAATGTGAAGATCAGAGAGGAAGGGAAGGGAACGGGAAAGGAAAAGAGAAATAAAAAGAGAAAGAGAAAAGGAAAGGGAAAGAAAAGGGGAGGAAAAGGAAAAGGAAAAGGGAAGGGAAAAGGAAGGGAGTAATAAGATTCTAGGGTACATAGGTCTCTACAGCACAAGTAGTTAGATGCTTCATTTGTAAATGGAAATTCTAGGTGAACTTTGAATACTCTCTACCATTCAAATAATTTATAACAATGTCGACTATTCCCATTTGTCTATGGCAAACAGACTCTTGGCCAGCCCTCCATCATAATTATTGGCATCCTTGTCAATCTCAGAAATGTGGCACAGTCAGTCAAAACGTCAGCACTTATCTGCTTCACTTACCCTAGACACAAGGCCCAGGACACTGATCAGTGACTGATAAGGTGCCAAAATGAAAGAGTCCTTTAATTCCCATACTTGACTTGAGTGCAAGCTAGGCATCTGGTAGGTACCATGGTTTCAATGAGATATCCTAGTATTAACAAAGAGTGGCCTTACAATTTTGCCATAGCAAAAACTGTGACAACCTCTGAACTGCAGCATGAGACTAGAAGAGTCAGGCTTGCACTTAAGCTAATATTTAACATTTACTTTTCAACCTCAATTCTGTCATCTACAAAATGAGAGTAATGGTAGTACTACTTCACAGAGTTTTTGTAAAGGAAGAGCTTTGTAAACCTCAAAGTGCTATATAAATGTGAGTTGTTGCTATTACTATTACTAGAAATAATAGTAGTAGTAGTAGTAGTAGTAGTAGTAGTACCACCTTCAACAGCAGCCTTCATCCTGGCTGGAAGATACTATCCCTCAAGGTTTGCTGGCTACATTACTGAGACTCCCAACTACAAAGCAAATATTTCATAGGAAATCTTGACAAAGTAAATAATTCATTTTCATCTTATCCATCAAGAAGACATTTGGCAGAGCAAGCATTTTTAGTCATAGCTGGGTAATGTTCTATCAAAGACTAGAAAAATACTTTCCCATTCCATCCTGTAAGGCCTCAGACTCTGATCTAAAGCACATGAAAACAAACAATTACACATGGGATGGATAAGATAAGACTGAACCTGTGAATTAACTGGTAGAGGGAAGTTCTGGATGAGGAAACTTTTATGATTTGTCAATTCAGGTTGGCACCTTCTCTACAATTTATAGTCTTAGAGAGATGCCTAGATCACTAAGAGGTTAAGTACCCTGGGTCACATAGTCAGATGTATCTGGGGTAAGACTTGAACTCAGGCTTTCTTGGCTTTGAATTGGCTGTCTATTCACTATAGCACACTACTTTGAAAATAAAGCATGAAAACGTGAAAAATAGAAAATGTGCAGGGTGGAGGGGTACTGCTTTTAAAGTTAACTCCCAATTCGATTTTAATTTCCCTGTTGGATAAGTGTTTTACTGGAGGTCTGCTATAGCTTTGTCCATGCTCTATGTCTATGTTACTGACTATTTTAGATCAGTAAGAAACAGTGAACATAAATATAAACACAAAAGAATGGCCATCTAAGTCTGCCCTAGGGCCCATCCAATTCAGGATTCTGTTTCTGTGAGTGGTACTACGGCATGGTTTGAGACATCACTGTTGTCCTCTATAATATAAACTTAAAAATCGATCCCCAAATCTTTAATTCTGTTTAATAATATATTATAAATCTATCATTTGGGAATGTCTTAAGCCTTCTTAAATCTACTAATATTTTGAGACTATTCTATTCATTTGCTATATTGAGTTTCATAAGGTTACAGGTCAAGTCAGAAAGCATTTATTAAGTACCTACTATGTGTCAGGCACTATGTTAATAACTGAGGATACAAAAAAAGACAAAAACATTCCTTGATTTCAAGGAGCTCACAGCCTAATGGGGAGAGAGCATACAGATCACTACGTACAAAAAAAACACATACGAGATGAACTGGAGATAATCTCAGAGGGAAGACACTAACACAGTGGTTCTCAACCTTCCTAATGTTGCAACCCTTTAATACAGTTACTCATGTTGTGGTGACTCCCAACCATAAAATTATTTTCATTGCTACTTCATAACTGTAATGTTGCTACTGTTGTGAATTGTAATGTAAATATCTGATATGCAGGATGTATTTTCATTGTTACAAATTGAACATAACCCACAGGTTGAGAACCATTGCACTACTATCAAAGAGGACTGAGACAAGTGTCTTACAGGTGAGGTTCCAGGTAGGACTGGAAGGAAGCCAGAAGCCAGAACATGGAGGTAAGAATTTCCAAGAAACTTTGAATTCTTTAAGCTATCTGGGGCTAATGAGGCCTAAAATATTTATAGTGTTCATCACTATTTCTCATGTAAATTTTGCTCCCAAATCATTCGTTATTTTGGCTTGATTTCTACACAACACAATATGTACTAACCAATATGACTGATTTATAGTAATAGCATCTATCACGTAAGTTAGCCAAATTATCCTAAATTACTGAAAATAACAAGACTTTCTAGATTTTACTATTGATGTCTAGAAATTTGTTCCTATAATGAATAACAAACTCTTTGAGAATTATAAGTATGCATGCTAAATGTCTGCTAAAATATATGACTGGATTTAAGTACTCTAAAACCATTAAAGACATGTTTTTTTCATCCTGCTGGTATAATGGCAAGCAAAATAGGATTTTTTGCTGTTTTTCTGGATTGAGTTTTAGCTAATCAAGTGCCTTTGAGCCTTACCTTTGACTGTATCAAGAGTCTTTGTTTGGAAAAAGCATACATTGTAGTGCCCTTAATAGACCTAAGGAGGTTTGGAGATCTTCCCTGCCTTTAATAGGCCTAATCTAATCACATGGAGCCCATGGTGGGAGAAGGTTGTCGAAAGGGCAGAACAGGAAGGAGTAGAGCAAAAAAAGCTCAAGCAGAACTGGAAGCCAGAGGAATTGAGAGAGAGAATGCTTGTGATTTCGGCACTCTGTTTGTTGATCTGTGTTACTTTCTGAGAACTGAGACAGAGAATGCGATTTCATTGCTCTGTCTGTTGATATGTGTTACTCTGTCAAGCTGAAGCATTCTTTCTGTTATTTCTGTACTTTGTCAGACAGAAGCACTCTCTTGATTTTGTGTTTGATTTCTCAGACAGAAAGTGAATTGAGATGATAGTGTTGGCAATGTGTGTAAATACTGTTTTAGCTCTGTTAAGCTTTGTCTTCCTAAAAACAGAAACTGCAAAAGACTTGGAGTGGTGCAGTCCCCTTGAGTTGAGATATGGAACAGGAGCTGAGAACTGCCTACTTGGGAATTCAAGCAAGAACTGGGAGCAGTAAGTCCACAGAAGAGGAGCCAAGGGGTCTAGAAGTCAGCCTCGAGTTAAGATGAAAGAGGACTTTACTTGGATACTCTGTATTAACTGATGAGATCTGCAACTTACTGTGACCTAGGGGTAGATGGTGTTTGTACTTTTGGCAACCCCTTAAGGATAAGTGATGAATGAAAGCCATCCTCCAGTTAAGATGAAAGAGGACTTTACTTGGATACTCTTTGTATTGACTGAGGATACTATGACTTACTGTGACTTATGGGGGAATGGTGTTTGTATTTTCTGTTACCTCTTAAAGATAACTGTAAGATACACTGAATGATATGTTTTATTTAAGACTATGTGGCCATCTTAGTAATAAGTTGTTACGTTATTATGAATGTTATGCTTTAGTTTCTTGAATGTTATGCTTTAGTTTATTGCTGAATAAACAGAGAATTCATTATACTATGCTATTAGAACCTGTGATTGGTCAAGATTCCAAACGAGAAAAAGGCCAAGTTCCTGATGTTGTGAAGTAAAATGAGGCAATAAAAGTGGTCAGTCCTTTGTCTAAGTAACTTCCCAAGAACTTTGGCATCAGTCTTAACATCAGTCCTGATATCAAACCTAAAAAGTACCCCACCTACTTTGCCAAATGGCCCCAATAAATAAAGATTTCAGGTCAAAGATTTATCCTTTATCAATGTTTAAAAATACCAATAGCAATTTACCAATTCATTCAAGCCTTATCATAAGACAACTACACAAGTGGACTGGCCTACAAATACTAACCTGAAACAAAGCAAAAGAAGAAATAAAAATTGCTTTGCTTAGGTTTAGGTTGAGCATAAAGCTTCAGACAAAGCATCTACTGCTGCTAGCCCTTTGAAAAGCTTAATGTACTATATAAATGTTAGCTATTCTTATTATTCCTAAGAGACTACCTGTTAACAGAGCAGGTTTTAACACTATACTGGTAGAAAACAAAGAAAGTTCAGTTACTTAGGGAAGCTAGGTAGTGCAGTGAATAGAGCACCAGCCCTGAAGTCGGGAGGACCTGAGTTCAAATCCAGCCTCAGGCACTTGACACATGTAATAGCTGTGTGATCTTGGGCAAGTCACTTAATCCCAACTGACCTGCTTTCCCCCCCTCCAAAAAAAAAGTTCAGTTATTGGAAACTTCAGTCAACATGGAATCCCAGTGCATATGATGTGGACCCTATTTATCTAGGAGTCTTCCCAACTGTCTTGTGGTAAAGAGTGGAAATTTCCTATTATTTTATCAAGATAAATCCAAGATGGATGACTTGATCCATAGAAAGACATGAATAAGTGTTGCCTTTACAAAAATTACCCGAAGACAGATATGATGCACTCTATCATTAATGTACTTGACATAGCCATCAAGATCAAACAAGCAATAAGCATTTACTAAGCACTATTCTAAGTAATGTGAAGACAAATACAAAAATGGAATAGTTTCTACCTTCAAGGAGCTTATATTCTAATGAGATAACAAACACATATATAAACATATAAAGAATATATACTGAATGAAAAAATGTCATTTTGGGAGGGTAGGGACTAGCACCTCAAGGAAGGGATTAAGGGGGGGAGGGTATGGATCAGGAAAGACTTCACATAGATATTGACACTTGACCTGGTTCTTGAAGGAAATAAAAAATTCCAGGGATACTTCTATGCCTTGATGAGGCAGCAAAGTAGGACTTTAGTCAAGGAGATATATCAATAAGCAATGAAAAAGAAATTAAAGGGAAAAAACAATGGAAATAAAAAGTTAAAATATATCTATTTAAATTTATATTTTTTTCTTTTGGGAAGGAGGAAGATAGGGCAATTGGGATTAAGTGACTTGCCCAAGGTCACACAGCTAGTTTTGTGTTAAGTGTCTGAGACCAGATTTGAACTTAGGTCCTCCTGACTCCAGGGCTGGTGCTCTATTTACTGTGCCACCTTAAGTAGCCCCTTAAATTTATATTTCAAGGAAACATGATTGCATATTTTAAAAATCCAGTGATATTTTAGTAAGGAAGCAGTATATAAAATAAACTCACAAAATCATGCACATTTTTATCTTATTACTAGCAAAAAATAGAGAAATGTTGGTAAAGAAAAAGGTCATTTGGGGCTGCTAGGTGGTGCAGTGAATAGAGCACCAGCCCTGGAGTCAGGAGGACCTGAGTTCAAATCTGGCCTCAGATACTTAATACAAAAAGACTAGCCATGTGACCTTGGGCAAGTCACTTAACACCAATTGCCCTACCTTCCCCCCTCCAAAAAGTAAAAAAAAGGGAGGGGAAGAAAAAGGTCATTTACAATGATGATAAAAATGCATTAACTATTTAGGCATTAACCAACCAACACAAGCTTTATATCAGATGTGTCAAATGTGAGGGCCAGTGTTACCCAAACTAGATTAAAATGTAATATGGAAATGTTTAACAAAATAAATAAAAATACAATAAAAACATAGATAATGTTAATTTGTGGTTTTCTAAGTCAATATGTAGCCTGCATCCTTTTTATTTGAATTTGACACCTGCTCAATATCATTTGATGGAAATAAAACAAGAACTTCACTGGAGAAATATCTTTTCAATTTGTCAAGCTAATGCAATAAAATGTTAATATTTTCCAAATTAAAACACAGATTTAATATTATACAGTTCAAACCACAAGTCACTTAAATTTTTTTTCAATTAATATAGTTTACTTATTCCTTTTTAAATATTGCTTCTCAATCTATTCACCTCCCTCCCTTGCTGAATGCTCCCTTGTCACAAAGGAATATATGAACAAAACCCAATCAAAAAAGCAACTGTGCGTGGAAGTCAAGATTTCACTCCTGCATCTTCTATTTTCTATTTTTGTCTGAGATCCATCATCAATTCACTTAGCATGAGTTTAGCAGCACTTTAGAGATGTTTCCATGTATATCATGTGCACTGTTATCTTGGTTCTTCGCTCCTTACTTTGCATCAATTCATTTAAGTCTTTTCATGTTTCTCTTAATTCCTTATATTTTCCATTTCTTACATTTCTATGATATTTGATTTGTTTAGTCATTTCCATAGCTATAGAAACCCACTTTGTTTTCAGGTTTTTCATTAAGGCAAAAAGTATTACTGTGATTATAACAACAGGAATACAAAGAAATATGTGAGGCAGTCCTTACTCTGAAAGACCTTACATTCTAATGGCAGAAACAACAGGAAGATAAAGCAAGATATACAAAAGAGACACAACATAACTTTGGGGAAGAAGAAGAACTAGCAACTAGGGGTCCAAGAAAGATCTCATGCAGAATATGTCAGTTAATTGTGTCTTAAAGGAAACTTAAGAATTTTAAGAGACAGAAGGGGGAAGAAAGCACATTCTGGCATGCAGTACAGCCAGGACTAAAGTAATGATATGGAGTATTGTTTGCAAGGAATATCAAAAGAACTAGTTTTGGAGTATAGAGGGGAGCAGTGTGTAATCAGGCTGAAAAGGGGGTTGAGATCAAGTTGTGCCAACGTAACAACAAAAGATCAACAAATTTTTAAAAATTATCTTATGTTTTGACAATGGCTAAATTTCTCTCTGTATCACTCTATGATCTCCTTCCAGACAGCCTTCCCTTCTAACAATGAAATATTTCAAAGAGAAATCAGCAAAACTACTAATCAATACATCAAAAAAAAAATCTGATAAATGCAATGTTCCATACCTATACCTCACATTAAATTGAAAAGCTTCTGTACAAATAAAGCCAATGTTACCAAGATTAAGAGGGAAGTGGAAAATTGGGAAAGAACTTTTACAACCAGTGTCTCAGATAAAAAGCCTCATTTCTAAAATATACAAAAAATTGAGTTGAATTTATAAGAATACAAGCCACTCCCCAATTGGTAAATGTTCAAAGGATATGAACAGGCAGTTGTCAGAAGATTAAATTAAAGATATCTATAAGCATATGAAAAAATGTTCCAAATCACTAGTGATTAGAGAAATGCAAATCAAAACAACTCACCACATCTCACCAGTCAGACTGGCTAAGATGACAAAACAGGAAAATGATAAAAGCTGGAGAGGATGTAGAAAAACTGGAACACTAATGCATTGTTGGTGGAGTTGTGAACTGATCCAACCATTCTGGAGAACAAGCTGGAACTATGCCCAAAGGGCTATAAAAATGTGCATACCCTTTGACCCAGCAATACCATTTCTAGGGTTATATCCCAAAGAGATCAGAAAAGTGGGAGGAGGACCCGTATATAATACAAAAGTATTTATAGTGGCTCTTTTTGTGGTGGCAAAGAATTGGAAATCAAGGGGATGCCCATCAATTGGGGAATGGCTGAACAAGTTGTGGTATATGAATGTGATGGAATACTACTGTGCTATAAAAAAAGAGGAGCAGATGGACTTCATAATAACCTGGAGAGACATATAAACTGATGTTGAGCAAGAAGAGCAGAACCAGGAGAAATCTGTACACAATCAAAGACACAATGTATGTGTGATGACTAACTTTGACAGACTGGAATCCTCTCAGCAATACAAGGTTAGAAGACAAAGACTCATGATGGAAAGGGATATCTACATCCAGAGAAAAGAACTACAGAGTCTGAATGCAGATTGAAGCAAACTACTTGCTCTCTCTTTTGTGTTTTGTTTTGTCCCTTCTTTTTCATTGTTCAATCCACTGGTTATAATCCTTCTTTACAATCTGACTAATGTTTAATGTGAAGGTATCTGTAGAATCTATATTTGATTGCATGCCACCGTGGAGGGGAGGGAGGAGGAGAGTGAAGTGGAGAAAATTTGAAACTCAAGAGGTTGTGGAACTGAATATTGTAAACTAAAAGTAAATAAATAAATTTTTTTAAAAAATTTAAAACAAAGTTAGGTATAGAGCAACATCTCATCATGTACCAAGATAAACTCTAAATGGAAACATGATTTAGTTACAAAAGATTACATCATAAACAAATTAGAGGAGCAAAAATAGATCTTTCACATCTTTGAACAGTCAAGGAGTTCATAACCAAATGGGAAGAGAGAGGATCAGAAAAGATAAAATGAACAGCTTTTATTACATAAAAATAAAAATATTTTGCACAAACAAAACAAATACAGTTAAAATTAGAAGGTAAACAGTTAACTGTGGGGGAAAAGACCCTCTAAAACAAAATTTCTCTGATAAAGGTCTCATTTCCAAGATACATTAGGAAATGATTCAAATTTATGAGAACAAGAGTCATTCCATAATCAACAAATGGTCAGACTATGAAGAATGTGAATAGAATATGAACAGGCAACTTTTAAAAAATCTAAACTGTGTTTTATTAGTCAGTCCAGAAGCATTCATTAAGAACAGCACATATTAATGTGCTCCAGACACTGTGTTAAACACTGAAAATACAAAGAAAGTAAAAAAACAGTCCTTGCTCTCAAAGAGCTCACAGTCTAATAGGAGAAACAACATAAAACAACTCTACACAAACAGCCCATTGAACAGGCAACTTTCTTTTTTTTTTTTTTTTTATTTTTTTTTATTTACTCATTTACTTTTAATTTACAAGATTCAGTTCCACAATCACTTGAGTTTCAGATTTTCTCCCCTCCCTTCCCCCTCCCCCCCATGGTGGCGTGCAATCATGTCATGCAAATACTTTCACATTGTACAATAGTTTGGTCACATAGAAGGGCTGTAACCAATGAG
>CM053589.1:121178894-121222399 GCA_028646515.1 Pseudochirops corinnae
CCACAGGCTCCACATGACCACACTCAGCCTATTAGGGAACAGAGTATACTTTCAAATATCCAAGGGTCCTCAGAGTCACGTAGCCACATTAGCAAAGGGCCTAGGAGCAGGGAAGATCTTCAGATTCCCATAACATCCCTATAACCATTTTCCTCCCATTTATTTTAAATTAATAGGTTTTATGCTCCTTATTTTAGAATAACTAGTTGGGCTTAGTTGCTGGGCATTGCTGGACAAGAAGATAATTATGCAGATTTCTGGACCACAATTTAAAATATAGAACTCTAAGGAAGTGCAAAAATATTTATACCTCTTTTTTTGAGGTGGCAAAGAATTAGAAACTGAAGAGGTGCCCATCAATTAGGGAACGGCTGAACAAGTTATAGTATATAAACATAATGAGTACTATTATGCTGTAAGAAATGATGGAGAAGGTTTCAGGGAAACCTGGAAAGACTTGTATGAATTTATACAATGGCAAAAATATGATAAAGACAAACAACTTGGAAAGAATCAGAAACTCTGATAAGCGTGATGACCAATTATAATTTCAGAAGACTTAATGATGAAACATACTCTCAACCTCCTGACAGAGAGATGAAAGATGCAGAGTATAAAATAAAACAATTTTTTTGACACAACCAAATGTTAATTTGTTTTGCTTGGATATACATATTTGTAATAGTTTTGTTTTTCTTTTTTTCCCATTTGGAGTCTGGGGAAATGAGATGGGAAGGAGAGAAGGTGGATTTTTGCAGAGTGAAAAAAATTTTAATTACAAAAATCAATGGAGGTCTCACGCAGAGTGAAGTAAGCAGGGCCAAGAGAAACAATATACACAATGACTACAATAGTTTAAATAAAAAACCACCAAAAAATAAAAAGTGAATGCTGCAAAATTATAAAGAACAAGAATGACTCAGAAGAGACAGGAGAAGACACCCTTATTCCAACCCTTTGCAAAGATAGGTCTGCACATAGCATGTATTTTAAATTTTCTGAATATATGGATTAGTTATACTGATTTATTCTCTTCTTTTTCTTTTGTCTTTGAAAAAATACTGTTATAGGAGGGCAAAAGGGAGAGATATGAGGGGAAATTATGGTGATAAGACATAAATAAAAATTTATTTTAAAAAATCAATGGAGGTAGAAATTTCAAGAAGGAATATTGTTCTCAGAATGTATAGACCACCTGGTTAGAAAGAAAAGGACAAGTTCAGGAAAGAGATTACAGGCGTGGCATCAAGAAATGATAGTGCTGAAGGGATGTTCAGTTTTATAGGCTAGTAGTGTTGAATTTCAACAGAAACAGATCCCTGCGGCTGCAAATTGACTTAGAAAACCACAAATTAACATTATCTAAATGTTTTATTTTTATTTTTCAAATATTTCCCAATTACATTTTAATTTGGTAACAGCCATGTTAGGGAGTTTTGTGGGCCACTCGGGGATCAAGAATTACATTTCTGAAATAGGGAACTGCTGGTCCATTCTCTCTACCAGAAGCAAAGCAACTAATAATTTCTTGGCTTGACTTTATCTTTCAATAGGTAGAAGAACCAATAAATGGAACTATTATACTGAACCTAATATTTGATAACACAGAAAAATTGACTGCTGATGTAGAATGACAGGAACTTTTTGGGGAAGTAACTGCTCTATCTTTAAACTGATTTGAGAATGAGAGTAAAAACAAATGTACCCTGGTTTTCGAGAAAGAGATTTCAAAAGGTTCAGAGAAAAGATACATAAGATCCCATAAACTAAAATTCTACAGAGGAAGTCTGCCCAGGAAAGAGGGGGGGAATCTTAGGGATTAAATTTCAAAGATATAAAGAGAAAGAATTCCAATGGCAGAGGAAAGGTAGGTGACTTTTAAAAAATTGACAAAACCCAGGGAACATACTTAAATTTTTTTTAAAAAGACATAAAAGATGGAAGAAAGTAATGGAAAATGAGTGTAAAAGCGTGCTATAGTCTATAACAAGAGTATGAGGAGTGCTACAAGTCAGAATGAGCTGAGACTGGTGAGGAAAGTTGGACTGCTGCTCAGGGTAGAAGGGATGATAACAGATGACAGAAAGAAGTATTCAACTCTTAATTTCTTGTTTTGCCTACCAAGCATAATGATCTTTGAATGGAAAGGACAGGACAAAAATTACTACTAGGGAATTAAAATTCAAGATTAATAAGACAGTAAGAGAGCACCTGGTTGTTCTTGATGAGTTCAATTCACCTGGCCCAGATAAACTACAAACCAGAGTTGTCCTGAAAAAACTTATAAGATTTTGATTTCTGAGCCACTGTCTGTGATATCTGAAAAATCACAGAAGACCTCTTGGCAAAAAGGTGCCAAGAGAGACATACATTTTCAGACACGGTCAATGGCTTGTTTGACTGTAATTATTTGTTACAAGGGAGGGCTTTGGAATGGGGGTGAGGTGTAGAACTAGTGGGTAGTGGCAGAATTAGTGAATACGAACAGAAAAGGGCATCAGAAAAAATGTTTAAAACACAGTGAACAAAAAAAAAGCTTAGAAAGTGGCATAAATAGGGTGATTTTCATAATAATAGGTTAAATGTAATGTGTACTTTAAAATGAGAAAAATCATGGAGAACAGAAAAGGTGCCAAAGAATATGTTCCAATTTTAAAAAGAAAACAGTGGTGGCATCTGCAAACTGTAGTCTAGTGACCTTGACTTCAATTCCTGGCAAAATTCTAAAACACATAAGGGATGGGTAGTAAACATCTTAAAAAGGAAGTAGCGATTACAGTGAGCCAGCACAGCTTCATTAAGAACAGGTCATGCCAGACTAACCTCATTTCCCTCATTGACAGGGTTACCAGGCTGGTAGATCAAGCACTATATAGTTTATTTAGATTTTAGCAAAGCATTTTACAAAGTCTCTTATTCTACTCTTGTGGACAACATGGAGATATGTGGGATAGATAACAGTATGGTAAGAAAGTCTAATTTAGTTGAATGGATTAACAAAAAAACTAGTCATCAATGGTTTGATGTCAATTTGGAAGGAGGTATCTAGTGATGTACCACAGGGATCTATGCTTTGCCCTGTGCTATTTAATATTCTTCTTCTTCTTTTTCTTCTTCAATCATTAATGACTTAGAGAAAAGTATGTGATTATCAAATATGAAGATGACACAAAACTCTGAAGGACAGAGAACATGTTGGATGGACATGATGAACAAAATCAGACTCCAAAAAAAACATGACAGGCTACAACATGAGACCAGTTAATAAAATGAAATTAAATGTAAATTCACTTGGGTTCAAAAATCAACTTCACGAATACAAGATAAAGAAAGTTAGTTTTTTCTTAGAAAGATCTGATAGTTTTAGCACAGTGTGAGTGCAATGACCTCAAATGGCAACCAAATAAGGTGATAACATTTGGCTACAACATAATAAGTATAGTGACTAGCTCCAAGAAGGTGACAGTTCCATTTTTATCTTGCCATAGTTGGACCATAAGTGGAATATTATGTTCAGTAACATATGCCACATTTTAGGAAGGTCACTGATGAACTGTAGGATGACCACGATAATGAAGTCTCAAGGTTCTTCCTATATGAATGGTTATGGAAGAAGTTAAGAATGTTTAGTTTGGAGAAGATAAGATTTGGAGTGGGGACAGGGGGATATGAGAGATGTCTTCTAGCATTTAAAGAGTTGTCCCATGTAAGTGTAATAAAGTTTGTTCTGTTTGGCCCCAGAGGGTAGTAATAGGAGCAAAAGACAGAAGCTACAGAGAAGCAAATAAAAACTTTCTAACAAGGCCTATGGTTACGCCTTCAAGGAAGGTCTTCAAATAAATGCTGTCAGAGCTTCTTGTTCAGGTACCAGTTGGCCTAAATAGTTTCTAAGGCTCTTGCAAATTATGTGATCCTGTCATTCTATTATTCCAATCACTTCAAAACCTCAGGCATCATTCCTTCAGTCTCCAGTACATAGTCTATCTTCATTACAATGCTGTGCTTCTGATGGCCAAAGTAGCAATTCTTGATCACACCCAAATCCTGCTATATTACTTCAGGCTTTCCAAGTTTTGTACTGCTTATAAAGAAGTACTACAAACTGATCACAATGACAACCAAGAAAGAGAAACTGTAAAATAACTTCAATTCCCACAGAATCTAGCTTAATTCCTTTCCGAGTTTCTGAATAAATGCAAATTCCTGCATAACCTGATCAAAGCTTCCTGTAGAGTACTAAATGACTGAACTCACATTTTCAAGATAAGTCATAGATTCTATAGCTTCTAAATAAACATCAACCCATCAGTCTAAAATATTTCCACAACTTGAACTGCATCTGTCATCAGTGCCTGGTACAAAGCTTTAGGCCTAGTTCTATCAATTGTCCTGTGCCCTGGCCCCAACGTTTCTAAATTGGTGAATTCTCTAAATCTTGCTTTCACTCACTAAAAAAAGAGGATGAGCAGCTACAAATATCAGAATTGAAACCCTTTTCTTTGTCTCTGTCTCTGTCTCAGACATGCCACTACTCTTGAAGTTTTTCTGAAGCTGAAACTTCACTACTTAAACAACCAGATGTCAAGAAGGAAAGTACAGAATTACTGAAGGGAAACTAAAAAGGCAAAAGAAATTATCCACATAAAAGAAGGAAAGCAAAATAATCTGCTCTAAGGCCATTAAAATAAAAATCTAGGCCCATGGTTTCCATTCTATACCTGGTAGTAGAACTGCAGTATAAATACTCATCCCCCTAGCCCAAACCCCTTGCCTGGCAAGCCTCTATTTTCCCTTGCCTGTTCTGGAGCAGTCACAGGCTCTGGAGAATGTCGGGGCTCTACCCTCTGAATGCTGAAGCCTTATTAGAAGAAACGCCTCTCTGAGGATTTGGGTTCAGTTTGTTTTAAGCTGGTGAGGAGCCAGGGGACACGTAGGCCCACCCTCGGGCCTCTCTTTCTGGAGGCGAAGCCTTGGTGAAGAACGGACAGCACCTGGGACCGAGTGGAAGTACTCAGGCGAGATTCAAGCACCTTTCAGGGGGTCTGGATAAGTGGCCAGAGGACTCAGAAGGCATAATAGGCACTCCCGGGGCGGGCTGATTAACCTTTGCCCCCAAGACTGCCTTCCAAATTCCTTCCCACAATGCCCCTCTTTCCCCGCTATGACCCAACCGGAGTCTCGTGTTTCCCTCGCTCTGTGGCGCAACAGAGGCCCGGCCCTGGGGACCCTGGGGGCTTTTCCCGGGAAAAGCTCTCGCTGACCTGTCACCGGATCCAAAATGGCGAGGCCTAGTCCCAGGGCCGGCGACCACAATTCATGTCCGGCCCGGGAGCCGGCGGAGGCCCCGAACAGTTCCCCAGACCCTACGACGGCGAGAGAAAAGGGGTTGGAATCGGTGCCCAGAGACAAGATCAGTGAACCCAGGGTGGGATGGAGCCAGCGACAGCAGCGGCAGTGACGATTCAGGCCCTGGGACTGGCGGAGGAACCGGCTCCCTTCCCTGTCAGTTCACTGACGTGGTAACCAAGCGCAACCTACGCCGCTGCCTGGTAACTGGCGCGAGTCCAGTGGCACACGTAACCAATCCCCGCTGGGTCCGGCACCGATTGTCCAATCGAAGAAGGAGAGTTGGCCTCAGAAATGGGCACCTTTCTGGGGAAGGCGGGATTTCAAAAGGACTGAAAAAGGATAGGTAAGAGATACCCAACGGGAACGATGGGCTACGGAGTAGCAGTGAGAAGCACCAATAGAAAATGAGAAATTGTGCTTGGGCGATTGGAACGGAGGTGGAGTTAGCTCAAGTTCGGTTGCAGTGCGGCGGGACGGCTGTGACCGCAGGGCATTGTGGGGAGAGAGACCGAGGCTAGAACTAGTGGCAAAGGGGGGCGGTGTCCCATCGTTCCACCCGCGACCCGAATTCCTGGATGTACGGTCCTTCCGGCCTCAGCGCCACACCCAATCAGAGACACCTAAAACAGGACCACGCCCCCACAGGGCGTACTCAATGAAGATTGAGAAAGCCATCCCTGCGGCAGCTGCGGGTCCTGCTTTGGACTTTCATTGCACGATGCTGTCAGCCAGCGTGTCCGTTCAGTTCTATGAACACGTGCAACGTACTGTCCTGGCTGCTGGGGATGCACAAATAAAACAAGACAGCCTCTGACCCTTCATGGAGTTGATAGTCTAGTAGGCTGAAAAAGAGGTCTTACGTTAGAACGGAATTGCACAGGGGTGATCAAGCAGTGGCATGCCTTCCTGTCCAGGTGTGTCTGTACACCTGTCTGTCTGTCTGTGTTTACCTGTCTGAATGCTCTTCTCACCATCTATCTGTGTCTGGCCATAAGCATATAGCTTGGGATAGTGGATATATAATAGTAATACATATAAAATTTATAATAAAAAAAGTCTACAGTAAAATATAATAAATATTTATTGTTTGATTGGTAGAGGTCCAGATAGACCCTGGCTTCCAAACCACCTCTGCTACTTAGTAGTTGTGTAAACATGGGCAAATTCGCTGATTCTCAATTTCCTAACCTATAAAACAGAAATAATGATACCTGTACAATACCTGTACTTCCTACACAGCCTTGTGAGGTTTAAATGAATTAATATATGTAAAATGCTTTACAAACTTTAAAGGGCTATATTAATGTCAGTTTACCTTACTGTCTCAAGGCAGAAAGACTAAGACCCTAAGGTTTGCATGCCTGTGCATCTCCCCTCATATCTGCCTGTCTGTATGCCCATATATCTACTGTTTTTATACACAGTTTGCCTGGGTCTGTCTAACCATTGTATATGTGCATATGCATGTATATATATTGTGTATGTATATATGTGGGATCCTCTATAAATAGAGAGGCATCATGGAGTAGTGGTTCGAGAACTGGCTTTGGAACCAGAAGACCTACTTTCCAAGTTTTGTCTCTGATACATGCCTGCTTGTGTGATCCTAGATGCACCATTTAATTACTCATTTTTCATATTTAAATGTTTCATTTTTTTTCTAATTGTATAAATGTGGACAAGTTTCCCAAATTTAGCTTCAGTTTCCTCACCTACAAAGAGGATGTTTACCTGCAGTGACTACTTCAAAGTGCTAAAATCTAGGAAACTCTTTTAAGACTTCATTGCAGAGAAGACACTGCCCAGCATTGGTAAAGAGGATTTCCTTATCTGGGAGTTCTCTGTCAATGAAATCATTGGTTTAGTCCCTCTCCCCTAGTCACTAAATAATTATAAAATTCTGGGCAATTGACTTAATGGTCTTAGCACCCCAAGCAGTTATTTTAGACTATAAATTGCATATTCTACAGTGATCAGCTATGAATGACTTAGCTTTTCTCAGCTATACAATGATCCAAAACAATTCTGCAAGACTTATGATGAAAGATTCTATCCATCTCCAGAGAAAAAACTGATGGAGTCTGAATGCAATTCAAAGCATATTTTTTAAAACTTACTTTATTTTTCTTGGAGTTTTTTTGGTTATTTTATTTCAAAACATAACTAATATGGAAATATGTTTTGCAGGACTGCACCTGTATACCCTCTATCAAATTGTTTGCCTTCTAAATCGGGGAGAGGAGAGGGACAGAATTTGGAATTCAAATTTTTTTTAATGAATTAAAAATTGTTGTTCATGTAATTGAGGAAAAATATTAAATTGATTTTTTTAAAAAAGACTATAAATTGTAAGATATCAATCTTCATTCAAAGAGGAACTGTCTTACTGGAAGTTCTCAACACCTACAAAGGCTCAGACTGGTTAATAACTGTTGACCATCTTCTCCTTCTGGATACTCTTTCCTCCCTGGGTTTTTCTGACTGCTCTTAGTCTGCTGTTGTCCTATCTGTCTGACTGCCCCTCAGTCTCATTTGCTAGATCTTTACTCATGTCATGACCACTAATTATGAATATATCCCAAGGTTCTGTCTTGGGCTTTCTTCTCTTTTTCCTACACTTTTTCTCTGTTGAACTCATCAGCTCCCATGGATTCACTTATCTTCTCTTTTTAGAAGATTCTCAGATCTATGTGTCCATCACCAATCTCTCTCTTGAACTCCAGTTTCTTAACTACCTATAGAATATTTCAAGCTGGATGTCACATAGAAATCTCAAACTCACCCTGTCCAAGAGAGAATTCTCTTTCCCCCCGCCCCAAAAAACGTTTTTCTCTTTCCAACTTTCCTATCACTGTTGAGGGCATCACCTCCCTCCCTGACACTAAGGCTCACAACTTCAACGGCATTCTCAACTCCTTACTCTCACCCCATTTTTCCAATGAGTCAACCAATCTTGTGTCACTTTTATCTCTAAAATATCTCTCATATGTGTGTCCTCTCACAAAACCACCACTCTCATTCAAGCCCTCATCACCTCTTATGTGGACTATTAAAATCACCTTCTAATTGGCTTCAAGTCTCTTCTCACTCCAACCTAACCTCCATACAGATCCAAAGAGATTTTCCCAAAATATAGGTCTGAATGTATCAGTCCCCTGCCCTGTGAAAGAATGAGTGAATGTAAAAGCATTTATTAAGCACTTACTAAATCCCAGGCACTGTCCTAACCTTAGGAGATAGAAATAGCCAAACCAATCACTGCCCTCAAGGAGATTCCATTCTAATAAGTCAAAATATGTAGCAGATTTAGCTCCCTATTTAACCTCTAAAATCAAATCAAACCTCTTTGTCATACCTTTGCCTTTCCATCCTTCCAGTCTTACACATTACTCTCCTCCACACACGTTACATTCTACCTTCTGTCTTTACCCTTTGCAATGAGTGTTCCCCCCCCCACTCCCCTCATGCCTGGAATGCTCTTCTTTCTTACTTCTTTTCTTAGAATCCCTGGCTTCCTTTTTTTTTAATTTTTTCTGAGAGGGGGGAAGGCAAGGTAATTGGGGTTAAGTGACTTGTCCAAGGTCACATGACTAGTAAGTGTGTCGCGAGCCTAAGGTCAAATTTGAACTCAGGTCCTCCTGACTCCAGGGACTGTGCTCTATTCACTGTGCCACCTAGCTGCCTCCCTGGCTTCCTTTAAGACAATTCAAATACGTTCTGCTATAGGCCTTTCCTATACTCCCACCCCTACCCCTGCTGCTAGTTCCTCTGAAGTTATCTTTCATTTACTCTCTATTTATCTTGTATGTATGTATTTATGTACATTAGAATGTAATCACCTTGAGGATAAGGGCTGGTCATGCTTTATCTTTATATCAGGGTTCTAGGTAAATGCTTAACAAATGCTGTTGATTGATCTAATCAGTTAGGGAATTCTCTTCTCACTTGCAGATCATAATCCACCCATGCCTGCCCATGCTGTGGGACTTCTGTCCACATCCTCCCAAAAGGTCAACAGGGGGCTGGAGGGTCTATCCAACCTGCTAGTGACCTTCCTTGCCATCCTTCTCCTTGATAAAGTCTTTTGTTCTTGTTCTTCTTCAGAGCTCCTTGTTGGTTATATATTACAAATTGCTCATACCTACCATGTGACTTTCCATTGCCTTCCATGTAAAACTCAATTTTAGGGGGTTTTTTTTTGTTGTGTTTTTTTGTTTTGTTTTTGGAGGGGGGAAGGTAGGGCAATTGGGGCTAAGTGACTTGTCCAAGGTCACTCAACTGGTTTTGTGTTAAGTGCCTGAGGTTGGATTTAAACTCAGGTCCTCCTGACTCCAGGGCCAGTGCTCTATTCACTGCACCACTTAGCCGCCCCTAGATTTTAGTTTTTAAGAGGCCGTTTTGTTCCATTGTTTGCCTGCCATATGGCAACTCTGGTGGAATGTTAGTATTGAAGAGATGGGCCCTTCTAATATGGAAATTTGTTTTTGTTTGACTGTACTTTTTTGTTACAAGGGTTATGTTTTTGTTTCCCTTTGTTTTTTGGTGGGAGGAAGCTATGAGGGAAAAAATTAATGATTGATAATTGAAAAAATAAAATTTAAATTAAAAAACAGAGGGGATAGGTCTTTGCTTTGACTGGAAGCTTGGGAAGCATGTGCATATGTGGAAGTATACACATGATTAGATACATATATATTCACATATATAATGATCCTTATATCAAGAACTACATTTGTTCTATAGTCGTCCCTAGAAGAGAACTTCCTCTACCATTTTTGTTGTTTTAGTCATTTTCATAAATGTCTGATTCTTTGTGACCCCTTTTGGGGTTTTCTTGGCAAAGATACTGACTTGTAGTAGTTTGCCATTTCTTTCTCCAGCTCCTTTTACTGATGAGGCAACTGAGGCAAACAGGGTTAAATGACTTGCCCAAGGTCACCCAGCTAGTAAGTGTCTGAGGTGATATTTGAACTGAGATCCTCCTGATTCCAGGCCTGGCGCTCTATTCACTGCCCTACCAAGCTGCCATCCATTATAGATGAGCAATTTATCATCTTGAAAAATTACCTGGGACACTTAGAAATTAAATATCTTACCCAGAATTACACAGCTAGTATGTGTCATGAACCTAGGTCTTGAACCTCGATTTTTTTTTTTAACTTCAAGACCAGTAGCTTTCTGCTTACTATGCCAGGCTGCCTCATGTATGAGGATGTGTGCATGTATGTACACAAGGATTTACACATATGTGTATGTATATACACTCTATACATGACTATATACTGTATATATGTGTTTTGTGTGTGTGTGTGTATATTGGTGTGCCTTTCTAAATATGATTTTTCTGTTTTTCTGTCCTTTAAATTTGTCCAAGCTGGTGTAGTAGATAAAGTGCTGAACTTGGAACCAGACAGACCCAGTTCAAATATCATCATTGACACTTGCTATTTGAGTGTCTATGGGAAAGTCACTTAATTTCTCAGAGTTTCAGTTTTCTCATCTTTCTGTCTGTCTCAGGTGGTATAGCAGTAAATGGCTAGATAACACAGTGGAGAACCTGTAGTCAGAAAGAGCTAAGTTCAAATCCAGCTAAGTCACCTGAAGTACCTATCTCATGGTACTTACTCCTTTTCCAAATGCATATTAGTGTGTGTGTGTGTGTGTGTGTGTGTGTGTGTCTACTTGCCTCTCTGTATACTTATCCGTGAGAGGAAATATCTTCATGTTTCTTTTATGTTATGGTCCATCTCTATATTTGTCTATTTGTGTTTCTCTCCACTCACAGCTGCATATGCCCATCTGTGATTCACAGAGTCATCCGTCCCCTTCTGGAAGGTATGACCTGTCACAGCCACCTGACAGGGAGACAGCTAAAACAATGGAATTTGGGTGTTGGAAAGTTCTTTAGTTCCAGCTAGTCCAATCCCCTCTTTTTACAGATGAGGGAACTGAAATCCAGGTCACACAACAAATTAGTAGCAGGGTCAGGACTAGAACTCAGCTCTGATTCCCAAACTAGTGCTCTTTTGAGCCCTGCACTATTTGGAGGAAAGGAATAAGAGCGCATCCGAGTGCACTAATTTCCCTTTTACTCAGGACTGCCCATGTCTCCTGCTGTCAAGCTAGAGCCTGGACTAGAGGTATGCAAAGCAAGCAGCTACTCAGGATGTGACATATGGGCTAGAATTGTGCTAATAAGATTTAACTAATGGCTTGGGGTGGGAGTGGGGAAGATGTATGCATGATACCTTTTCAAATGGAATGTGCATTATTTACATTTCCCCATCACTTTCTTCAGATCAGACAATTAAAACAAAGAATCAGACCCTGATTTGTAGCATTTGCCCATTTCTGAGGTGCTCACCCTAAAGAACTGGTTCCAACATACCCCTTGTCACAAGAATGTGCAATGAAAAGTACTTTTTAACATAATTTTTTAAATATACATATTTTTAATTCCTAGGAATTCTACTCTTCATGGCATGTAGTTATTATGTAGTCGATTGTTGTATGTATTCTGTTACAGTAAAATCTGAAGCACCATGCTTTCCTTGCTCATGGGAAGCAGGTCTAAATGAAGGCTTGTTGATTGGAATTAAATTGAATTGAATCTCAAAGTCCCCCATAGACACATGGAAAGCAGAGTGTTCAAGCCTTCCTTAGGATGCACCTATGTCTCTGCTCTAAGTGGGAGGGAAGGGGTATCCTGGACCTTTCTTCCCGACAAAATCCAAAGGGCATTAACCTCTGGCCCTAGCCCTGGCTGGAATTCCAAGGGTTAATGGGAATTACAGACACCAGGTTTAGAATCTGAACCCAGTCACAGAGGACCTCAGCTGCCTGTTTTCTGTCTGGCTAAGGTGGATGGAGGCCTGAACTTATTTCCTTTGCAATCTGTCATAGCCCATTCCCCTTGCAAGAGGAGAAGAGGATTTCTTAATACCTTAAAGGGAGTGGGGAATAAAATAAAAAGAATGGGGAAGCCAGAGCCTAACCAGAGTAGCTACCAAAGGAGGGACAACCACCTTTCTCTATGCCTTCTTACCCCTATATCCAGGGATATCAGGAGCAGCCTCCTGTCTTAGAAAAGAGCCATTCAGAGGCCCTTCCATTTGGTTCTACCTGGACTCCAAACTGATCCTCTGAGTTCTCAGACCTGTTGGGAAATCTTGTGGCTATCACCAGAAAACAGTGGGATCAAAGAAAGAGAACACAGTATAATGAGGGGCTGAGAGTAGCTCTGGACAGTATGGCCCCTTTCCCCATGGTCAGTACCTACTCTCCCTTCTCCATCAGGCCTGTGCTGCTTCTCAAACCCGGTAAACTGAAGAGTGAGCCTCATCAGTCACTTACTCTTCAGAGCTCTCTTTGGCCCACCCCAAAAGACAGAGGGGCTAAGCCCTTGGAAGAAATTAGTCTATACCAAATGGACATAACAATCACTGAAATTTACATAGCAATTTAAAGTCTGCAAAACACTTCCATTCATTATCTCATTTGAGCCTTGAAAGAATTCTGTGAAAGAAATATTACACATATTCCCATTTTACAGATGAAGAAACTGAGACCTATGGAAGTTAAGTGACATACCTGTGGCGACATGGTTACATATGAGGTGAAAGAGTCTAACCCTCAACTCTTAGATCCTATGATCCAGGTCAGTGAAGTAGAAAGAGTTTTAGATTTGGAATTAAAGGTCCTAGGTTCAAATCCTGCCTCTGTTTATAGGACCTTAGGAAAGTCACTTAACATTTCTTGGCCTTGTTGTCCTTATTTGTAAAATGTGGTTATTGGACAAAATGACCTCTATGGTCCCTTTTAGCTATGGAGCTATCAGTGTTCTTGTGACTTGAGAGCTATGGCCAGCCCAGGAGCTAAAAGCCAAAGTCTTTACTGACCCTGGCTCCAGGACTTCTGAAGCTGTACAATCATAAGATTATAGATTTAAAGCTGTACAATCATATAGATTATAGATCTTTGAGGCCACCCAGTCCAATCCCCTCATTTTATAGATGAAAAATCTGCAGACCAAAAAGGTTAAAGGTCTTTCTCCTCACTTAGAGCAAGGTGCTACACTCTCACCAGGAAAAGGGTAAGTGCCCAGCTCAGGGCCCATCTCCTGGTTTCTCCTTTAATCCTTAATTTGGGGCAGTTAGGTAGCACATAGTGGAGATGGTGGGCCTGGAGTCACGAGGACTTGAGTTCAATGGGACCTCAGACACAGTAAATCATGTTGCTTAGCAGGTTTGCCTCAGTTTCCTCAGCTATTAAAATGGCGATAATAATAGCACCTACCTCGCAGGGATCAAATGAGAATGCCTGGCACAGAGCGAACGTTATATAAATATTAGCGATTACTATTAATCTCACTCCCCATTCCAGTGGTTCCACTAATCTCTGAAGACAGGCCACTGAATGGTGGGGTTATTCTAAGAAAGGAGAGAGGAGAGAGAGAAAGGGAAAGAAGGAAGAGAAGAGAAAAGGGAACAAGGAAAAGGAGATGAAGATGAGAGAGGAAAAAAAGAAAAATAACTCCTGGAAGGGAGGAGGAGCTGGCTAGGGGGAAATGGGAGAAAACAGGGGAGACTAAAAGAGAACCAAACGAAGACAGTCTAAGAAATGTGAGAAGCCAAGAAAAAGTGGAGGCCTGTGTGCCGTATGCCCAGTTCCACCTGGAATCAGCATCTCAGCGTCCCTTCCAAGTTGCCTACCCCTAAGTGCTCTCTCCGCTCCTGTCAAAGTGCCCCGGTATCTTTGTCTCCGGCCCCTGAATCCCCACTGCCTCTAACTCTGGAGCCGCTTCACTTCTTTTTCTCTCTGACCGCCCCCACCCCCTTCACTCCCCAGACCTGATCCTCAGTCCTCCAGACCTTCCTGTTCCTCCACCCAACTGCAGTGTCATCCCCAGGCTCCCCTCTTCTCTCTGCTTGTACCCCTAGACCCCCCCCAGAACCCGGGTCTCCCGATATCCAGCCTGCAACGCCACCCACAGCTCCTTCCAAGTCAGCCCTGGCTTGACTGGCCTCTTTTCTCCATCAGTTTTGGGCAGGGCCACGTGGGCAGAGGGCAAGGCTAAGTGGCTCAGGGTTGCCTTCCATTGGCCAGGGGGTGGAGTTCCATATCACCCAGGAACGGTCGATGGAAGACTGGTCCCACCCCCAAGAGGGCGGGACCTGAGGAATCACAGCTGGAAGGGGGCAGGACCTAGGGTTCGCAGCTGGAAGGGGGCGTGGCGGCAAGGCGCTTCTGCTGCGCGCGGGCTGGGGGCGCCCCGGACTTGCCATAAAGTGAATGGGCGTGGGCGGGGGGGAGTCAGTCGGCTCTGGGTCTCTCTAACTCCCTGCTTGAGTCCCGGACCGCTCCAGAGGAGCTGCGGCCCTGACGCTGGGGGGAGCCCCCCCACTCCGTTCCCCGTCCCCTGGGACAGCAGGGAATCGGCTTGCCGCTGGATGCACTGTGAGTGTCCGCTCTGCTGCCGGGGTTGAGGGACAAGGCATGGGGGCCAAGGCTGGGTAGAGGGGAACCGGAGACTGGAGGAGGGACCCGGGATGTGGGAGAGTGAGGAGCTGAGAGAGGACCCAGGACCCGGGCCACAGCGGAGTGACAGATGTGTCTGGGGTAAAGTGACCGAGGCTTAAAAGAAAGGGACGGGCAGGAAAGGGTCTTCGGGAGTGGGGAGATGGGGAGAAAGGGAAACTGTGAAGAGAGTTAGAGGAGGAGTTAGGAGTGAAGGCGCCTGGGCAATGCGGTAGTCGCCCGTGGGGCTGGCCTCGATGGTTGCCCAGGGGTAGGTAGCCTCAGATTCCCCTGACATGTTTCCTTCGTGGGCTTACTCCCCTGCCCTGGTGTCCAGGTCTGCTTATTACCGTAACTGGGTCAGCAGATCTTCCAGGAGAGCAAAATCTCCAGAGCAATGTCTCCAGGAATGGTAGGAGAGGGTCTGGGGAAAAGGGGTGTCCAGAACTCTGGGCTCCAGATGGAATCGTATATTCAGGGAGGTGTGTCCCGAGTTAATTGGATTGTGCGTAGTGTGACTGGGCCTGTAGCCCTGGGGGCCAGGCTGGACAGGTCGTTCGTTACCGGGAGCTCAGAAAAAGAATAGGGCGCTGTATTTAGAGTTAGGACTGAGAATGCCGTTCCCTAGGTCCCGGGCCAGGCTTGTAGGTCTTGGATGGTCAGAATCCGGCTGTGTGCCCGCGGCTCCGCGTCCCGGGCCAGGCTGTGCATCCCGGTTGGTGGAGTGCATTTGTTACTAGACACGGCAAGGCATCCAGGACAGGATCGAACTTAGCACTTCGTACATCTAGCACTTTGCATCGGTTTCGGAGAGATTAGAACTTCATTCAAGGAGAGGGAGGCTCACTAGTTGAGGATTGGCGGGGTCCTGAGAACCCAGACAATTAATTAGGCACACTCATTTCTGCTTTTCTGCGCTTCCTCTTGGCCAACTTCCACTCAAAAAAGATCCCTACCCCTATCCCGATCTAAAGATGCTGTCATTTTCTGCCAAGGAGAAAATGAAAGCAATCCTTAACCCATCTCCAAGTAACAGTCATCCAGAGATCCGGTGAGAAGAGAAACAGAAAGAGAGCATTTATGGGAGACTGGAGAAAGGACTACCAAAAAGCCAGA
This sequence comes from Pseudochirops corinnae, assembly GCA_028646515.1. Classification (NCBI taxonomy): domain Eukaryota; kingdom Metazoa; phylum Chordata; class Mammalia; order Diprotodontia; family Pseudocheiridae; genus Pseudochirops; species Pseudochirops corinnae. The sequence goes on from CM053589.1 coordinate 121,194,876, forward strand.
GGGAAAAGGAAGGAAGGTAGGAAAGGAGAAAGGAGGGAAAGAAGGAAGGGAGGAAGGGAAGTAGGGAGGGTACAGAGGAAGAGAGAGTGAAGATTCTAGCTGTTGAAGAGACTCAATTGGCCCTGACCTTCAGATTCCCATTTTCCTGGTGTCTACACAAACACACTCACTCCATGAGCACAACTGGCCCTGAACCTCCTGTATCAATTCTCATTTTTATACTTGTTTAGAGGGAAAGGAAACGAATTTTAGAAAAGACAAGGACCCACATAGATAGCTGGCCAGGTAAGACAGTTTACTCCCTTCCTGGAAAATGGACGGAGCATAAGAATCCTGAAATTTCCTTGACTCCTGATCCCACCCCCACTCTCAGCCCACTGAACCTGGGTGTGAAGAAAAGGAAGGAGAATAATCTCTGGGTTCAAATATCTGTTCGTGTATCCATAAGGTTCAGGCCTTTGTCTTTGCTCTGAAGCAGCTGTCTGTAGGATATAGGATGCTTTCTTACCACCTACATTTCTATTACTTGCCCCTGCCCTAGGTCCCCTAGAATTGTAGAATTGTCCTTGAGCTCCAAACCCACTGTTTATTTTCTGTTTCTCCTGCTCTGCTCTTTCTTCACTCTCCTAAACACAGACACTGTAAGGACTCAAATGTTGGAGAGAGGAGAGTAAGACACTAGTAGAGAAAGAGATTGAAAAGGTCTGTGGGCTAAGTGGAAAGTAGTAGGTAAGTGATACAGGATCATAGACATAGCATCTTCATATGGTCAAGAACAGACTAGGAGTCCATTTAGGGGATAAAAAATTCCAAACTCTAAATGCAGGGCTCAGAACGCTCAGCTAGGACTAGGGAATCACTCAATGAAAATCATAAAGAATGAACAGTACGTTGGCCCCAGGCTCTGCTTTGGCCACTAAGGCCAACATAGGCATTCCCTTTGCCTGTCTACAGACAATAGTGCTTTCTGTGAGCAGTTCTGGTCTCTGCTTCTCAAGAAAGGCCCAGAGATGGCAACTAGGATCATTTGAGAGATAGGGGACAGGCAAGGACTGCTTGCTGTCTGAGGACAGATTGAAAAAGACTAGAAACCTTCCGTTTGGAAAAACAGACTGAGAGAAGATAGAATCAAAACTTATAACAGCAGGATTATTATGCATAAGGGGAACATTTTCATCAAATCCCAAAAAATCCTGTATTAACTTCCCTGAAGCTTAAGTGATTTAAATTTAAGGCAAATTAAAGAAAGCCCTATAATTTTACAAGTGAAAAATTTAGAGAGCTCATATTTCCCTACCACAAGAGGTGGCCTCAGGAAGGAAATAAAAGTACAATGAAATGAGTTGGAAGAAATTGATGAATGACAGGGCCAACAAATGACCATTAAGAGAAGTGGAATATGCCTGAACTTGAAGGCTTATGTCAGTGAAGACATACCTGTACTCCATGACATGTTGTTCAGAGCTGCAGTTGACCGAAGAATTCTAATCTAAATGGATCATGAGCCTAATCCTGGGGGGAAATTATATGTATCTTTGATTGCTATTGCTTTTGTATTCCCAGAACCTAGCTCAATGCTTGGCACATTAATAAATGCTTGATTGATTGATCCTTGATCAGATAGCACAGATGCCCTTGACTTAGGCCCCAGTCCTATGTTCCCTTGTCTTCTCCTAAGAGAGATTTAGGTTGAAAATCCCAAGATGTACAGCCCCCTCTCTCACACTAGAGAAAAAAAAAACCCTTCCTGGTCAGTCTTTTTCTCTCTCCTCTAACCCACCTCCAGCCCTGACCCCTGTGGAAGGAAGGCAAGGGCAGCAGGCCAAAAGCTTAGAGGAGAACAGAGGTGGGAGGAGGAGGTCAGGTCTTGGGGTTTGGTGTTTTTTTTTTTTAATTTTACCACCATTACTTGCCTCTGCCTCACACTAGGTGGCGCTTTCTGTGCCATAGCTGACAATATAGACGAGGCAGGGTCTAAGATTAAGCCCAGGACTAACCTGTGAGTCACCCCTAGTAATCTGGAGATGGCACAGTTCCCATAGCAAAGGTCACAGACCTTGAACTTCTTTCTTCTAGTCTTTCTTGGCATTGCATCCATCCAGTCCTAAGGTAGTAAGGGTAGGTGGTAGAAAATAAGCTAAAAGACAGCAAGGAAAATGGTGAAGGTTAGAGAATGTGTCTTTCAGATCCCTCCCCCTTTGCCATTGCTATGCCCTTACCCTAGTTCTCTTCACTTCACACACACAGCCTATTTCAACATACTTACTTTTTTTTTTTTGGGGGGGGGGCCAATCAGAGTTAAGTGACTTGCCCAGGGTCACACAGCTAGTATATGTCTGAGGCCAGACTTGAACTCAGGTCCTCCTGATTCCAGGGTTGGTACTTTATCCACTGTGCCACCTAGCTGCCCCCTACTTTTTTGAGAAATAATTTCACTTTTTTATTCACAAGTCTTTATCACCTTTGTTCTTGTTATCTACCATGGTCTTTATTACCACTCAAAACATACCAAACATGCTTATGGAAAGTCTAAAACATGTATTTCAAGCATTTTGGTCAAATTAACATTTTTTAGCTAACAAAAGGTTAAAAATCAACATATTGCAAATGTGTAACCATTTTATATCCTGTATATCCTATTCATGATAAGACTATCATGGAATATTTTTATAAGCTAAAATTTTCTTATCACATCTACAGATTTTGTTTTCAGAATCCCACTTATTTCAGAGAAAGGTAGAAGGACTACAGCAAACTGAGAATTGACTCACAGCTTTTGAATTAAGTTGAATAAACTTTATATGGCATAACTATTATTATTGAAATAATATTATAAAAATAATTGACCAGTAAACTTGATTTCCCCCCCTCAAAAAATTTACAAAACCAAACTTTTTATTAAATAGGGAAAAAAAAATTCCTCAAGTGTTTGCAAAGTGTTTTTTTACATATATAAGGTAGGGTGGTCTTCTATGGATGTGTGGTTGTTGAAAACTGAGTTACAGCATTTTAGAGAATAAAGATTTTTTTCTTTACTTTTTTTCCCCCCGAAAGTCCCAAGTCAGTCTCTTGTTCCATTTTGACTCCCTATTTTGATCTAATTACAGCAATTCTTTGGGGGAGCCATCAGCAACATCGTGAAGAAAAGGGGACAAAACAAAGTAGGAACAAAGACATCATCTAGTTTTTCTGAAAAAATGCTTAATATACGTTGAGAGTCAACCTGCAAGAATAAAAAGCAATACAATCAGTCCACACATTCAACTTCTAATAACCTTCCTAGAGATGGCCACACACCAGGCAATACATGGAATGAGGAGTCAAGTCTACTCAGTGAATCCACAATTCCCATTAAGATGGATGCCTTAAACCCCTCTTCTTTTGTTCCCAATCCCAGAGAGCTGAGCTTCAAGTTTCATTCCCAAACTGTGCTTTAGCAGCCTCTAGATGAGGTCTGTGTGGCAAAGGGAAACCAAATAATCTGTGAGCTCAGTCACTACAAGTTAACTTAGAGGTTTGATCCTAAAAAGTGTTGCTTTTCTTACTTCTTAAATTTCCTACTTTTAATCTGCCAAGTTACAACACCCTGCATCAACCCCTGTGCACTGCTGGCCACTTTCTTTCTCTGCAACAAAAGCAATGAATTGCTACCAATACAAACTAAGAATCGAACCATGGCTAAATTAGGTTATCATCACTACAGAATGGGTTGGTCACTCATCCCAAGGCAGCCCCAGCTTCCTGAGCCTTGGTATACTGAGGTTCCTCCCAACCTCTGATCTCTCTCTCTCTCTTTCTCTGTGTCTCGGACTCTTTCTCTTTCTCTTTTTCTCCCTCCCCCTCTCTAGTTCATTGTGCTTAGGTTGCCAGATTAATCTTTCCTAAAGTACAGCTCCTCTACTATTATTCTCCTGCTCATAAACCTTCAATGGCTCCCCCATTTCCTATAAAATAAGGTTCAACATCTTAGCCTGGACTGGTCCCCATTCACCCTGCCAGTTCACACACTTCTCTTTATCATGTATGCTATACCTCAACCAGATTAGTACCCTCCCTAGCCTTCAGACTAGCCATGTTTATTCCCAATTTTGCATATTCATTTGCTCTGCTTTCTTCTTTTGGAAGGCTCTCCTCTTTTCTCTCAGCCTTATCTAAGTCCTGGGCAGCTAATGTGGTACAATCAATAGAGCCCTGGGCTTGGAGCCCAGGTAGATAATAACTTACTAGGTGTGTGACCCTGGGCAAGTCACTTAACCACTATTTGCCTTAGTTCCTTATCTGGAAAATGGGGACACAATGAAGAAGGAAATGGCAAGCCATTCTAGTAAATTTACCAATGTACAGAAGTCCATAATGTCACATAGAGTTGGACACAACTGAATGACTCAGTAACAACAACAAATCTAAACCCCACCTGGCCTTTTTGGGCTCAATTCAGGTCCTTTCTCCTCCATTAAGTTTCTTGCTTTTTTTTTTTGGAGGGCAATTGGGGTTAAGTGACTTGCCCAAAGTCACACGGCTAGTAAGTGTGTCAAGTGTTTGAAGTCGGATTTGAACTCAGGTCCTCCTGACTCCAGGGCCAGTGCTCTATTCACTGAGCCACCTAGCCGCCCTCCTCCATTAAGTTTCAAACCACATCAGACAGCATCCGACCATAACTAATTTTTCAGATCTTGGACTCTATAATACTAGACACAGGGGTGGGGAACCTGTAACCTCAAGGCCACATATGGCCCTCAAGGTCCTCAAGTGCGGCCCTTTGCCTGTTAGACTCTATATGACTCATTCAGGAATTTAATTACATGATTGTGATTTACCTAAGTCTTGTCTTTTCAACTATGCTAGAAACTTCTAGAAGTCAGGGCAGGAATTATCTTACATCTTTCTTGTTTCTTCCTCAGCAGCTAGCACAAAGCTGGGCACACATACTTGTCATAAATGTCCTTATACATAAAAGGTGTGATGAAATGGTTGACCCAATTACCTCCCAACTTTTATTCTCACTCTTTTGCAACTTCAATTCCCCAGTTTCACTCTGCCAGCCCTCATGGATGTGGAGTTCTTGTCTGGGCTGAGGCTTTCAGGTCCAAACTCTTCTCTGTTAACTCCTACCTTGGGCAGTTCAGTCCGGATGGTTTCAGGACACAGCAGGTCATGGATTTCGAACGTGTTTGTAGCCTCTGCGATGAAAGACACTGTACCAGTCCTGCCTGCAGGACAGTAGAGCTTCATTCTCACAGCACTGACCAGGCCTTTTATGAGCCTCTGGCTTTAATGTCTTTCTCAGTACTTTTTGCCATGCTGTGCCACAGAATAGTATAAATCAAGTACCTCTTCTCTCCTTCCTTTGTACCTACCTATAGGCCCAGCTTGAGCTCCTCCCATTTGGTTTCTGAAAGAGGAAGTCTCCCTCCAATCTAGACTTCAGGTCTTCCCATCAGGATTTGAGTCAAAATGACAATGGCACTGTAACCCTATAATTGGCCTTCTTTATGGTCCCTCTGTTTGGGGCTTCAGGGAAAGAAAGGTTATTTTCTTTTGGAAATAAGCCCAGGTTCAAATCTTCTCTGTCCTGCCAGCTTGGGAGCAAAACTTCAATGACCTTGGACCTACTGCTTTGACAGAATCTTGCAGCCACCTCATTGTGCCCACCAGATATCTTATCATCTTTCTCTTCTCTCTCCCTGACCAGTAGCACAGTCTGGATCAGGGCTGAGGAACCTGAGGCCTCAAGGCCACAAGGCCACATGTGGCCCCCTAGGTCCTTGAGTGTGACCCTTTGACTGAATCCAAATTTCATATAACTCAAAGGCCAGACTTGAGGACCTAGAAGGTCACACGTGGCCTTGAAGTCCTAGGTTCCCCTCCCCTGGTCTGGATCCTCTCCTTAATGAGTCCTGGCTATTTTAATCTTCCCTCTCTGTTCTGAACTTTTCTGCAATCCTAGCTCCAGGCAGGATCTCAGCCCCCCTACAAGCCTCCAATTACTTCTGTCTCTGGTTTCCTCCTGCACAGACCCATAGAGCTGGGAAACACCCACACCAACAAAAAGTATAAAAGGGAAAGAAAGTAAAGACCCTAGTCTAGGCTCATGTTTGTGGTGGCCTCTTGAGTCACATCAAGACTTATTTGTTGTGTCTTACCCTACTAATTTTGTTTCATCTACTAAATTCTGCCTGTTCTCTGATTTCTATCCTCTGTCTGTCACTTCCAGAATCTTGGTTTGTCCTAACTTCTGTCTAATGCAGGGTCTCCCACAGTCAGCCTGTGTCTAGCCCAGACTAATGGCAGACTGCCCCCTCTCCCCACTATTGATCAGTTCTGCCTAATTACCACCTGCCTCCCTCCTCCAGTGCTCCTCTCTGAACTTGTTGCCTTTTGATGGCATGGCCTGTTCTAGGGAATTCTGGTTTCTACCCTCTCCTCTAGCTTGGAATCTGTTCTTTCCTTTACAAGGTACTCACTCTAGGGATCTTTCTTCTCTTTTTCATAGCTTCACTTTTATTCCAAACATCAGGATCTTCTCTCTTTCCTGTTGCTGTACTCTTTCCTGTTGCTATACTCTTTCCCCATGATAAGATCACAAGCAACTGTCTTCCTCAGGACTCCACTTCTGACCGATTCCTGGTTCTAGAGGTAGTTCTCAGCTCACATCTTATCTCCAGGTTCAACTATTTGCTATAATTCATACATTCACTGCTGAGCTCAGACTAATGTGTCCTCCCCATAACCCATAATTGTCTTTATTAAAGGTGTAAGATTCCTCTTCAGGGAATTTATGGGAATGGAGATGTAGCTGTAATAGCTAAGAAAACAGGGGATGTGAGCAAGAAACTTAATGGAGGAGAAAGGACCTGAACTGAGCCCAAAAAGGCCAGGTGCCTTCGTTGGGTTCCTTGGTGAGGCCTGAGTCCTGTCTCTTCTCCCAGCCGCCCTAACAGGCTTTCTCCCAGCTCAGCATCCAAACCATCCATGTTCCCCTTTCCCTCAGGAAGAGTTGTTAGCTCCTGAAGCCTGCCTGCTGAGGGATTGGGGGATGGGATGGAAAGGGGCCCAAGTGGGGAGAGCAACAGACTCCAAAACATCCGAAGCAGCTGTCACTGTCACAGAGCAAGGGTGAGAAGGATGTGTCTCCATGTGGGTATGTCTGTCTGAGTGAGCATTTCTGTGTATGAATGATAGCATGTAATAGTAGATGTGCATGAGTTCCTTTCTGTATGTGAGCACCTTTTTCTTTGAGTCGTGTATATTTATATCCAGGGAGAAGAGTGGGTATAGGCAGTTGTGTGTATGAATGTCACTCTCTCTGTCTCCATGTAAGTATATGAATAACCACTGTAGTGAACATGAACCCTGTGAGTTGTATGAGTGTTAGCTTCTGTTTCTCATGTCTCTCTTTTTTTTTCTTCTCTGGTTGCTAGTTTTCCACATGTTCACCACTTCCACCCCAAATATAGGAAGAAACTAAGGCCCAGAGATTGGAAGATTGTTTGGGGGATAGAGGTGGATATTGTCCAAGACAAACAAAATCCCAAGATTCTAGACCCAAAGACCTTTGGTAATATGTGAGACCTCATTTAATAATAGTGTGCTAGGACTCATTTAATAATAATACTAGCATTTATAAAGTACTTTAAGCTATATGAGCTTTCAGAACGTTAACTCATTTGATCCTCATGACAATCCTTTGAAATATGGTGTTATTTATTATTATCCCCATTTTACCAAGGGGAAACCAAGGTACAGAGAGGTTGAGTGACTTACCCAGGGTCATACAGCTAGTAAGGATCCAAGGAAGAATTGAAATTCAAGTCCCGTACTCTATCCATTATGCCATTTGGTGCCTACTCTACTATCTGAGATGAGACTTGGGGCATCCCTGGACCCTTCTCCCTTGCTCTTTATGGGTACAGCAGGACCCTGAGGTGGGTTATTAACCACTCACAGCACCCAGGGAAGGGAGGGCCTGGTCTAGACTCTGGGATATATCAAGAAGGCAGGGAGTAGCAAAAAAACAGATGGACTCCTGGGTTTTGTCTATTTTACTCTTTTCTTCTCATACTCAGGTAATAAATGGGCAGGGGGTGGGGAGAGGAGTCTAAGTTGGTAGAGAAATAAGAGATGTGTGATCCTTTTGCCCTATATATTCTCACCCTCAGAGAGCTAAACTATACCCTGGCAAGAAAACTTTCAACCTATTCTAAAGAATGAGGTTCTTTTTGCTGGCTAACATTTATACCTAGAGATTTGGGAGGGATGGGTAAGTATGTAGGAATTGGCAGGAAAACTGAAATGCTAGGAAAAGAGTAAAAGACGTTGAATCTGCTTCTGGAAGCCTCATCTCTGGTATCTCTTTACTATCCCAAGGTTTGGATCTTGAGGGCCCTCATGCTGCCTGACCTCGCCCCTTCCCTGACCTCCATGTTTTCCCTCTTCCCTTCCCTTTGAGACTTCAAAGAATCACTTCTCTAGACCCAGAAAAAGATATTTTGAAGGTGAGGATGGAGTGGTGAAGAGTCAAGTTTTCTCTGGCTACCAGAAAAACTAGGAGCCATTCCTGGTTTTGGCTCTGGCCCCCAATCCCTGTCTTGGAGAGATGAGTTTAAGGGGATAGATAAAGGAGAGACTTTTGACTTAATAAGGTGGGTAGTGATGGAAGAGAGTGACTGGTAGCTGGCACTAGTAGCTGAAAGGATTGTTAACTGGGTATGCCCACAGAATGATGGGGGGAGGAGGTAACTGTGTTGGGGACAGGGACAGCTGTGATCCTTTACAGTTGGGTAGAGAAAAGGGGCATTACCATCCGCAAATAAGTATCCATCTGCTCCTTCCCAGGAAGGACTTACAACAAATTCAGAGGAAGCAAAGTGAGGTATGACTCTGTTGGGGCTTGTCCACTATGTTAATGTTATGATGCACAGCTTTGCATAGAATTCCACCCCACTCCTACTTTGGGCTGACATGGGAGATTGACACTTCACTGGATCACCTCAGAATGCCCAGCCTCCTTCCCCATAAAGAGATGCTGGGATTCCTATACCCCTTTTGGGAGACCCCTTCCCACCAGAATAAGTTCTTTGAGGCCCTTAAGAAGTCAGAGTTTAGAGGATCACTGTCCAGGATGGTATAAAATAGGGTATAAAATAGATTTAGAAATACCTTAGGAGCTAAATTCTTAGGGCCTTCCCACCCAGTAAAATCTAAGTTCCTTGAGGGAACTCCTCCTTCAGGGCAGAAAGTTTCTTTTTATGTTTTTCATGTCCTCCAATATCTAGTGTAGCAATGTATGTAATAAGTGCTTATAAATGTTTGTTACGTTGAATTGAATGGAGCTAGGCTGAGCCCAACAATGGTTTCTCCAAGCAAGCCAACAGGAAACAGAAAGGGGTCATACACAGAAGGTGTGTGTATAGGATATATATGTGGATATTGGTGGTAGCTTGTGTGCCTATGAATATGTGTTTATGAGATCACTGGAGAGAGTGCAGTATGTTACTTATAGGGTATTTTACTCTATATTAGATATAAAATCAGACCAGGGTATCCAGACAACAGGGGGTGTGAGTTGGATGTGTTAGGGTTCTAAGTGTGGATATAGGAGGGAGACCATCCCTGTAATGTCTGTATGTGCCTGTAGTTATTTATATAGGGAGAAGGGAACATCAACAGATGTCTATCCGAACGTGTGTGTGTGTGTGTGTGTGTGTTCAAATAGAGCCTTCTAAGGATAAACTTTTCTTTCTAGGGCTTAGACACTGGTATAGATGGAAATAACTATAGCCACTGCCTCTGAGGATCATCAGTCTTCACCTCACATGACCAGTAAGGAATACTGATGCATCCCACTTTGGTGAAACCCATAAATTACCAGGCATTTGTTAAAGTGCCCATTAAATGTGCTCAGCACCAGATACAAAAATGAGACAGCTCCTGCCCTCAAGGAGTTTACATTCCATAGGGTCTCTGCGTGAATATAACACGTTTTCAGAAAAGTAATACAAGATCTATACAGAATAAATACACAAAGATTTGGATGAAGGTGATAACTGCTGGGGGAATCTGAAAGACTTCTTGAAGGGTATAGTACTTGAACTGAGCTACCTCTAAAGGGAACTAGGGATTCTAAGAGGTAGAGGTGAGAAGGGAGAGCATTCCAGCCATTGCGGGGCACAGAGGCAAAAGATGGTACAATCTGGCTGTAGCATAGAGCGTCTTAGTGGAAGGAGGATGTAATCAACCAGGAAAGATACTTTAGGCCAATCAAGATTGTTAAGAACCAGAAGAGATTATCTTTTATCCTCCTGGCAATGGGGAGTAACTGAAGTTTCTTGAGCAGAGGAGTGACATGGTTAGACCTATGCTTTAGGAATATCAGTTTGGCAGTTGCATGGAGGATGGATTGGAAAAGAAAGTCTAAAGGGCCAACATGTTGACTATTGCAATAGTGGAGGTGAGAAGTGATGAGGGCTTGAACTAGGGTGATTATGGTAAGAGTAGAACAGATGCATGAGATATCGTAAAGGTGGAATCAATAAGACTTGGCAACTGTTTGCATATGGGACTGATAATGAAGAGTCGAGCACGATTCCTAGGTTGTAGAGCCGAGGTATTGGGGGGGGGGGGGTAGGGCCTAGGTTACCAATTTTCCTGCTGACCACCCTTCCTCCTTGCCTCCAGAGCCACCCTGCTCTGGGCCCCATGGAGTTTGCCCTGCTGAGTGAGGCTGAGGCCAGGAGCCCTGCACTGTCTCTGTCTGATGCCGGCACTCCCCACCCCCCTCACCCGGAGCACAGCTGCAAGGGCCAAGAACATAGCGGTGAGTGAGAGGGTCTTGGCTCAGAGGCCTAGAATAGAAGGTGGGCCCTGGTGAGGGGCTAGTTGGGGCCTAGGGTGACCCTTGCAATGATTGGAAGAGGACACAGTGGCCTAGACATAGTGGGAGCCTTGGGTCCTGCCAGGGTGACTCTGCCTTTCCTCATTCCCATCCAGATACGGAAAAGGCCCCACCACAATTACCTGGAGGTTCCCCAACTGAGGATGGGTCCCTAAAGAAAAAGCAGCGACGGCAGCGTACGCATTTCACCAGCCAGCAGCTGCAGGAGCTGGAAGCCACCTTCCAGCGAAACCGCTACCCAGACATGAGCACCCGAGAAGAGATTGCAGTGTGGACCAACCTCACTGAGGCTCGAGTTCGGGTATGAGGGCTACCTCTTCCCATCCTCAGCCATTTTCTTCTACCCTACCCTAACCTACTCTACCCTATCCTATCTTACCCTACCCTACTCTACCCTATCCTATCCTACACTACCCTATCTAACCCTCTCCTGCCCTCCCCATTCTTCCCTATTCTTTCTTACCCATACTTCCCTTCACATATACCTGGACCCACCTAGCCTCGGAAGGCCAGCTTCGCTCCGCCTCCGGTATCTCCACCCTACCTTGTCCAGCCAATTATCTCCTTGCTTCATAACCCCGCCCTACCTTCAGCTTGCTCCTCACCTCACCTAAATCAAATCCATTGACTCCTTCCCCCCTTTTGTCTCTCACTTAGAAACAATGCCTAGCTCATTTTCCATATCCTCCTTGACCCCGAGTTCCCTGACCCCTACTGTTTCTCGGTCTATCGCAGTGGTTCTCAACCTTCCTAACACCGCGACCCTTTAATACAGTTTCTCGTGTTGTGGTGACCCCCAACCATAAAATTATTTTCGTTGCTACTTCATAACTGTAATTTTGCTACTGTTATGAATCGTAATGTAAATATCTGATATGCATGTATTTTCATTGTTACAAATTGAACATAACCCACAGGTTGAGAACCGCTGGTCTATCGGGTCCCCGTGCTACCTGCCCTTTCTGACCCCCGGGTCCCCTCATGTCCCCAGGTGTGGTTCAAGAATCGCCGGGCCAAGTGGCGGAAGCGGGAGAGGAGCCAGCAAGCCGAGCTGTGCAAAGGCGGCTTCGGGGCGTCGCTTGGCGGGTTGGTGCCTCCCTACGAGGAGCTGTATCCCGGGTACTCCTACGGGAACTGGCCGCCCAAGGCCTTGGCCCCGCCGCTTGCAGCCAAGACCTTTCCCTTCGCCTTCAACTCGGTCAATGTGGGCCCTCTGGCCTCGCAGCCTGTGTTCTCTCCTCCCGGTTCCATCGCCACCGCTGCCTCCATGGTCCCCACAGCTGCTGCGGGCGCTGCGGGCGCCGTGGCCGGCCCAGGAGGCCTGCAGGGATTGGGCGGGGGTCCTGCGGGGCTAGCCCCGGCTGCGGTCTCTTCGGGGGCGGTGTCTTGCCCCTACGCCTCGGCAGCCGCCGCAGCCGCCGCTGCCTCTTCCCCTTACGTCTATCGGGACCCGTGTAACTCAAGCCTGGCCAGTCTGCGGCTCAAAGCCAAACAGCACGCCTCCTTCAGTTATCCCGCAGTGCCCGGACCAGCCCCTGCCGCCAACCTTAGCCCGTGCCAGTACGCCGTGGAGCGGCCAGTATGAGTTGTCGGTGCCCCCCAGCCAATCCCACACGCCCACCGGGAGCAGGGCAGCGGACAGATCAGCCCGGCCTTAGACTGCAAATCCCCAGGGCTTGCTCAGCTTTACCCCCTTTGCCCTCCCAGTGCCTGGACTAGAGCCCCCTTTCTCCTCGAGGAAGAACTGGGGCGGGGGGCAGTCCCTGTTCAACCCCCTGGTCTCTACGGTACCCCGAGTGACAAACCCGAGGTACAGATACAGTGACTCCAAGTCTGAGGCCGGGGAGGGTGGCTAAGTCACTGTGAGCCCCGCTGGGGGATATATGTGGGGGACAAACGTTCCGCGTTCACCTGGCAGCTCGTCTTGGACTCTTCCAACTATCTCCGACTCCCTCCCCCTCCCGGTTTGAAAAGAAAAGAAATCAAATAAACCGGAGACTCCCCTGCCATCTGCTGATTCAGTCTGGGGTTCAGCCTCTTTGGGCATAACCTAATCCTCCCACCCCCCTCTCTCCCAAATAGGACTCCTAACCCTACCTCCTTAGGTGGAGGCATTCAACCTCCACTTCCCTGTCCTAACTTCCAAGCCTCAGTTTGCTCTTACATAGAATGGGAAGAGAAGACTATGGCTTAGTGGGAGAAAAGACCAAGCAAGGCCAGGGAGTGATAGCATAGAGGTGAAGAGATTCGAGGACCAGCCTACTTCTCCTGCCACAATCAATGCGGACGTGGCGCCACCTCGTGGCTAGAAGGGGAACTGCCACAAGATCTGGCTTGATCACTCCAGAGATTGGGAAAAGGGGATGGCGAAAATAAGAAGATAGAGGGTGTGTGCATTTGTGTGACTCTGGAGTATGTGTGTCACCTCGTCATAAATCGAGGGAGTGTGGTGCAGTGGAAAGAGGCTGAAGGACCAGGAAGCAGAAGATCTAGGTCCCCACTTCTGGACTGGTCACTGATTTGATGAATTACTTTATCCAAGTCACTCCCTTCTCTGGACTCATTTCCTCATCTAGTACCACTCTCTCATTTTACCTTCTACTCCTAACATAAAATGAGTCTATAAAGAATGTTTCTTCAGTGACTGTTATCTGTTTCTGTTCTGTGTGTTTATGTGTTTATGTCTGCCTGTACGCGTATGTACATGTGGGCTCTCTGTTCTCATGGCCAGTGTTTTCTCTGACAGTTTCCATAACAGTCAATGCCTCTGTGTTGTCCACAGTCATCGCTGGTGCTAAGGGCCATCAGTGTCTGCAGGTTTGTCTGCGTTTCTACGTATATTATTGTTCATACAATTGTGCAGGGGTATTTCTTTCCACATCTTCTCTTAGGCTGACCTCCACGTGTCTCTCCTACTCCCAGCCATTGATGCCAAACTCTCGTGCCAAACTTTCCACATGGGCAAAGCAGGTCCCACTCCAAGGAACACTTCTGATCCGGGAGAAAAGGCACATTTCTTTTAGATGTTTAATTTTTAAAAATATAGCAAGAAGAATTTAAGATTTCTCGATAGAAATATAAATAACCTCTTAAAGCCAGGACTACTGACAGGACCAGCTCTAGCCTCCACCTTACCCAAGGGCCTGAAAAGGGGACATTCTCTTTGGCCTTCACATTAAAAACAGAAATATCCAATTATGGGGCTCTTTTCTGTGTGTATGTGTGGGAAGGGGTTTCTTAAGTTCCAACCCCACACAAAAGGTGGGAACACATCTTGGTAAATTACCCTTACCTCCCCAGGAACACATGTGAGTAGCAGGAGATCACACAATTGTCCCCAGAGCCTGACCCTGTTCTTCATTCCCTCCCTCAGGCTTTCCCCTCATTGAAAGGTCCCCTTCCAAAGAAGAGGGGTAGTTGATTCTCTTACTTCTTTTCTGACTTCACTGGCTCTTGGCCTTGACCTCAGCCTTGGTTTGAACAGTTCTGAAATAGGCCTGGTAAAAGAATTTCAGGAAGAGGGCAAAGTAGGCAAAATACATTGCAAAAGTCCAGAAAAAGTATTGCTTAGAGGTATAGCAGTCACAATCCTTGCGCCAGAGGAAGCTTAGGATGCTAACCGAAGCCCCAACAAACATCTGTGTAATCTGCAGAGTGGTGATGATCATGGGCAGAATTCGGGGGGTTTTCAGACCCAAGGCCTTCACTGTGTAGTAAGAATACATGACAGAATGTACGCCATAGTTCATGGTCATGAACCAGTAACCACCTGCCCCACCATTCTTGTAGGCAAAAGATGTATACACTAGGACTGTGCTATGGTGGAACCAATGCAAGAACAGGAGCTGCTGCTTCCGAAGTATGATGAATGCAGTGTCCCCTTTTGGATGGAAAGAGAGGGAGGGTGAGAGTCGTGACTAGGAAGCCTCAAGTGCACTGACTGATAGGAATACTTGCCCACTTCCCCACATAGCACTGGGTTTCATTTTGTCCCCACACCACACCTGAGAAGTGGGAACAGCAGGGAAGGGAAGTCCCAGGGTGAGAAAAGTAGGGGGTAAGGATCCCAAGGTAAGAAGGTCTATTATTATTACTACTCTTAACACTGATATAGCACTTCATTTGCAAAGCACTTTCTTCATAAGAGCCTTGTGACATAGGTAATACAGGTACTATTACCACCATTCTATAGATGGATTACCTAGAGCTTAGAGAGCATGTTGCTTCTTTGTAGTACAACTAAACTTGAATCCAGATCTTGAAAGCAAGATCAGTGTTCTTTTCACTATAGTAAACTGCTGAGAGTGGGAAGAATATTTCTGGGAAGTGGGGAGGGGATTCCTAGGGAATTCCTAGGTGGGAAAAGGGTAGCCACAGGAACTTGGCTGGTAGAAATTATAACTTACCAAACTCCACAATTTTGCTGAGTAGAAAAAGCAAAGCCCAGAAGCGCACAGTGGGGTTATAGATGAAGCCGAGATGGCACAATGAATGCTTCAGCCCCCCCCACATCAATAGAGCTCCTAGATATTTCCATGTCCTTGCAGCTCCCAGGATGCTGAAATAGGGTTAGCCCAAAGTCAATAAGCCCTCCTTCCTTGACTGTCCCTCACCCCACCTTCCACTTAAAAGGGAGTCTCCTTTTACAGGGGTGGGAGATCTTATAACCCAAGCAATTGTGACGTCTTAAAGGTATGAAAGCCACAAGGGATTCTGAGGGTGTCAGGGACTCTGAAAATATGGATGTGGAGATTCCAAGGTGTCAAACTCCTCAGAAAGCATTGAAGGTCCAGGAAATTAGGGACTTAAAGGGTGGGGAGGCTGGAAGGTGAGTGGAAAATGGATTATGAGATACTGGGGGAGAGGACAAAGAATCCTGGTAAGAAAGGTGGTAGGCATTGGTGGCCCAGAAGGTGGAAGAATTTGAGATTTGTTGTGATCTGAGAAATAGGGGAAAATGGTTAGAGGCCACTAGTGATGAAAGGAGTTTGGGAGTATTTGGGGGTCCAAGGGATAGAGGTCGTGAACCTTAGGGAAATCTAGAACCCATGACATATGGAATAACCTTAGGAAGAAAGGGATTGGGAGTTAATACCTGAAAATGGCAAGGGAGAAAGACCAAATGGTCAGGGGCAATCGTAGATTGAAGCGTTTTCGGTCCTTCATATATCTCTGCCCCATGAAAATGAACATTAGGTAGATAAAAGCTAAGGGAAAGGACATTGTCCTGGAAATGTAAGAGAGATGGATTACTAAGGGACTGTGAGAAATCTTTTTGAGGTTGGAAAGAACTACCCCTCCCCCCAAAAAAGCCATACTTAAGGTTTGGGAAACGGAACAATTAAATCTCCTGATCCTGGTATCACAGTGATTTGTCAGGGGAAGGCAGCTGATGTTAAAGGAGTCTTGAGTTTATTCACACCTTTCTAAATATTGAGGGTGCCTTTCTCATCTGTTGCCTTCCTCATTTACACACTCACTAATATCCTGCCGTTTGTCCCCAGCAGGCTTCTTGTCTACCTCCTCCACTCTATGTTGGGAAAGAAAACCACCCCTATATCTGTAATCTGACTCTTCTTCCTCCCTCATTGCCAGGGCCGGTACCAGCCTCCCATCTGCCTCAGAGATTTGGATGGGTAATGGCATGTCTCTCCTGTTTCCCTGTCTAGGCATTGTTGTATTTGGTGGTGGGGCAATGGGAAGGGGAAAGCTCAGGGAGGAGAACTAGTAAGCAGAGCAGACATCTCCTCCTTTCCCAGTTCCCTGGACAATGGGGTATTCAGGGCACAAAATGCCAATTGTGAAGAGCGACTGCTCACTCAGAGGGGCCAATCCACCCTGGGCCCCTGGTTTCTAGTAGCCCCATATTCATTTCCATACAGAGAGTTTAACAGATCATTATACATACATACATATATATAGACAGACAGACATGTACAGATACACATGCATTTATACAGACAGAAAAAACATACACAAACCCATAGAGTAACTCCTAGTCCTCCAGGATAAAGCTCTGGAAAGTCAGGGAGAGACATATGCATAGAGGGAAGACGAGATCCTCATCAGGACTGATACTGAGTCTGGTTCATAATTATCATCGCCTAAGAGCCAGAGACACCTACAGTCCTCACCGGACACATCTACTACATTACTACATGGCTCTCCCAGGAAGTAAGGTGAGAGAAAGAGAGTCTGGAGTGGGACAGAGTATGGGAACAGAGGAAGAGCTAGCCCCAGGTGGGAGATGTGGGAAGGGAAAGCAGGTCAACACAATCTGATTTCCCACTGCCTCTTGCTGTTCCTCTCTTTCTCTGTCTCTCTCTTTATTTTTATTTCATCTTTCATCCCATTTAAGTGTCAGATGGTCTTTACCCGGACCTCTACCCTTTGGGGAGTGGGTGGAATGTTTGTCCAGTTGGCCCTTGGAGGAGAGCTGCAGGAAAACTGGAAAACTTGAGAACCTCCCTCTCTCCACACACACTCCGTGGGACTTGGCCTCCTAAACAGGTTATAAAGTCCTTTCCCATCTCTCTCTCTCTCTCTCTTTTTCCTCTTTCATTCCATTTAAGTGTCAGATAGTCTTTACCTGGCCCTCTACCCTTTTGTGGATGGGCAGAATGTTTCTCCAGTTGTCCCTTGGAGGGGAGTTGCAGGAAAACTTGAGAACCTCCCTCTCTCCACACACAGTCTGTAGGACTTGGTCTCCCAAATAGGTTATAAAGTCCCTTCCCATCTCTCTCTCTCTCTCTCTCTCTCTCTCTCTCTCTCTCCCTCCTGCCCTTCTGAGTTGCCTCCGAGGGGGAACAGAAAGAGGAGAGCAGTTCCTTTGGAGATCATTGTCCCACTCCCCAGCCTTCTCTCCTAAGCCCCATGACCTGTCTCCCCAGCATCCACACAGAACCTAAGAGTGTAAGTTCAAGCTCACTTACTCCTGTCCAAAAAGTGCCCCCAGGGCAGGGGCAAGGGGATTTTACTCACCAATATTCACACAGCAAGGGTCGAATGTCCTTCAGCTTCTCGAATTCGTAGGAATGGATAAGCATCTCTTCTAATGTGTCGTTCATTTCTATTCGATTCAGGACCTGGAGGAGCAAAGAAAGGGAGTAGATGCGTAGAGAGGAATGCTTGAGGGAATGATTCAAGGACAGAATGGTCTATGGTACTTAATGTGCCCTAGATGGAATGACCCCGGGAACTGACGATGGGACGATGACAGCACAAGACGCAACCGCGAAGCGCTTAAGAGCAGCAAAAGCCCTGCCACAGGCGCCTCTTCACTGTGGTATATATTGCCAAGAAACGAGACAGCGGTCCAGAGCCCGGCTTCCCACCCTGCCTCCCTGTTGCCCAATCCCTGAGCGTGGGCCCTAGTCCTGCCCTGGCCCGGGTCCTGTCTCCAGCCTTCCGATTGGTTGCCCCAAAAGGGTACCACTTGGACTCCGCCCCTCCGTGGCGCAGTCTGAGACCCCAACCTCTTACTCCGCCTCCGCCTCACCCTGCCTCTCCTTGAGGTTCCCAGGCCCTATTCCTGAATACTGACCGCGTTGGTGTCCTGGTCCTCACAGTCTATGACTGCGTTCTCCTTCTCCCACCCCCACACCTCCTGGCCAAGCCTGCCCCTTTCATCCAGAACCCCTGATCTGCGCCCCCGTCGGGTTAATTACTGCCTCTCTGGCCCCTTTAATGTGTTTGAGGAATTAACCCTTTCCTGTCTGACAGCAAATGAGAGTGGAGGCAATGTGTTCCCTACCTCTGCCTCTGAGCAGGTTCTGTGGCCGCGAGCAGATTGGGAGCTTTCCGTGGATGGGGAAGTTCATGCTAGGGAAGGATAGGGGGTGGGAGTTGAAAAACAGAATGAGTAAAATCACTAATTAGGATTGGCCGAGCCCACCCACAGAATAAGAGTCTGTGCCCAAAACTTGGAGGGTCCTTTAGAATACTTCCCCCCAAATCTTTGGGATTTTAGGATTTAGATCTGGAAGAGACCTTACAGGTCATTTGGTCCAACCCCCTCGTCATACTCATTACACTTCTCCCTTTGTACCTGCAGAAGGCCAGTGAGGATGTTTTTCTTTTGAAGGGTTCAAGGGAGGTTAGGAGGAAACAACTAATAACCTGGTTGTTGCTAATGTTTTGTTTGGGCAGTTGTTGATGAAGCTTCCATATTTCCTTGATCATTTCTGAAGCTTCCTCTTCTTCTTGCAGGGAGCCACTGGAGAGGAAGATAACCAGGATCATTCCTTGGCCTCCTTCCTTACCTCCTCTCCTTGCCAGACTAGTCCCAGGGAGGACAAGGTGTCCCTACCTCACCTCTCCTGGGCTCAGGGAGCTCCTACCTAGTCAATCTAATCCAATCTGATTTAATCTAATCTAATTCCTGTGGCTGTTCTGAATGAGGTTTTGAGTCTTGAAGAAGGTGCTAAGGAAGCAGGTGAAAAGTTACATGACCTTACTACCTAGCTCATACCTATTATTTCAAGTGTGTAATCACAATGGCCCTGTGAGGGAGGAAGGGCAGAGTTTATTATCCTCACTTTAAGGAGAAAAGCCAAAGAGGGAAAATGAAATACCCAAATTCACCCAACTGATCAGTCAATATTTCAAACTGAAACTCAGTCTAGAAGTTCTATCTAATAGTCCAGGGATCCTTCTACCATAAGACATTTAAAAAATAGTTCAAGATAACACAGAAGACAGATAGTGGAGTAGCAGAGGCTAGTATAATGGAAAGGATGATAAACTAGGAATTGGCAGCCTGGAGTTCTAGCCTAGTCTCTATCTTCTCAGGGCCTAGTCCTCTGATATTAACCTGCAGTGTAGCTCTTGATAAATTACTTGTCTTTTTGGAACCTCAATGACTTCCATTTTTAAGACGGGAGGATTGAACTAGACCAGCAGTTTTCAACCTGTGGGTTATGTTCAATTTGTAACAGTGAAAATACATCCTGCATATCAGATAAGATTCATAACAGTAGCAAAATTACAGTTATGAAGTACCAACGAAAATAATTTTATAGTTGGGGGTCACCACAACATGAGGAACTATATTAAAGGGTCCAGGCATTAGGAAGGTTAAGAACCACTGAACTAGACAATTTACAATTCGATTCCCTTGCAGCGTTAAGAACCCTAATCAGATGAATAAAGAATCAGATGTCATAAGGCCCTTGATGATTAATTGCCAAATAAATAGGCCTGCTCCACCCCAGCAGAGCTCAGGGCACTGGGGCAAAAAGAGATTCATTGTATACACTGATTGTCCCACTGCAGAAAATACTGTAGCCCTGCTCCACCTCCCTCCTCTTCCTCCTAGAGGGAAATTCCAGGGCAATGTTGAATCAGTCAATAAACATTTAGGAAACACTTATGTGCTGAACTCTAGGGATACAGTGAAAAGCAAAAACAGCCCCTTCCCTCAAAGAGTTTACATTTAATAGGGGAGACAACATGCCCATAAACAGGTACATTCAAGATACGTAATAATACTAATAGCTAGTCTTTATAGAGTCCCTTTGGATTTATACAGTGCTTTTACAAATATTATCTCATTTTATCCTCACAATAGCCTTGGCTCCACAATATTTGAATTGTTTCTTTCTGGTTGCTTGAAGTATTTTCTCTTTGACTTGGGAGCTCTGGAATTTGGCTATAATATTTCTGGGAATTTTTTATTTTAGGAATTCTTTCAGGAAGTGATCAGTGAATTTTTTCAATTTCTATTTTACTCTCTGGTTCTAGGATATCAGGGCAATTTTCCTTGATAATTTCTTGAAATATGATGTCTAGGCTCTTTTATTTTTATTATGACTTTCAGGTAGTTCAATAATTCTCAAATTATCTCTCCCTGATCTGTTTTCCAGCTCTGATGACATATTTCACATTTTCTTCCATTTTTCGTTGTTTCTTGATATCCCATAAAGCCATTAGCTTCCACTAGTCCAATTCAAATTTTTTAAGAAATTACTTTTTTCAGTGAGATATTTTACATCCTTTCCTATTTGGGCAATTCTGGTTTTTATGAAATTCTCTTCAGTGTATTTTTGCTCCTCTTTTATCATTTGGTCAATTCTTTTTTTTTTAAGATGTTTTCTTCAGTATTTTTGTACCTCTTTCTCTTTCCATAATTTTCTTGTATTAGTTTCATTTCTTTTCCCAGTTTTTCCTGTATGACTTTTCTCTTTCTTTAACTCTTCCAGAAATTCTTTTTTGGGTTTGGGTCCAATTAGCATTTTTCTTTGTGGCTTTTTTGTAGCTGTATTCACATTGTTGTCTTCTTCCGCGTTTATGCCTTGGTCTTCTCTGCTACTGTCATTGCTTTTTATGGTCAAATTCCTTTTTGGTTGTTTGCTCTTCTTTTCAGACTATTTCTAAACTTTGAACTTCATGTTTAAGTTGAGTTTTACTCACATAGGGATGAGAAGGAACTGTTCCAAGCTTTAAGCTTTTTTGTGCTGTTGTTTTCAGAGATTGTTCTATGGATCAGCAAGTTTTTGGCATTTCTAAGGCAGTATGATCCTGGGAGAGATGTGGTCACTGCTCTCCTGGTCTGCACTCTAGTCTTTACCCATGAAGGGTCCCTGGTCCCCTGTAACCACAAACCCTAGCACTCCTACTGTGACCAGAGCTTCTGCTGCCTTGTGACTGAACACCAATGCTCCCCTCTGCCCTAGAACTTCAACTCAGAACTGTGTATGGGCAACAGAGTTGTCAATCAATGTTAGATGTACCCAGTCCTAGCAAAGAGTCCCCTGTAATCTCTTTCTGAGCAGTTTTCTGACCCCTTTATAGTCTCTGGGCTTAGAGTTCTTGAAGTTGTTGCTGCTACTCCGGCTGCCGTTGCTGCTGCCACCTGTGTAAGCTCTGGACAGGCCTCTATCCTAGTGCCACAGACATCTGTCAACCTCTTAAGTTTTCTTAGGCTGGAAAAAATCTGACCCCAACCTTGTTGACTCTGCCACTGCAAAATTTGATTTGAGGTATTATTTTAAAGTCGTTTGGAGGGGAATGTTAGGAGAGTTCAGCTGGGTGGCTGCCCCTAATCCACCATCTTGACTTCTCTCCTGTCTGGAAGCATTTTAAATGATGACTCTATGTAGGGATTAAGTGTTATGAATGGGATCGCGGACAGTGTCCAAAGAAAGTCACATTCTCCAACTTCCAAGGGTAAAGATACCCTCCTGCTACTCTCACTGTATAACCAGCCCACCTTCCTTTGTATTCATATATGCCCTTGACACCACTTTTTTGTTTATTTTGGCCTCTACCTGTGATTTCCTTCATTTAGATCAACTTCACCTCATTTTAGGCATCTTTATTTCATGTTCCCAACATCTTCTGGCTCTCACAGAAATCTGGTTATTCTAAGATGACAAGACATCCCAGGTCTTTCTTTCCAGTAGGAAAGTATCCCCTGACTCATTGGTCCCAGAGATGGAATCAGAATATTCATTTCTTTCCATGCCACTTCCCTTTCTGCCTTCTTAGAGAGTAGGTTCTCCCCCTACTGTTATTGCTCAACAACTTCCCCTTCAAGGTTCTCTATCCAAATTTATCGCTCAATACAGATCCTTTTTCAATGGATTCAGTGCCTGGCTTGAAATCTTCCTCTCCATCTGAACTCCTACCCTTCATTCTAGGAGAATTCAGCATACACATTAATATTTTCTCAAATCCCTTAGCTTCCAAATTCTTCAGTTTGCTCAATTCCTGTGACCTACTTATACACTCCACCTTATCTACATCCTGAGAGGGTCATATCCTTCATATTACCTTCACCCACAAGTATTCTATTTTCATATCAGGATTTCTTCAATCCCTTCCTCTGATCATATCTTACTCCTTCCAAACCTATTGTTTGTCTTTACCGTGACTTATAATCTTTCTACTCCTTACTACCTTTCCAAGTCATCATCCTTGCTTTAACTATGCTCTCTTCCATTTCCTTCATCAAGCCAGTTCAACTTTACACTGTCTAGTATTTCAAAATCTCGTTTCCTCATTCTATCAGGACAAAAAACTCCAACCCTGGGTTACTCCCACCCTTAACCTCCTCTCCTCCTACTCATGTGCCATTGCATGAAACTAGAAGTTAAATGACAGTGCTGACATAATCCACTACTAAATGATTTTGTCCTTTGGGCTCTTACTACAGTGAGACAATCCTTTTATTTTTCCCTAGTTGGTTCCCCATCCCACTCTCTATAATAGCTTCTCCAAACCTTTCTTATTTCCTCAAGCCTCCTATCCCCCTTCTCAGCTAAGGTCCTTGCCTCATACTTTACCTGAAAAAGTGAGGCTATTCACCAAAATCTTTCCCTTTCCCCCTCTTTATCTGAAATTTCTAGACCTCATCCCCCATCATTTCCTTCTTTATTTTAGTCACTGAGGAGGAGGAAGAGGAGGACTTTATTTTCACCAAAATCAATGGTTCTATATGCATCTTTGATCCCATCTTCTAAACGGGATTATCCCAACTATCATCCCCTCTGGTAGGAAAATATTCCAATTCCTTCTCCCATGAAAGACAACCAACCTCCAGACTTACTTAGCTCAAGAGACTAAAAGTTCAAACTGTTGACATCATTTCCTTGTTACTGAAGTAACAAACAGTCCAAGCTTCACTGATGGATCACATGAGTAACTCAAGGAAAAGAATCTTCTATTAGCTGAATCAACTCAATGTGTCCTCAGTGCCTGTTCTTGTTGAATGAACACTCAGTATGGTATAGTGCCAATGCAATATTTACAGCTCCCAAAATCATGATAAAGACCATGACTATAAGTGTCACATGACGTTTGATTGCAAAATATGCCAAACTCTCCAGATAGAAGATAGAACTGAAGCATTTATTTAGACACCAGAAAACCCAATCCCAAAACCAGTAAGCCAATTCCATCATAGTACCAAAGATATTCCAAAGCCATAATAATGCTGAGAGCCACAGCATTCTTCAGCCTTCCCACAAACCAATACAAGATCAATATCTACTCACAAGCCTATCTGACTCCTTGCCTGAGCTCCTCTATTGTCCTCCATTACCTGGCTAGCTCTGACCAGCTTCCTGTGGGCTCTGCTTCCCTTGATCAAAACTCCTCCCACCACAGGCTCCATGTGATTACATTCAGCATATTGGGGGCAGAGTTTACTTTCAAAGCAGTGGAGGTCTTCAAACTCCCCCCTATGTCTATTAAGGGGCAGGGAAGATCTTCAAATTCCCATTCTCATTACATATGGCTAAGAAAAATTCCCTTGTTTACTGTTGAATGACTTATAAGTGCCTTATTTTGCTCCCATATGGAGCTTAAACTACTAGGGGGTTGTCTTGAGTCAGGCCCAGACTAAAAGAATCCTATAATTGTATGTGGACATACTCATTCACTGGTGGTATGAAGGACCCCAAAAGTGAGATAATACAAAGCAAGATTGATCCATGGAATTTTAAGATCTTCAAAAAAACTCCTAAGAACAAAACAGAAAACAAATGTTTGAGTTTTGTATGTTTGGTTTTAAGTTTGGAAGGTGAGAGGTCAACTGAAATTTTGCTTCAAGGATTTTATTGTAATTCTTTGTCATAAGCCAGAGGTACCAAACAGGAGCAACAGTCCCTAGTAAGGCCTGAACCAAATTAAAATGTAATTGGGAAATATTTAACAAAATAAATAAAAATACAATAGAACATAGACAATGGTAATATGTGATTTTCTAGGTCAACATGTGGAATCCTGATAGGCAGTTGATTGGTTGAGTTTGACACCGCTAGTGTAAGACATTGGTGGAGTTACTTGAAAGGACACAGATAAATTCTCTCTAGGAGTCAGGAGGTTTCTAGAATTTGAGATATGGATAGGTGTGCTAATTACATCCTATTTCATTAACTAAGGACAAGTAGAGATGTTGCATCAACTAACTTAAAAAATTTCTATCCAAATTGTGAACTATGAGGATTGTAACTCTCTCTCTTGAATTTCCAGGTAATGAGTCCTTGCAGAATGAAGAGCTCAGGCCCCAGTCACATTTTCTGAATCCCAGAAGAAATGGTTACTGCATTTATGGCAGATGGACTGCATGTTCTGGCCTTGAGCTATCTTTAGCTTTGTTATTTTATGTCTTTTACCCATCATAGGAGGACAGGGTCAGGCTCCAGCAGTAACAACACTGCCAGAGTGCTCCTGACAAATATAGGTAGGTGGTAACAGAGTATGGCTACAGCAACCTGCTGCATAGGGAGACAGAATTATGCTTGAGGGAAATCAAACCCCAGTAAGGTGTAAAGGGAATGGGAATTTGGAGATCTTCCCAGCTCCTTAATAGACCTAGGCGGGAGTTTGAAGACCTCCCCTGCTTTGAAAATAAAGTCTACCCCCTAATAGGCTGAATGTGGTCACATGGAGCCTGTGAGGGAGGGAATTTGCTGAAGGGAAGCAGAGCCCACAGGAAGCTTCCCTGCTGTGAAGATAAACTCTGCCCCCTGATAGGCTGAATGTAGTCACATGGAGCCTGTGGTGGGAGGGAAGCAGAAGCCCACAGGAAGCTGGTCAGAGCTAGCCAGATGGTGGGGGAGAGAGCACACTCTTTAAGGAGATTGAGAGGTTTGTGAGTAAGTATTGATCTTGTATTGGTTCTGTCCTCTACTTGGAGAATCTGGTATATTTTTCAATAGAATGTCATGTGATATTTATAGTCATGGTCTTTTATTGTGATCTTGGGAGCTATAAATATTGCACTGGCGCTACACAGGGTCAATACAGTAGCTCTCAGGTCTGTGGTGCTACTCAAGACCAGCATGGGTCAGAAGAGCTCCCCAGCACAGAGCCTGGAACATAGTAGGCACTTAATAAATGTTTATTGGGTTGAATTAGTAGACCCTGGCAGAGTGGTCAGGAGGCAGAGGTGCCACGAATGCCTTCCAGAGGACAGTGAACACAGACGTGGGTCCTAAAGGGAACAGGAATGGACCTAAGCAGCAGTGGACATGGATCAATTCCCATCAGCCGTACAGTGGCAGAAGAGTTCCCATGGGGCATATGCAGTGGCAAAAAGTAGGTTCACTCTAGCCAATTGCCTAGGGGAATAATAGTCAGAATTTATATAGCAACTTGAAGTTTGCAAAGTGGTTCATATGTTACATCATTTGATCCTCATAATAAGGCTTGGAGGTAGGTGCTGTTGTTACGCTGTTTTACAGATGAGGAAACCGAGGCAGGCAAAGGATAAGTGGCTTGCCCAGGGTCACACAGCTAGAAAGCGTGTGAAGTAGGATTTGAACTCAGGTCTTCCTGATTCCAAGTCTGGCCCTCTATCTACCTAGCTGCACCCAGGAGCTAATATTTACATTAGTTAATGTAAAACTGATTGAGCCCGCCACAGTGATGCCAGTATAATATCCAATGATCTTTGTACAACTCCTTCCCAGTGATGGCTTAGAAAAACAAGCGGAGACATTGTTGGGAATAGATTTGTACTCTAGCCACAAAGGAGAAGTGAAAATACTTAACACTGAGAAGGGGACAGTCCATTGAAGGTCTCTTATAAGACAAGGATTTTGTATTCTACCCCAAGAAGGTGAAATGAATAAAAAAAAAACCTAGAGACAGAGTTTCTGGGTAATTAAAATCAACTTATTAATTAGACTAGCTGGCAATCAATAAATTGATGGTCAGTGGTTTTTCTCAGTAACCAAAGACTCCCAGTGGAGACTCTGAGATCCTTAAATACCTGTTCTGAAAGGAAATGGCCCTGACAAATGAGAATCAACTCTGACTGGTGAACATTTAATGAGGAGGTGGGCTAGAAATCTTCAATTCCTCCTGTTGAGAACTTGGCTTGATCATGAGACTCAGTAGCCTCCAGCAATCTGAACTGGGAAATCCATCTCCAATCAAACCAGTCTGACTGATTTTTCTCCTTCGTGAGATGAGTCACCCTGAATTCTAATGGAGGGGTATAAGAACAGGGACTCCTCTCCCCAGGATAAAGATTTGCTCAAACTGGATTCTGTTTGTAGTGTAAACAGAAGTTAGGTCTCCTAGTTGGATAGGGCCCCACCCGAGATTGGCAAGCATGTTCCTTGAGGGCTAGGAGTACACTCATCAACCAACCGCATCCAGAGAAAGAACCATGGAGTCGTAATGTAGAATGAAGCAGACTAATTTTTTTTGTTTGTTTTATTTTATTTTGTCTTTTTTTTCTTTCTCACAGTTCTTCCCATTTGTTATAATTCTATGCAACATAACTAATGTGAAAATGTATGAAATGTATGTATAGAGCCCACATCAGATTGCAAGTTGTCTTGCAGAGGGAGGGGAGAGGGAGGAGAAGAAAACTTAAAACTTAAGAAGGGAATGTTGAAAACTAAAAATAAATAATTTAATTTTTTTTAAAAGTGTAAATTAACTTTGGAAATAGTGTCATTTTTATTATATTGGGACAGCCTAGCCATGAGCACTGAATATTCCTCCAACTATTTAAATAGTTCCTTATTTCTTTAAAATTGTAACTTACCATATGTGCAAAAATATTTATTGCAGCTCTCTTTGTGGTTGCAAAAAACTGGAAATATAGGGGATGCCCATCAATTGGGGAATGGCTGAACAAGCTATGGTATATGAATGTAATGGAATACTATTG
>CM053589.1:121222899-121243866 GCA_028646515.1 Pseudochirops corinnae
CTCTGAAGTTCAGGGTGCTGACTTTTCCCCCTGAACTAGTTAAATGATATGTTTGATTAGAGTAAGCTTGTTAACCCATTTTGAGTTGCTTTCCTTTTAGAAAAGCAGATCTAAGAACCTGTGCTAGTAGCTGCCCTAGGTATGCTAGGGTGCTTGCTGTTACACACACTCTCATCTTTCCAACCTGACTATTCTTCTAAATGTATTTGCTCTCACCTAATGGGCTAACTTAGTAGTTGACTCCTGGCAGGAGGCAGCCTGGTCTCAGCAACCACTCAAATCTGAAGAACTCTGGAGTCAGAAGAATAAAAGCCTCCAATTCCCCATCCCAAACCTTTTTTGGACCACAGCTTGAGACTACAGAGCTGGGTATGAGAAGTTTCATTAGCACCTGGACATTCCCAAGCTCTACTCCCTGACCTCTCCATCTAGTCCAGTGGTTCTCAACCTTCCTAATGCTGCGGCCCTTTAATACTCATATGTGGGCATATCTGCATGTGGATGGACCCACTTGGAGACGGATAGAGGAGCGGTGTCTCAGTTTCTAAGACCATCGGAAATATGTTTTCCGATGGTCTTAGGCAACCCCTGTGAAAGGGTCGTTCGACCCTCAAAGGGGTGGTGATCCACAGGTTGAGAACTGCTGGTCTAGTCAAACAAATCTACTAACACTGGGGATGGGTTTTGGTAGAGCAGTGCAGATACTTCTTATACAGTCTCCTAGGAATGACTAGCTTAGAGACAACAACAGGACCAATGCCTTCTAGCAGAAGTTTTTTCAGGTCATACAATGAACAAAGTGGGCATGCACAAAGGGTCAAGAAACCATTAGCAGTGACCACCTTGCCAAGAGTCACTCTTCAGGCCCAATGGCCCAGAACTTTAAGAACTTTTCTCCCTCAACTATCCTGCTGAATCCTGGGGGGACTCCTAAGGTGGAAAGTACTTGTACAAATGATGTGAACCCACTCTTCTCACTTGAAGTTTCTCTCAGAGCTCCATCTCTGGCCCTAGGCCACTGTTCTTCCTTATTCCCTGGCTTTTTGCATAAGGTTGGCTAGTGAATCTCCTTTTTTGCAAAAATGGAGCAGCATAATAGCTGAGACCGTGCCCCGTGACTACTCAGGAATTCTCCCAATCCCAGTGCAGTTATTATTTGCGGAATAAATGCACCAGTTCACCATTCCTGTCTTACCCTACCTTGTCTCTTTCAGTGGAGTTCTGCATTTCCCAAAATCAAGTCCATCTATTTCTCTACACCTCATTCTATCCTGTTAGCCACCCAATGTGCTACACTGCTGTTATCACAGCTTTTTAGTCACAAAGAACTTCTAACCTTAATGTCTGTTGATTGCCATGGTGCCCTTAGAAATGGATTCTAGATTTAATAATCTCCTCTTTACTATGAACTCATTTATTCCATCCAGGCCCATTTCTTCTCCAAACCAGATACTTTCATAATTTTAAACTGTACCCATTCTGAAAATGCAGTCCCAAACTGATTGACTGACTTTTCTCAGACTGGCCCTCCAGTTCCTTTCCCCCAGGTCCTGTCTATCAATATGACTCTTAATTTGGAGAGAAAATTTTTCCTATTTTCCAAGGGCTGAGAAGACAAGACAATGCTATCCTTGTCTAAGGGGCATCTTCTTTACTCTTACCAGATTTAGTTTCTCTACTTTCCATAAACCTCTGAACACCTCAGAAGCAGCATGGAATAGTGGAAAGAATGCTGGATTTGGGATGAGAGAGCATGTATCCTTGGGTGATCTTGTGTAAATCACTAAACCTTACTGGTATTCAGTTTCTTATTTATAAAACGAGATGGGTGAATCTGATGATGTCTTAGGTCTCTTTTAGCTCTATATCTGTGATCCTATCACCTGAATTGGGCAGGGCAAATGATCCTCCTCCATAGGTATATATAGTTCCTTTTTTTTTTTGCTTTTTTTTTGAAGGGGGGAAGGCAGGGCAATTGGGGTTAAGGTCAAGGTCACAGGGCTAGTAAGTGTTCAGTGTCTGAGGTCGGATTTGAACTTAGGTCTTCCTGATTCCAGGGCCAGTGCTCTACTCACTGCGTCACCCAGCTGCCCCATAGTTCCTTTTTTAAAAAGGGTTATGAAGAAGCTGACAAAAGGCTGCTTAATGTGCCTGATTCAGAAACAACAGATTATCTAGTTCCCTACCTATAGTTCTCCAAATGAGAGGACCTTAGGAAACAGCCCCCAGTTCTCTGGAACATGATACTGAGACCTCTAAAACCCTCTACTCTATATCAGAGATACCTTCAGGGTTTTGAATATCTCAGAAAAGTAGGGAGATTTCTCTCCCAGGAAGCTGTCCACCAGAACTGGGGTTAATATCCAAATGAAGAGACTTCCCCACAGGAGCAAGAGGACTGCACAGAAAAGTCATCAAAACTTCTATAGTAAGAGGCTCAAGGATCACTGGAAGAAGTTGAAGTCCTGTAAAGTGCATTGACAAGCTGCCAACTGTGTGGTTTGCTGAGAGAAAACTAATAATCTATTTGCCATTGATCTCTAAAAAGCACCAGGGTTCTAGCCTAATCTTTCTTGGCCTATCTCCTTTCTCTTCAATAAACTCTCATCTTGCCAGGGGCCCAAGGCAGTTTAATTCCCACTGCACTGACACAGATCAGTTACACTGCACTGCCTTCTTCTGGTTCTCTACAAATGCAGTTCCATCTACTTTTATAGCCCTTCTGATTTCTAGCTGTGGTGGGTGTTAGAAGGTACTTAGTATTATAATTATAACATCTAAGTGGTGAAATAAACAACTGGTCTAAGGGAAGATTCTAGGAATCTAGTAACAAAAATGTGATAAGTCTAATTCTTAGCAAAGGGAGGTATTCTTCTCACCAGACTGCTCTGGGGCAGGAAAAGAAAGGGAATTCTTTGGTGGCAGAAGGGGAAGATCCCAAGACAGTGGTGGTGATGCTATTCACTTCACGGTCTGAGGGAGCTGAGAAATCTCAAATCACCATACCTGTTTACCTCTGTGTTTCCAGAGGTTAGTGTGATATTTGAGAAAAAGGGCAGGGCCCAAGGTTAATAACCACAGCTACATACCAAGTCTGGCCAGTTGAGCGGGATGGCACTCAAGACTGGACAAGCATACCAGCTGGCATTCAAGAGACAACAGCATGCTGAGAAAACAGGTTTGTGGCCCAGGCTAATCCCACCAAAGTCATACAGTTCCTCACAGCTTCAAGTACCTCACCTCTAATAGGAAAATTCTTAGTCGAGGGATAGAAACATTATCCCTCTTGCTCAAGGAAACCAGGAAAACAAAAGCATGAGACAAGGTTTCTTAAACTTGGATACTTTTCTCCATGGTTTCACCACACCCTATACCTTGAGTGCTAGAGTGAATATCTAAAGACATTAGGTATATGAGGTGGCCTGGGGCATTCAGTATACCCTGGCACCACCCTATTACTTCCCAGCAGCCTACATCCTAGAATAACTCTTCTTGTTGGCACCCCAGGTGGCTCAAAGTCTGCCAACTCCCCCACCTCCTCCAAACCCAGCCTAATCAAACAGAAAGAACCAGGCAACACTGCCTGGGATTCCTTTGTCAGCTATGACAGTGAAAAGGAAAGGTAGAAAGAAAGGCAGAAGAGGACAGATTTCTGTCTTGAGGTTTTTCTCACTTCCCTAGTGATGTCAGTGCTTGACTCCTTGGAAGATGAGATGATATGGCAGGGCTAGCTCTCTTTCTTCAGGCCCGTGCACAATTCCACTCCCTTCTCTACTAGCTCTCCTCCTGCCCCAGGCAGTTTCCCAACACTGCAAAGCAATGATTGCATGCACCTTCCCCAAGCCGTGCTGTGTTACCAGGGAAGGGGAAGTTTTGTTTCACACAAAAGGACTGGGACCCAGGTGTGCTTGCAAAGAAAGAAGAGGAAGGGGATGGAAAGGGAGAGAGAGAGAGACCTTGAGGTTCTTAAAGAGCAGTACCCTCTCTAAGTGGTTCAGGGCTTTGGGCTGTTCCCCACTACTTAGTTCCAGTTTGTTGAGGAGACATGGAGAAATCTGTGAAAGACAGGCAAATGCACGGTTTTAACAAAGTGAAATCAACCCAGAGACACAGCAATAGGACCCAGGGCAGTACTGCAGGCAGGAAGGGACATGCACCAAACAGATGGGCATTGCTGTCCAGGCCTGACAGGCAGAGTCTCATGAGGCTGAGAGTTGCCATTATTTTTCTGCCCTTTAGAGACTGGGAGTAAGTTCTGGGAAGTCCAGTTTCTCAGGTCTAAGCAGCAGAAGGTCAGGTATCTGATGACCTGCCCACTCCTGACAGGCCAGGTACTTCTGAACTTTCCAGAGGGGAGGGCATAAGTCCAGCAACATCGTGGGCTCCATCTCCATCTGACAAGAAGCACTCAGCCTTATGGAGAACTAGTGATTTTCATTTCTGTCCCACACCATTCCAGCACGGCCTTTAAAATCTTCAAAAGGATTCTGAAGGGATCACCTTCCTAGTTTATAGAAGGAGAGGCCCAGGTCTTAAGCTTTTAACAGTAATGGGAATAAAAATGGGTCAGAAAGGAAGAGCAGGAAAGGGAGAAGCATCTGGGGTAGCAAAGTATTCCAGTGGCATTTCAGAGCCTGAATGTGCATGATGGCTATTCTTAAGACTCTGAGCAGATCCTCCCAAACAAAAGCATTTCTCTACAGAATAAAGTTGTTCCAAGAAAATACCTGATGCACTGATGAGTGGAAAGGAAAGCTAGGCAAAAGTAAGGGCATGGATCAAGTCCCAGGCCTTACCTTCTTCATGTTTGTCCCTACATAGTTCTTCGGTTCTTCTTTAAACTGAGGTAACCTATAAGATAGAAAGCCCCAAGGAATACAAATATTAGTAGGGTAAAGTGAAAAATGTTCTCCTGCAGGCTGGCTGTTTTACTGGGCCACAACCTGCCCTGTTCCCCAGAAAAGACAGAGGAAGAGCAGACTGGAGGTACCCTAGGCCTTTGCCCCACTCAACCTAGCCACAAATGGACATATATCTTATTACCATCAATGAAGGTAGTATGATACAGTGGGAAAAGGACAAGACTGGAAGTTTGAGCTAGGATTTAATCTGGATCTCTAGTCACTAATTCACTGTGTGTCTTCAATCAAGTTATTTCCCTTCCCTGGGGCATGTCTTAGTGCCCACATTTGCAAAATGACTAAACGAACTCACTCCATTTTTAATATCATATGTTTCTTTGGTTTTGAGGACTACAATAACCACCCCCTCCCCTTTCCCACAATAGCACAGCTGAGAACTTCTTGAGGATTGGGATGTGCTTGGTACAGACACTTCCAGAAAGAAATGATGAAGGCATGGTGTCAAGGAGATTCAATGTCGTGGGAGCTCAGATGCTCTTCTCTCCCTAAACTAATTCATTCAGTCATTCACTCAAAAAATGTTTATTGTCTCATATGTGCCTGGCACCATGGTAGGTACTGGGGAAACAAAGAGAGAAACAAAATGGCACCTGCCCCATGGGAAGTGGGGTAGGGAAACTACACATACATAAATAGTTAAATACAAAATACTGTACATACAATGTAAGTACACAGTATTCTCTTGGGGTGGAGGGAAGTGTGGTGGTATGGAAAACTGTAGGATAAGGAAAGGCATTACGTAGCAAAGTACACCTGAACTAAGCCTTGAGAGAAGCTTGGGATTCTAAGAGGTAAGGTGAGGAGGGAGTACATTCTGGACTTGGGGAACAGGCTTTGCAAAAGCCCCAGTAGCCAGGAATGGAAGGAACGGTATATAGGGAACAACAAATAGGCCATTTTGGCTGGAATATACAGTGTTTTTGGTATAATAATGTGAACCAGACTAGTTCTGGTTCTAGGCTGAGTGACATTGTGAAGGCCTTAAAGGCAAAACAGAGGAGTTGGTATTTTATCCTAGAATAGTGAGTAGCCACTGAAGTTTCTTAAGAGTAAGAGTGATGCTTTTAGAGCTCAAAAGTCCGTCTGTTTCCTGACCTAATTTATGCCAGCATCCACCTGGCTGAGGCTGGTGTTATGTGGGAGATGACATAAGAGTCACATTATCATATCCCAGTGAGATGCCAGGGTCCTGAGAACACAATGGGAAGAAAAGGGGGGAATACTCAAGTTAGAAATCAATAAATGATCCTACACCAAACATAAGGAGCCTTTCCTTCACAGGAGGTCTAGAAATAAGCCCAGTCATTATTATCCACTGAGTTAGGAAGGTCAAGAATATACTGAACAAAGGCAATCTTCTTAGTCCCCCCAAAGCTACAACCAAGAAGAGCTGTACGAAGGAGACTGTTGTGTCCACTTCAGCAGGGATTCCTGAGTCACAACCAGGGACCTGGGGAAGCCTAGAAATGAATGTCTTATCCCTTTCCCTGAGAAATCAGATCAAAATCTGGGAGACTATCTTCTCTCCTGCTCACTTCCCTCAATGGACTGCCTTTCCCAGCTGTTACCTGTATAGAAACAGCCATTGGCCTGGGAAGCAGAATCATCTCCATCTGTCCAGATTAAATAAAACCCTCCCTTCCCTTGTAAGTCAGGCCAGTTCTTCACTCCCTTTTCTCTGTAACCCTAAGCTTAGAGAACTGCCCCCACATCAATTCAAGTGACATCTGATGTGGCTGTAAGGCTAACTGGGTCCCTTAAGTGGCTGTGGAAAAGCAGGCAGGCTCAGGGGGCCAGGGCAGCCCAGCCGAGGCAAACATGAGCAGGTTTACCTTGTGAAGAGCAGCTGCACCATGTCGACGAGAGTGTGCTCTGCGGATTTTCTCAATAACTCTGCACAGACAAAAACAAATAACACAGGTGTCATTACTTGCTGTGCTATTATCAGGAGGCTTCTCTGAGCAGACTCCCCTCCAAACCTTGTTTACCAAGGATTACGCCAAACTTATTAAAACCAGCTCCAGTGAAAGCCTTGAAGTCATGCTAGCACTCAGCCACAAGGTGGCAGCACTGAGTCATGGGAGAAAAAAAAATAGGTTGGGGAGACATGGATACCCTCTACTCCACCTTGAACCATACTCCTCCATCCCACAGCAAATCTGAAGGGCGAGCAGCAGGCCAAGAAAACTTGAGGGTGGCCAGTGGCTTAGCAAAGGGCAGTGGGATCCATCCAGACTCCCTTCTCTGTTTATCCAGAAAAACCTGAGGCATTTAGCCAAGCCAAATGCCTAAAGCAGGAGGCCTCTGATTGGCCTCAGCTACACCAAAGATGAAAATGGAAAAGCCTTGAATCTTCATTCTCTCCAAGGTTTGGGTAGACAAGCTGAGGTATGTAAAATACTCTGTAAACCATAAAGTGCTATACAAATGTTAGCTATTACTAATTAATTTCAGTGGAACTGATCAAAAGACCTAGTCAGATATAAGGGCCAGCTGACATGTACCTACCACTGAGCCTCATCTCAAAGCAGATTCGGAAGCAAGACTGCATAATCTCACACACAGATTCATTGGTCAGATGGGCACCCACTGGGGTCAGCAGCAGAGTCCGGAGAACCTGAAAGGGGAAGACACATTCAAAGAAGACAATTGTAAGATGTGCTGAGAAGGGCAGGGCCTGAGGGCTCAGAAGCTGCTCTCACACAACCTGTCTCTGAGGTCACAGGATATGTATGGCCTGAGAGATTATAGGATCATAATTCTAGAGCTGGAAGGGACCTTAGAATCATCTAGTTCAATCATCTCATTTTATGGATGAGGAAACTAAGGCCCTAAAGAGCCCTAGTTTTATTCTGTTAGAATCCCAAGGACCTTACACTGGAATAATTCTTCTGTTTGGTAACCTATGAAGTTCATTAGGAAGCTGAGTCTCCTTTGTGGCCCTCTCCGGGGCTCAGCAGATGGACAGCAGAGATCTGACTTGTCAGATCTACAATGTATCAAGGACTTCCGGCACTTGAAATCAATTTATTAAATGCTTTCCTTCAAAAAAGCTTTTACTTTGGGTACCTGAGCTGCCTGTTTGAAAATGAAGTGGCTCACTAAGCTCTTACAGAGTCAAAACACAGCCCTCTCCCACCAAGAGTGCTGAGTAATTGGATCTAGTGGCACTAGCTCCTGGCCATTAGCCTAATTACTCTCTTCCTCAACTTACCTGAAGGATTTTCATCAGGACAACCTCATCACTGGCAGGGTCTGTGCCCACAAACCGAGCATGAGTGACAGCATCTGCCATGTTCTCCATTCCTTCCGCGGTGCCCTCATGAGTGGGATCTGCTCCACCAGAAAAGGAGATATTGAGTGAAGCAAAGGACAAAAGTATGCTACGGGCTGCGTCCCTCTAGGATTCCAACTTTGTTTTTCTTGTCTGGCGTCCTCTGGGAATTTCTGCCTATGACTAGCTCCATGGATTAGGTGCTCTAGATGAACAAACTTCAATACATAGAACTATTCCTTTCAGCCAGGAAAGGCTGGATGAGAAGAAGCTCAGAACTCCTGTTTTGGGCCTCTCCCGGGAAAAGAAATGAGTAAGGACTAAGTTAAGGATGCCAAGTCTGTAGCCTTTTCCTTTATATCTTGCAACACACCTTCTTCTCAGGCTCTTTCTGGAGCTTCAAGCCCAGGCACAGCTGAGGCTGAGAGGGTTGGAGGATGGCCTGGACAGAAACTGCTGCCAGTAATCATATCTGGTGCCACATAGCAGCTCTGAGAATCCTTCCTCTGGCTTTGGTTTCAATCTCCTTTAGTACAATACTGCACTGAATGTGCTTCCTATTGCCATATTAACTAAACAGGTATTAGAAGGGAACAAAGACAAAACAAGGTTAAGATATAGCTAATTAGCAGGGTGGAAGAGAGCAGGATCCCTTAGCTCTATTCAGAATAAGAAGATAAGGTAGTAGCTAGACCAAGACCTGGGATAGTCAGTTCTATAACACCTGACTTTCCTTCAGCTCCTCTTTCATTTACATGCTAAACATAGGAAAATAAGTAAAGGAAATTGCCACCATTAAGGCAAAGTGTTGCCCTGGTACCAAGTTCCATGGTCTTGCCCTAAGTTCCCTTAGGAGGACTTGGCTCTTGGTCCTGAAAGGGGAAACGAAGTCTTGAGAGCAGTAGCGAGATGATGAGCATTACTCTGGTGGGGGTGGAAGTGAGGATGGAAATGGTAAGAATGAGCAGAGAGCAGGAGGGACTCCTTGGCAATTCAGATCATTATGTTTATGAAGCACCTAGTGTTTGTGCAAGGCCCTGGACTTAGAAAAATAGTACAGGAGGCCCTAGGGTGCAGGGACTTTGTAGAAGAAGTTGCTTCTCTACTTTTTTGCTACCTAGAACTAAATGCATACTCTGAACCATGGGAGAGAAGGGTTTCTAACAGGCATCTGGGTAGATAACCTTTGTTAGATATCCTCTTTCCTCTATGCCCTGGGATCCTTCCCAGAAAAACTCACTGATGGCTATTTATTCCCGGTACAATAGCCCTCTTCCTAGGCACAGGGAATAGTCAAGTTATAGGTCAGAGAAGGATATCTCTTTCATGCCAGCATGTGGGCTACTGCAATTAGGATCTTTACAGGTTACCTTG
The DNA here is from genome assembly GCA_028646515.1 of Pseudochirops corinnae. Taxonomy (NCBI): domain Eukaryota; kingdom Metazoa; phylum Chordata; class Mammalia; order Diprotodontia; family Pseudocheiridae; genus Pseudochirops; species Pseudochirops corinnae. The sequence continues at coordinate 121,232,470 of CM053589.1, forward strand.
ACTCTTCATGTCCTACCTCTGAATTACTGTTGAGCATCCTTTTGCCCAACTCCATTAGAACCTGCAGCCAGACCTCATTCTCCCACTGGGATCTTGGTTTCATTTCAGTTATATGTGATACTTGAGACTGAGAGCCAACCTTTATAGAATGCTGATTTTGTGCCAGGTACTGCACTAAGTGCTTTACAATTATTATCTCATTTGATCTTTACAACAACCCCAGGAGGTAGACACTATTATTATCCCCAATCTACAGATGAAGAAACACTTCAGGGTCATACAGCTAGTAAGTGTCTAAGGCTGCAGGTCTTCATGACTCCAGAACTGGTGCCCCTGAATCCCATCCTCAGATTACTGAGGGGAGGGAGAAGGGATTGATAAGGTATGAAGGGGAAACATGTTGGGGGGGGGGACAGTGGATGGAAATTGATTTCCTTTATAGGTTATCTTGGCAAAACTCCCATGTTAAGGACTCTGAAACATCTGACACCCAAGCCTGAGTAAAATATTAATTTTCCCAAAAGCCATGTAAGAGTGAAAAGGCTTCAGCATTACAACAGGAGGTCCACTAAGCTGGCATGCAATCATCAGTAGAAGTCTTGGCCTGGGAGATATGTGGAACCAATCAAAAGGCTCATCCTGTAACTGGGACCCAGGACCACCCCAAAAACTGTTATAAGGGGTATTTTGCAGAATTGCAGACCAAACGAAAGTCCTTTTGAGTTCCCATGTGATCAGGTAGAGAGGTCTATTCTGCCAACTGGGGCTTCTCCTAGTCTTCCCAAGTCCTTTCTGCACTTTCACTTACATTGTCCCTAACCCACACAGGACTAGAAGGCAGAGGGATGAAACTCAGATTGGATCCCAAGTAAAATCTGTTGTTTCTTCATGTCCACTGCCACTCTTGCCCTCACTTAACACTCTGTATTCCTACCTACTCTTATCCCCATTACAACCAAATTTAGCAAAATCCTTCCTTTGCATAACTAGAAACCACCTCTACAAGTCCTAGAGCTAGAATGGTCTCTTTCCTGACAAATGCCCTTAGACAGCTTGCTGACCGAGGAAGCTTAGATGGTAGAGAGATCACTAAAAAACAGTGAGAGATGGTATGAATAGGTAGTCAGAGGCTGTGCAGAAGAACAGCCTGCAGGTGGTGCTGAGGGCAAAGAAGGAGCTGCTGGGGCTCAATTTGTTATGGAGAAGGGATCCAAGCGTGAGGTAAGGGCTAGAATACGTAGGGGAAGTTGAAGCTTCTGGAGCATTTTCCCTTCTATTGGCTGAGGTATATGAGCTGTATCTTTTCCTGTAGTGTCTGTCTACATGGAAACAAAGGAAGATACCTTTTTTCCCCTAGATACTTAATCCCTGAGCATGGGATAAGGACATGAGAAAAAGAAGCCGACAGCTTGAGGAAAAAGACCTACTAACAAAGGTTTGGACAAGTTCAATAAACAAATAAATGAAAGGATCTTGCATTTTTAACTCTCATGGAGGTAAAAGCAAAGGTCCAAGTGTTTGAGTTTTCTAGTCCCTCCACTTATCCCATTACCCTGTAAACAATTAGTACTGAACAATGATAATTTAGTCTTTTGTCAGGAAAAGATGTAAGGGGACAATGGGGAGGAGCTGGGAGACGGAGGGAGAGAAAGGAGGAGGGTAGAGGATGGAACAGAATGCTTCTCATTGACAGTCCTTGAGTCATTGAGTTTGATTGCCCAAAGAGGATCTCGGATCTTACCTATGAGCGAGTATGAAAGAAACTTGTTGACAGAGGTGAGTGCTAGTCCAGTGATGGGACCAGTAGTGTCTTCAGAGCGAATAACTTCCAGGAATGGTCGAAGGAACACATTGGGCTCAATCTCAGAGAGATCTGTAGAGGAAGAAATGAGTTCATGAAGAGACACTCCTTGACAGGTAGTTCCTTCTCCCCATAAAGAGACCCTTCTTGCTACTGTATATGGCCAAAGCCCATAGTTGCTGGGTCCATGAAAGATCAGATCCCTGGCTTCTCTGCTGACCTTCATCTTTCATTTCTGCCCCCACTTCCACATCCCCAACAGATCTTGGCAATTTGGACAAGAGGAGCCAGCTGTTGCCTAGTAAAGGCGGCCCTAAGGCTGGGATGCATGTCTGCCCTCTGTGACACGCAGTTCTTTAATGCGGAAGGAAAGAATGGATGGAAAGGGTAGGGCTACTTGCATTTCCCATTCATTATATCTTGGTTTATAATTTGTGAAGGCCCTGACCTGAGAATCAAATAATCACAGAATCAGAGGGATGACTCTTGGAAGTCCTTCAGTTTACTATGTACTCACTCAGCTGAACATGAATTTCCTCTAATAATATCCCCAACAAACGGTCAGCCTCTACTTGAAAACCTCTACTAAAAGGGTGCTTACTCACCGCTTTGGTGCTCAATTTCGTTTTCGGAAACCTCGGTTATAAAGTTTTTCCACATGCTGAATCTAAATCTGCCTCTCTGCAGCTTCTACCCACTATTCTTAGTTTTGCTTTCTGGGACCAAGTACAAATCTAATCCTTCTTCTATAAAATAGCTCTTCAAATACTAAAGGTAGTTATCATGTCTCTTACGTCCTCCCTTTTCCAGGCAAAACAATATTTATAATTCTTTCAACTAACATTCATATGGTTGGTCTTCAGTTTCCTCAGCGTTCTGGGCGCCCTCCTCTAAATATTCTCTTGATTGTTAATGCTCCCTCCAAAAATGCAGCCTCTAACATCGAACACAACATTCCAGACGAGGGCAGAGTCTAGCGGGGCCATCATCTCCCTTCTTCTATACATTGTGTTTTCTACACACTGTATTTTTTGTTGGTAAAATGTACTTTTATTGATATTTTTATTTTTTTCATCACCTAGATTTCTCTCTGTATCTTTTTCCATCTTCTCCCCCAGAAAGCCAACCTTTATAAGAAATTTTTTAAGAGGATGAGAAAAAAATTCAGCAATATTGATCAACACATCAAAAAAAAAAAATCTAACACTATATGGGATGTTCACCAAGCTTCTATTAATGCAGCCTATGATCAATTTGGCTTTTTTAACTGCCATGTCATACTGTTTAGTTTGTACTCCATTAAAACCCGAGATTTTAAAAAAAGTTATCTTATTTTTATTGATTTTTTTTGGTTTTATATCACATTTGTTTCTAAATAAATCTCTTGTCCCTACTCTATTTAGTAACAATCTCTTGTAACAAAGAAAACCGGTTCAAGCAAATTAAAAAAAAAATCAGTTCAAGCAAATTAATACAACTAACAGAATATGCAGACTTTCATATCCATAACTTCCTACCATTACAATGAAAGGAGAGAGGTGAATTTTCTCATTCTTTTCCAGGATTAAGTTTGGTAATTATAATTTCAGTGTTCAGAGATTTTTTTCCCTAGGAATTATTGCCTAGCCATCACACCACCCCCAACTTCTCCATTTTATACTCAGCACAGTTGATTTTTTAAATTACACTGCAGGATTTTACATTTATCCTTATTACATTTTAGCTTTTTAGATTTGACTCAAGAGTCTCTAAGATCTTTTCGGATCCTGACTTTGACCTATAATGTGACGATACTATTCCTCTTAGCCTCAAGTCTTCTGCAAATGAAACGACGAATCATGGGGTTATTTTCTCAAAAGGCCATTAAGAAAAGAATCTATTTAGTCTCTTACTTGTAAAAAAGGAACAGACTTCAAGATTGAAGAGGGTTTCACCACTGACTCAAGGATCTGACTCAAACTGACAGAGCCTATCCACATCGATGTCCAAGATGTTAAAACTCTGGCCTGTTTCGATTTTTTCAGACAATTTCCCAAAAAAGTCTGAAGATTTGGAAGTGTCTGAAAGGGCAGCTCCACAACTGCTACAGAGCAAAGGAAGCTGGATTTCTTGGCTATAATTGCTCTCATGCAGGAAGATCCCTATCTGTTCCCTGATCCTTCTTTTTTGCCCCCAGCCTTCATTGTATAAACATTCTTGGATTCTGCTGCTCCTCAGATTAATGCTTTAGTTAACTGGCAGCTCCCAAAGTATTTCCAAGGTTGACTCTACGGTGATTTTATCAGCTGTATGAAATTTGTTTTTTTCCCACAGCCTCTACTTAAATTTTGAAGATCTGAAGAAAACTCTTTTTGGTAGAGGAAAATTATTTTTGGAGCATAACAAATACACAGAATATGATAATTCAAAAACATATCATATATAACTTAATTTATTCATAAACATCCAAAACAGAGATGGGAAGGCCAGAAAAGTTTGGGGTAAATATGTTACTCATCTTGCTTTGTTATTTTTTTTTCAGGAAAACTCAAGGAAAAGAAACAAAGAACGTTTTCAAAATTTTCAAATTCACATCTCTATAGAGACTTCTCTCTATCCTGATCTATCCTGAGACACTAACACCTATATCTCTACCCAGAGTATTCCCCTCACTGGGAAGGTATAGAATAGGATACTGAGGTGGAAGGACAGCTTCAGGTAGGTGTGTGTACTTCTCTCAAGAAGAACTAAATTCAAGTGAGAAAGTAAAAGAATTTAGAGGAGAAGAGTAAGGCACTCACAAGGAGCCTGGACAAAGAAGTGCCAGAGTGAGATACATGATGTGCTTCCAGACTCATTCATATGGAATCTCTGGGCTTACACACAGATATAGCTCCTAAATAAAATCCTAATGAATTATTTGTCAAATGAGGGGGTTGGCCCAGATTACTTCTCTTTTAGATCTAACTGCAGGACTACATGATTTAGGTAAGTTTAGAGACAGCAACAAGGCCTCTGCTCCTTAAAAGCAAATAACAAGTAAAAACCACAAGAGGGCTGGCTCCTTAAAAAAAAAAGGTAGTTACGGTACTATTGTTGCTGTTGTCTGGTTGTGTCTGACTCTTTGTGACCCTACAGACCATGGTGTGCCAGGCCCCTTTCTCTCAAAGTCTGTCCACATTCACGGTCAATGTTTCTATGATACTATCCCTCATCCTCTGCTATCCTCTTTTCCTTTTGCCATCAATCTTTCCCAATGAATCTCGTCTTCTCATTATGTGGCAAAAGTTTTTAAGCTTCACCTTCAGTGTTTTGACTTCCAGTGAACAGCCTAACCTAACTCCTTTAAAGTACTGACCAATTTGACCTCCTTCCTGTCTAAGGGACCCTCAAAAGTCTTCTCCAGCACTACAATCTGAAAGTGTTGATTTTGCAGCACTCAGCTTTTTCTTATAGTCCAACTCTCACAGTCATACATTGCTACTGGAAAAACCATAGCTTTGATTTTTTTCCCTCCTAAATCCAATCAATGGTGCATAGATTTGAGGAGCTGTTCCCTGGTCTAACTCTTGGTAAAGGTGCTCTGCTTATACAAACGTAAATGAGTTAGAGGAACTAGATCCTGTACTTGGTAGCTTGTTCAAAAATACACTTTATGAGTGGTTACTAAATGCTGCAATGGTCCCTTCTTCTGAAGGGGAGGGATTATTTAATAGACCTGTGAAGGAAGGAGTCCCTAGGATATGTGGGTGAGGTGAAATAAAGGAGATGGGAAACCTTAAAAAGTCTAACATGAGAGTTTGGAAATTGAACTTATTGCTTGTTGGAGTCTGGGTCCAGGATCAGTGAGAAGAGTTACCTAAAACAATTAGCATATAATTCATTGCTGATCATCTAACTCAGAAGTATTATATTATAGCATGTTAGAGCTGAATGAGGCCTTTCTCATATTATAGAGAAAAACGAAGCCAAGAATGACTAAGTGCCCAGGATCATAAAGGGAGTTAGTGTCAAAGCTAGGACTAGAATTCAAGGTCTACTGACACCCAGTTCAATATTCTTTACCAGATACCATCTTCATTTCTTTTTTTTTTAATCACCCCCATTTATGAAAATTAGAGTAAATATTATTTTAAAATGTAAAATTAAACAAAAGTAAATAAAGCGCAAGGTTAATTCTTGAATTATTGATCATTCAACCAGCAAAGGAATAGATGTCAGGAATGAGGTCCTTCAAAACTGCTTCCTACATCTGGGGCAGCTTTGGGTGACCTCCTTGACCTCTGGAGTTCTGCTTTCTCCAAAGTGAGTAGAACATGAGTGTTAAAGAGAAAGCATTTTCTTTCTTCTTTTTTTTAAAATAAGGTTTGAAGAATATTTTACGATGTCTTTTTTAGAAGTGATGCACCATAAGAGCAAGACGAGCAGAATTGGATTGATGATCCTTGGCTTTGTCTGCCTAGGGCCTATAAAATTCAGTGTCAATGGTGAAGAAGAATACTGCTAGGATTCTGCAAGCCAGAACTGCAGTGGTGCCCCTCAAGTGGATCAGGCAGAGGCATTTTACAACTGAGAAGATATATGACACCCTCAACCAGGAAGCCAAATCTGTTCTGGAGAACTGTCAACTTCAAGGCACAAACAGTCCAGTAAACAGAGCACGGGTTGAAGGGTTGCTCTGTAGGCAACTGGTTCATATTCTTGGGGGTGGGAAAAGAAAAAAAAAGACCAAAAAAGAAATTTAAACTACAGTAGAGTAGGTAGGAATGCATAGGATCTCTTTACTACTAGATCATCTGCTTCTAGCCCAGATTACCCCACAGTCAGCAAATAGCTAAGGAGACTGGAGAAGTCCACAATGCAGCTCAATCCTAAGCAAAAGGCAGTACTGTACTTTAGAATTGTTCTCACTCACTAAGCGCTGCCCCCTTCCCCTAACTAGGGGTGGTGAGTGGTGTTCAAGTTTCTCTATGTTATAGGTAAAGAAAATGAGGTAGAGAAATTCCAAATTAGGGTAAATGGTCACCTTGATAATCACAAATAACATGTGAATCCTCAAATAATGTCCAAATGAGGCAAGTAGGTGGCACAGTGGATAGAGTGTCAGGCCTGGAGTCAGGAGACCTGAATTCAAATCTGGCCTCAAACACTAGCTGCATAACTGTTTACCTCACTTTACTCATCTGTAAAATGAGTTGAAGAAGGAAATGGCAAAGCATTCCAGTATCTATACCAAGAAAACCCCAAAGTGGTCACAAAGAGTTGGACATGACTGAGAACAACAATAACGATGGCCAAATGGAAATCTCTGGAATATTTATATTCTTTCCTCATTTTCTGTAGCTCCCTGCTCCCCCAACCTCTCTCTGCACACACACAATGTGATGCTTTCTTCTACCATGACACCCTGCAGGTTTCACTGTCTACGTCAAGCAGAAGTCTCCTTGCTTAAAGAGGAGTCGTTCCCACCTTTCCAGGGGGTTGTGTCCTTTCCTGCCTGTGGTAGCCTCTTCTCTCTTGACCAGCACCCAGCTGGCACATTCCTGAGCCAAAATGCTCACATAAGCTACTTTCCCTGGTAGTAAAAAGCTCTTCACTCCTGAGTGACTCTTATCAGGGGCGGTTAGGCGTTCTCAATTGGATTACATAGACTAGGGAAAAGGCGTGTGACATGTTATTTCAACACCATTTTGCCTTAGTAATGCCTACCTCATTCCTTTCACACACTAAGGAACCAAATTTCCTTTCACCTACCTCCATACCCTCACTGTTCCAAGAAAGGCACACTATCCTTTTTCAAGCCTTCTTTTGGACTCGTCACTCTGAAAATCCAGGCTCAGGTTTGCTGGGGTAAAACTAGGTGTCCATCATTGGCTACCTAACTCTAAATAGTAATGTTATCCTTTCTAGCTCTAAATCTCAGATCTTTTTTCTGCATATAAACCCTTTCACAAATTCTTTTATTTGATTTTAGAGTCTGGTTGTACACTCTACATCCTATAGAGAAGGAAACTGAGGTCCAAAGAGAGTGACTTGTCCAAGGTCCCACAGCTAGTAAGTGGCAGAGGGTGGACTAAAAGTCCTCTGATTTACAGTCTGGTGACAAATGAGTTGGTCAGTCAATCAGTCAGTAAATATTTATTAATCAGCTACTGCATGAGAATCAGAAAGTACTAAGAAGTCTGGCTTTATTGACTTTTCCACAAAGTTCTATATAAGCATGTCCAATCTTAGTTCTTAAGCAGCATTATACAAGATGAACTATTCACTCTTCAGCTTTGTTTTGCCTAACATGTATTTCAAACATTTTATATTTTATGTGAAAGCAGTAGTCCCCACTTCCTGGGTTTTTGAAAACTTTATCTATTTCTTGCCCATGAGGAGGTTCACTGCCAAAGAAAAGCACAATCATTCCCTCTGATCAGATTTATGCAGAATATCCAGGAATCCCTTACCCTGTGGCTATCACAATAATGTCTTTCATATCTCTATCAGAGAAAAAGACAAGGTCAAAGGGATGAATAAAACTAAGTTTGAGGAAAGTCCAAAGCCTAGCTAGCTTCAGCTGGGGTCACTTAGGGACATTTGCTACACCTGTTATCAGCTCTGTTTCACAGCTTCCAAATCTTCCAGACCTGTGAGTGGTGAAAAAGGAAACTAATTCCAAATAAGGGGCCTGAGATGCAGTTGCTCCCAAGGAGACTCATTCTCCAGTCTGGGTGGAAAGGTTCAGTAACCCTCCCCCAGAAGAGCTGCTTCCTCATCATTTGCTCCGGTTTTCTGAGGTATTACCATGCCCATGAGAGGTGACACGCACTGGAAAGAAGTCAGGAGACCCAGGGTATACTCTATGCCACTAACTTGCTATAGGACTTTCTGCAAGTTAATTAACCTCATCATAAAATGAAAATTGATGAAATGGATGAACCAGAGGTTTGCTTCTTAGTCAATCTGCCACTTGGGGAGTGATTCTACTTCAACACAGATGACTGCAAAAGTTAACTAGAAGGGAAATCTCAGGGAAGGCTAGTTCTGTACATCTGCCTAAGTCTCTAAAAATAACTCTACTGTTTTTAGCTATCATTCAGCAGCTTCCCCCAACAACTACTTTACTGGCTACAGATCTAAAGAGGTTCTAGAACTCTGATCCTATTAAAGTCAAGGTTTGTCAGTAGATCAAATAAAGCTCACAGCATCTAGGTCTATCTGGGAAAGGTAGTCAAAGATAATTGTGCTATTCACCTACACTAATAAAAGTAATATATTTATAACAAATTTATAACAAAATTCTTTGGGGACTTTTCATTTTACTTTTTTTTAAATTTCACTTCTCTCCCTCAAGATACAAAAGAACCTGCTTTTCATGAACTGAAACACCAAACCCTGATTACTTACCTTTATGACCAAGAATAAGATACTCTTGGACCTGAAAATGCTTTGCATTTTCCAGAAATCTGAGAACACTAGGAATTCAGAATGACAAACCTCAAAATTTCCTTTAAACTGACACTGACAAGCAGTTATCAAGTGGTTATGCCCAGGAGGGCCCAACTCAGACTGGAGGTGATGTTAGAGTCCAACTGCCTAAACAGTTGGTGTGAAAAAGAGTCAGAGGTCACCTGGGGAGAGCTTTCCAATAGATTTAGGTCATCTAGGTACCCTCTGACTAAAAGTCTCACCAGTGAGTGGAGCAGGCACTTCTTGGAGAAAGGAAGAAAAGGAGTCTTTCTGGCTCTCAGAGTACTTGGCAATTGAATAAGAGAGGCACCTTAACACTTGAAAAAAGCAGGGTTTGTCTCAATTTTCAAAATAAAGATGAAAACAGGGTTTGCAAAGTATATGTCAGCAAGTTTGAACTAAATAAAGCATCATAGAATATTGCTAGTAATTAAAGAGGTAGTTAGTGAATATCTAGAAAACGTAGCAAAGATTACCAAAAGCTAGCATAGCTTCAGCAAGAACACATTATGTCAGAATGAGCTTATTTCCTTGTTTTGGGCAGGGCTATGTAATGGTAATGAAATTTGAAGATCTCTTTGTATTGGAAAGCTGACAGGTACTTAGCACCTAGTTTCAAATTAAGCTTCTGTAAACAAACAGGTAGTACGAACCCCAGTTGGTAATAGGAAAGGTCTAAACAGGGTGGAGGTACCTGGGGTAAGCATCACAGAGGCAGAACAGCTGCTGAGAGAGAGAGACAGACAGAGACAGAGATAGAGAGACAGAGAAAGAATTTTTCTCAGCAAGTATCTGGAGGCTGGGCTGCTACTGCTGGACTGAGAATTGAGAAGAACTGAGGAGAGAAATGAGAACTGAGAAATGACACAGAACTCGGACTTATGGTTACAAAACTTGAACTTGTGGTGGCAAGACTTCTAAGGGCCAGCTGGAGCTGCTGAAGACTAAGGAAGTATGACTGTGGTGCTGGTACTTTGTACATATGTTCTTGTGACTTTGTTAATGTGTATGAATGTTCTTGTGGCTTTGTTAAGCCTTGTCTTCCCAGGAACAGAGACTGAATGATTTGAGATTGACTGGACATTGTGAGCTTCAATGTGGAGCAGGAACTGCACAGAGAACTGGATAGGGAACTGGGAGCTGTCTGCCTTTGAATCCAGGTGACAGTTTGGTGGATTCAGGTAGGAGCTACCTGCCTCGAGTCAAGATGAAAAGACATCTCCACGGATATTGAGTAGTGGCTGATGAAATTGTCTGACTAGTTACCTGTGAAATAGGTACTGAGTAGCAACTGATGAAATTGTGATTTACTTGTGACTAGGGGTGGATGGCTTTTGTACTTTCCACTACCCCTTAAGAAGCTACTGAGTAGTGACTGATGAAATTGTAATTTAACTGCATCCCATGGGTGGAGGGCTTTGACTTCTGTACTTTGTGTCCCTTAAGGAGGCTGATTCAATGACTGAGTTACTAAATGACTGTACTGTGTTGAAAACTATGTGACCACTTTGGTGAAAACTATGTGGCCATTTTAGTGATAAGGTGTTGAGTTGTGACATGGTGAATGAATGCTGTATTTTGATTTTCTGTGATAAGTTGTAACATTGTGAATGCTATACCTTGATATTCTGTGAATGTTTTGCTCTGATTTGTTATTGAATAAATAGAGAGTTTGCTCTACTATGTAATCAGAACCTTGAAAGTTGTTCACAGCAGCAGTCCTCTGGAAAGCTGTTCAGGTGTGGCTTTATAGGCTACTAAATGGGCAGATCAAAGGAATATTACAGACATAACTTACCTACATTTTAGTAAGGACTTTGATTTAAAAAAACCCAATACCTCATGCTATTTTGTGAAAAAGATAGACTCTATCTATCAGCGGTTCTCAACCTGTGGGTTATGTTCAATTTGTAACAATGAAAATACATCCTAAGAGGGAGGTGGGAAACTGGGAAAGAACATTTACAACCAATGTCTCTGATAAAGGCCTCATTTCCAAAATTTACAAGGAATTAAGTCAAATTTACAAGAATACAAGTCATTCCCCAATTGATAAATGGTCAAAGGATATGAACAGGCAATTTTCAGAGGTAGAAATTAAAGATATCTTTAAGCATATGGAAAAATGCTCTAAATCACTATTGATTCGAGAAATGCAA
>CM053589.1:121244366-121329242 GCA_028646515.1 Pseudochirops corinnae
CTGGCGCCACAGGCTCCATGTGACCACATTCAGCCTATTAGGGAACAGAGTATACTTTCAAATATCCAAGGGTCCTCAGAGTCACGTAGCCACTTTAGCAAAGGGCCTAGGGGCAGGGAAGATCTTCAGATTCCCATAACAGTGTGATCCTCTGATTTAGGTGGTTTTCATTTGGCCATGGGTGGGTGGTACCGAGGAGAGGATGCTTTAGGCTGCTTCCTGTGGTCAAATGGGGCTGCTCCTGACTGAACTTTGAGGGGAGGGAGGGCTCTAGCAACTGAATCCTAGCTCAGATGACAGTTCAATGGGGTATGATATTTACAGCTAAAAATGAGAGCTGGAGGCATGAGTGATTCATCCAAATGGAAAAAGCAGAAGAGATCTCCACGGCCCCCACGGCATGTTACCAAAGTCACAGAGTCACCCACTACCAATGGAACCACCCTATCCTCCAACTTTACAGGTAAGTTTCCTTCTGGCTAAAACTATACTTTGGTCTCAGTTTTCTGGATTTCTCTTGAATAGGATAGCATAGGGTGATGGCTCCTATGAAGAAGACATCTTCTCTTTGATGAAGTGAGGGCTAGAGACATGATAATAACCATGATCTATGTGCTGGGAGCAGGTGCGTTCATTTTAATCAAATGGAGTGTAAAATCTCTGAGCTCCTGTATGCCATACAGTTTGAACAGTGAACTCTAGTATTCCATGACCCTTCAGTAACTCCGCAGTAGCTTTTGAGGTCTCTTGTTCCAAGGGAAACCCTGGACACCTGTTCTGCTAAGATTAGAAAGTTTTTAAAGAGTATTGAGATCACAGCAGTACCACTGATGGATCTTTATCCCAAAGAGGTCATAAAAAATGGAAAGGGACCCATATGTATTCAAGAATATTTGTAGGAACTCTTTTTATGATGGCAAAGAATTGGAAATTGAAGGGATGCTCATCAATTAGGGAATGGCTAAACAAGTTGTGGTATATGAATGTAATGGAATGCTATTATGCTATATGAAATGATGAGCAGGCAGATTTCAGAAAAACCTGGAAAGACTTATATGAACCGATGCTGAGTGAAGTGAGCAGAGCCAGGAGAACATTGTACACAGTAACAGCAACACTGTGCAATGACCAACTTTGATAAACTTAGCTCTTCTCAGCAGTGCAATGATCTTCCTAAGACAATTCCAAAAGACTCATGATAGAAAATGCTGTCCACATCCAGAGAAAGAACTATGGAGTCTGAATGCAGGTTGAAGCATGCTATTTTCTCTCTTTTTTTCTTTTTGTTTTTTTCTTTCTCATGGTTTTCCCCTTTTGTTCTGATTCTTCTTTCACAACATGACTAATGTGGAGATATGTTTAATATGATTGTACATGTATAACCTATATCAAATTGCTTGCTGTCTTAGGGAGAGAGGAAAGGAGGGAGGGAGGGAGGGATAAAAAAATTTGGAACTCAAAGTCTTATAAAAGTAAATGTTGAAAACTATCTTTACATGTAATTGGGAAACATAAAATACTATTAAAACAAAATCAAATGAAAAAACTACTGAAATCAGCACACAGACTGGGAGGTGAAGAAGGTATGACTTTTCCACAGCTTCTAGGATTATTGCGTTTCTTCCTTTCAAGCATACGCTCATTTTCCAAGGGATTCTCTTTGGCAGGTGCTGTGCCCTTCATTGATGCCTCCATGCCTATCTCCTCCACAAGTTCTGAAGCCACCTCTGCAGCTGTTAGCCCCTCAACTGACAGTGGCCTTGACCTCTCCTCCCAGACCACATCCAAGGAAGACCTCACTGACCTGGAACAGGTTGGCTCCCTGGGACCCAGCACAGCTATTGGGCCTGTAAACAGCGAGTTGGGCTCTCCTGAACAGTCTGATTCCCAGGTATAGTATCTCTCAAGGTTCCCAGTTTTCTGTTTGAGAACTGGCTGCATTCTTTGGTTCTTTGCATTCGTTTCTAAACCATGGCTGGTGGGAAAGGACTTAGGAAGCTATTCTCCCTTATGGTGGCATAGTAGATAGAGCACTAGTCCTAGAGTCAGGAAGACCCAACTTAAATTCAAATCCATCCTCAGATACTAGCTGTGTGACCCTGGGTAAGCCATTTTACCGCTCTTTCTTTTTCTGCAAAATGGGAATGATTATAGCACCTGTGTCTCCCAGGGTTATTGTGAGCCTCAAATGAGATAAAAATTGTAAAAAGTTTAGCACAGTGCCTGGCACATAATAAGAAGTATGTTTGTTGTTCAGTCATTTCAGACATACCCAACTCTTTGTGACCCCATTTGGGGTTTTCTTGTCTAAGATACTCAAGTGATTTGCCATTTCCTTCTCCAGTGCATTTTACAGATTAGGAAACTAAGGCAACAGGGTTAAGTGAATTGCCCAGGGTCACACAGCTAGTCAGTGTTTGAGACCAGATTTGAACTTGTAAAGATAAATCTTCCTGGCTCCAGGCCCAGTGCTTTTATCTGCTACACCACCTAGCTTCCCTAAGAGCTATATAAATGTCAGCTATTATTACCTCTCTATTCCAGTGATATTTCCTGAAGAGTAGAACAATTATTTTGTGTCCCAGGGTAGTGGGAGTGAGGGAGCCAGGCAAGACCCTGGCGGCCTCCCTAGTATTTAAGGGAAGGATCTGAACCCAGACCCAGTGAAAGCTCCTACTTTGTCCATCTTTCCAGACATATTATTTACTTCACTTCATGAGAAATTTGTGGTGCCCCTTCATCCCTTAAAAGTTAAAATGGGGTCTTGGCATAGTTAGTACTCAATAAATGTTGAATTGAAAATTTTTAAAAATAATATTTTTTCTCTTATAATAAACTCATAGAATTAATAAGAAAACTTAGAACGTTTAAGTGACATAAGAGGTCATGTCTCCAAATCTACTTCTTTAACAAATGAGGAAGCTGAGGCTCAGAAATGTGAAATGACCTGCCCACCTGACCACTAGAGCTTTTTGGACTCTTGGTCCAGTACCTTTTCTACTGCCCCACAGGGTCTCTTGCTATCTGCTCGTATTTCAAAGCCAAAAGATCAATTTGATTAGAAAAGAATGAGAAGAGTCTCATACCTCCTATGTATGTCCCAAAGGAGGAAATTTTTAGAATTCAACCTTTCAAGTATAAGCTCTCTGCCTTCACTAGCTCTCCCCACCTCCTCTGTGCCTCTTCAGCCTACTGTAAAATGAAGGGTTTGTCCTGGATGAGCTTTCACTTCCATTCCAACTCTTAAGAATTCTATAATCCTGTGCCATAGCATGAAATGCCCCAGGTGGAAAAGGCCCAGTCAGCATCTGTGGAGTCCATTCCTGAAGTGTTAGAAGAGTGTACTTCTTTAGCTGACCATTCAGATTCAGCCTCTGTCCATGACATGGACTATGTCAACCCCCGTGGTGTTCGCTTCACACAGTCCTCCCAGAAAGAAGGTGAGTGTTGCCAGGCCAGTGGTTCTTCTTCCTCTCTTTCTCCTCTCCCCATCTCCACAAACTCTTGTTTATAAAGGGACCCAGGAGGCTCAAGAATTTCAGGTGATTTCTACTTACCAAGCTAAATTCTCTGCTCACCTTTGCTCTAATCATCAGGGATTTGAAATTGTTAGGGAATTAACGGTCTGTAGAACTGGGGGGAATCAAAGGAAAAGCAGCTTTTTTCTGTTAAAAAAAATACTTTTTACTGATGCCTTTTTTTTTAAGGTCATATCCATTCTTTCATGTATTCTCCCTCTTCCCCTACCAAACAGGCCCTCTCTTGAAACAAAAAATTTGAAAAGAAAGAGAAAAATGCAATTTGTATAAGTTGTTTGGAGGTAGTTGTTTGACTGGCTTGTATTGTATTATTAGAAACTCTATAAGGGATGAGTTATTAATTTCATTTATTTTCCCTCCTTGCCTTCTCCAGGTACAGCATTGGTCCCCTATGGCCTCCCCTGTATCCGTGAGCTCTTCCGTTTCCTTATCTCTCTTACCAACCCTCATGATCGACACAACTCAGAGGTCATGATCCACATGGGATTGCAACTACTAACTGTGGCCCTTGAGTCTGCACCTGTGGCCCAGTGCCAGACCTTGCTAGGCCTCATCAAGGATGAGATGTGCCGGCACTTATTCCAGGTGAAAATGGGAATAATTGAAAGGGTGTGGGAGATTAAAGTTTCACTAGCATATGTCTCAGTTCCTCATGACAATGGCGATGGTGTAGGAAGTACTGGAAAAGGAAGGTTTAGATTTTCTATGAGAAGGATGAGTGGGGTTTCCTGCCCATTGGCCAGCCAATACAGGGTAAGGGTTCCCTAGTCTTCATCAGTAATGCTGGTATAAGGAATGTGGTATGAGAATTGCCAAGTGGTGAAGATAACTCTCAGAGCCCTGAACTTGAAGGAAAGCCTTATTCTGGCTAAGCATTGGTGAATACCAGAAACTTCATAGCTTTTCCTATTTTTATTTTTTTTCTAGCTGCTAAGTGTGGAGCGACTAAGCTTATATGCAGCCTCCCTCCGGGTGTGCTTCCTGCTCTTTGAGAGCATGCGAGAACACCTCAAATTCCAAATGGAGGTAAGTCATCTGGCCCTGATAGGGGAAGGAACACAGGGCACTGGAACTGGAGGCTTTACTCCTTCTGGGTTGGGATTCAGGAGTTTGTAGGTGAGTCATTGACCCCCTAAGGCAGAGCTCATTGTAGGATAGCTCTCATTTCCCTTGGTGAGGGGCCAATTCCAAAAAAGAATCAAGGGGCTGCTCTTGTAAAATGGGGATAACAGTGATGGGATGGGGGGGGCCTCCAGCTTTGGGACTAGCTTGTTTACCTGGCAGTCCCTTTGAAGCCCAAGCAGGTTACAGGAAAGAACTGAAAGCAAGACTAGATCATATCATCAGCTCATTTGATGAGATAATTAGGTCATGTGAAAAGAAATCAGGCAACTTTGGGCTGTATAAAACCAGAGGTGGAAAATCAGGCTTCATTTCTTAGTAAAGTGACCATGGTGTGTGTCTGGAGTTTGGGAGCAGAAGATGAGGTTCTCTTGAGTGAGTTTCCATAGCATTTGACACACAGCCTCAATGAGCAATGTAGTGCTTACCTGTGCCTTCCCCTCTCTTTATTGTTTCCTCTGTCCTACTGTGCCTTTTTCCTTTGTTCTATCCCATTGGGAATCTGTGACTGCTGCCAGATGTACATCAAAAAACTCATGGAGATAATCACTGTGGAGAATCCTAAGATGCCTTATGAAATGAAGGAGATGGCACTAGAGGCTGTTGTCCAGCTCTGGCGAATCCCCAGCTTTGTTACCGAGCTCTACATAAACTATGACTGTGACTACTACTGCTCCAACCTCTTTGAAGACCTCACAAAGCTGCTGTCCAAGGTGTGGAGGCTTTCTGAAGTGGCTTCCATAGGCCTCTAGAAGGGAAATATTGGGGAAGGGAAATTTGTCTGTTAGGGATAGCAGAGACAGGGAGGGACAGGTAACAGAACGTGAAAGGAGGGTTTGCTAGGGCAATATGGAGATTTAGGGGTTAGAGAAAAGTTTACATACTCGAGAGGGGTGTGTGTGTGTGTGTGTGTGTGTATGTGTGTGTGTGTGTGCGCGCACGCGTGCATGTGTGCGCATGCGTGCACATGTACATGATGGCAGTTAAGGTTAGGTTAAAATATAATGTTCCTCTACATACTTGGAAAGTATGTTGGATTAGTCTCTTAGCTTTCACTGTTTGTTTCCCAGAATGCCTTCCCTGTCTCTGGGCAGCTTTATACAACACACCTGCTCTCTCTTGAGGCACTATTGACAGTGATTGACAGTACTGAGGCCCATTGCCAGGCCAAAGTCTTGAACAACCTCATCCAGCAGGAGAAGAAAGAGGCAGCTAAACCCAGTCCTGAGATGGTGGATGGCACTAAAGAAGTCAGCAGCAGTGAGAGGCCTTTTTCTTTCTTAGAACCCTAGGCCCCAGTAGCATGTGCTCCTTGCCCCCATCATATCTTACCCAGTATTATATTTTCAGTGTTTGAAGCTCTGAATCACCTTCTCAGGCAGAATGTTCATGCTGTAGTATTCATCTCCCATTCTCCTAAAGGTCTCTGACTTTGTATCTTTGGTACTCTTTGACTCAGCTGATTGAGCCATTATGTGTCTATTGTGAACTTAGGTTTCTGCTTCTCTGGGATGCTTCCCCATTAGGGATCATTGTAGGCTCCCTTGGCATTGGAGTCTAGTGGAATCCTCCCTTCCTCCCTTCCTCTTTGCTTTCCTCCTGCAGCTCTGCTCTATTGTCCTCCCCCCTTTGCTGAATTTTTCTTACCACTTTTAAAGAAAACTCCTAAGGACTCTTCCATACCCCATGATTTTCCTAAGGTATGAAATCAAACTTAAGTCCATTCCAAGGACGAAACCTGGTTCCAGGGTCAACTTTCTTTAATTGTGATTATTTAGCTACAAAGCCAATTGGAGCTCCAGTTCTCTCATCCCTGGTACACCTTACTGAACCCCAACCTGATACAGACACCTGCAGACCGTCAGACAACATTTTTCTTCCCTCATCCTAAACACCCTGTCTGTTTACAAGCAAGTGAATATAGGAAATTCTTTGTTACAAGATAGATAATTAAAAGGTAATACAAAAGGCATAAGAAATCAAACTGTATAACAGGTGATGCTGACTGGCATTAACCTTGCTCATAGAAACAAAAATAGAATACTTTTAATCTCTAGCTGAGGTTGCTGATTAGTGAGATAATATACATAAATCACTTTACAAACTTTAAACTACTATATAAGCAGGGCTAGGAATTGGACTTGGGATTTCATTGGTCTAGAGAACTCCCAAGTAGGGAAAATCCCTCCTTCTGTAGGTCTATACTTTCTCTCTAGTTTGCTAGAGCACTGAAAGGTTAAGTGATTTGTCCAGGGTCATATAGCCAGGATGTGTCAGAGTTGTGACTTAAATTCAGTTCTTTTTTGGCTTCCAGTCTGACTCTCTGTCCACTATGCCACACTGCTTCTACTGCATAAATGTTAGTTATTATTATTATCATCACTTTTATTATTATTGCTCAGCACGTAATAGGCACTTAATAAATGCTTGTTGACTTGACATGAGCTATGACACTGTTTTGGATTCAAGGAGAGTTACAACCAAAGACTGCATTCTTTTAGTCTCTGGTTAGAATGATGAAGGCTCTCCCCGCTACTTGCTGTTCTGATTTTTCTCTCCCTATAACCCTATCCTCCTCCTCCCCACCCCAACTTCTTACTCCTTATGTTTTGCCCCTTGGTAGCATTTTAACAAATATAGATTGAGTACCACTAATCGAGCCTTTCCTTCACTTGGGCATTTACTCAGACATGCTTTACCATTCTTTCCTTCACCCAGCGTGTGGGAAGAGGTAAAGGAACATCATGCATATTCACGTAGACAATTTTCCATCAACCAAAAGAGACAGTTCATCCAAAAATTCACCTAGAACTCTGATTCTTCACACTTTTTCTCTCACCTACAGGCAGTGAACAAGCAGCCAATGATGGAAAACACCCAGGGACAAACCCAGATCACCCAGGGCTGCATCCACCTGGGGGAGGGCAGTTGCTGGCTGAGCAGGGAAAATTGGGCTGCAATGACGTGGAGGAAAGTGGTGATGCAGGTGGTTGGTGTTGGATCCCACAGGGCTTATTTGGGTAGAGGACTTCTGAGGAAAAGGCAGAGAGAGGAAGAAAATGTTTGTTGATTGACCAAAAGAAAGAAAACCTGGGAATTATCTTAGTGGGGCTTGGCTACTCATCATCCCTTCAGATTCATTGAAAAAGGGAGCCCAGGCCCTTAAGGAGTTGCTGTCCATGGTTCTGAGGGCTGCATTACTGGGGAGAAGAAGCAATCTAGGAGTAGCACATACTTGTGAGAACTGGGAGAAGGAGAAAAAGAAAGAAAAAGTGATTGACTTGCTAAGCATTAGAAAAGTTAAGTGGGAAATTTTAGGATTGTAGAAAAGAGTGTTTATGTAGGGAGGATGATGAATCTGGATCCTAAAAGAGAAATGGAAGAAAATGAAACAGGACTGGAGGGAACCAGGGAATCTTGGAGGCATCTTAAGCTCTCCCAAGGGAAGTGAGGAGGTAGCTCATTGTATTCTCATATTCTTTTCTCCTTAGCTGACAAAAAAATTCTCCGGAAGCCACCTCGGTTTTCCTGCCTCCTTCCAAATCCCCAGGAACTGATTGAGATTAAAAGCAAGAAAAAGGTATAAAAATCAGTTATGTTTTGTTCCCAATTGTTCCTTGGGTGACTCTTGTCCTAAGGGTTCACAGAGGATTTGCTAGGTCATCCAGATCATTGAAGGAAACCTGTTAGATTCCCAAATTATTAGCTGGTTAGGACTTCAGTAACTCCAAGTTTCCTTTGTGCCTTCCCCCCATTTTCTGAAACAACAGCTAGGGCTAGATTATTTGCCAAAGTCCAAAGCCTAGCCCTTTACCTATGTCTGTAGGCAAGGGATAGACTGAGTTGGAGGAATGGGAGATGGTGAAAATAGGAACCAAGATTGCTGGTATTATCTTGGTCCCAAAGAAAGTTCAGTAGGTCATTTCTATGATTGTAGGAGCTACAGGGAATTGACATTTATTCTGGTGCTTTAGTAAAGTTCATGTAGATGTTTGTGCTTTTGAGTTTCTTAATGAAATGGAAACCTTTTTTAAAACACTTCTGCCATCCTCTTTCAGTCACCCTCTTCCCCTTTCTCCTCCCTTCCCCTCTGGATTGCCTGCCTGGTCCCAGTGGCAGACTGGGTACATTTGGTTTGTCTGTCCCTGCCTGTACTTGGGTAAATGTAGAACTCATTCCCATGGCCATCCATCTCCAGCCCTCAACAGGAGTACACAACACAAGAAGCTCCCCAGGGAGGAGAGATGTCAACAGGTTGGGCTACAGGATGTCATACTGCTAAGAAATCCCAGGGGAAAAAGATAAGGCTAGAAAACTGAAGAAATTTTCTTTTGGCCCCTCTTTCAGCTGCTTCAAAGGTCACGCCCACTATATCATGGACATTTTATTTAGTAATTGGGATGTTCATCCCATTCCCGTTAGAGGAGGCAGTTGAAGTTAGAGATTAGAAGATGTCTAAGGCTTTGCTTTTGGAGATGGGGTACTGTCCAACTGAGGGACGCAGAAGCCATGAGGAAATAAGAAGAGAGCCTGACTTAGCTTTGAAGTCTATCCAATCTGGATGCAGAGGGGATCTAATGCCTTAAGCTTTTTCTCACAGCTACTGATCACAGGCACAGAACAGTTCAACCAGAAACCAAAGAAAGGGATTCAGTTCCTACAGGAGAAGGGTCTTCTGACTATCCCTATGGACAATAATGAAGTTGCCCGGTGGCTTCGAGAGAATCCCCGACTGGACAAAAAGATGATTGGAGAGTTTGTGAGTGACCGAAAGAACCTTGACCTTCTGGAGAGCTTTGTCGGGTGAGTGAATAGTGGGCACGACCTCTGAGGCAGAGAGTAGTAATCTGGCCTAGGATGAGGCTGGTTGCTGACTTCCCCCACCTTAGTGTTCAGCTCACAGAGATGGGTGGCAGGTCCTCTTGAAGCTTTCTCATTTGGGAAAGTTGTTTGTTTTTGGCTAGAGGCCCAGCCAGTGCTCTCTGCGTTTCTTACGACTCCTTGCTATATCTCATAGGACCCAGGGTCCCAATCTTAAGTGCAAGATGGCTCAGATACACTCAGTTCCTATTTCTGTTGAGGCCTCACTTGGAAGTGGAAAGATGAGGGTTCCTTGGCTTCAAATTGGATAGGAGTGGTATTAAAGCACTAGAGAAGAGATTCTTTCCCTTTTTGTGTCTAGACCCCTTTGGCAATCTTGTCAGGCCTCTGAACCCCTTCTCAGAAAAAGGTTTTTGAATGTATAAAATAAAAAACATAGGATTGAAAAGGAAAGCAATTATGTTGAAATACAATTATTAGAATAGGGGAGAGGAGTGGGGGGTAGAGAATGAAAGTTACTGAATTCCACATTAAGAACCCACATGTTGATTGCACGCCACCATGGGGGGGGGGGGGAAGGGAGGGGAGAAAATCTGAAACTCAAGTGATTGTGGAACTGAATCTTGTAAATTAAAAGTAAATGAGTAAATAAAAAAAAAAACCTAAAAAATAATAATAATAATAATAATAAAAAAGAACCCACATGTTAGAGGTGAAAGGGTGTGGATGCAAAGTACCAAGATTTGGGGGCTATAGTGTAATTAATATGATGGGGAGGACTAAGGTTTCCTTACCTACCCTGGGAGGAGAGTAGGTTAGAAAGCCTGTGGCATATGGAAAGGCAGATCTTTTGCTCTACAGTAGTTGCTTACTAACTTCATCACCTTTCCTCCCCCATTCAGCACCTTCAGTTTCCAGGGCTTACGACTTGATGAAGCTCTACGCCTCTACCTGGAGGCCTTTCGCTTGCCAGGAGAAGCTCCAGTCATTCAGAGGCTACTGGAGGCCTTTACAGAGCACTGGATGGTAGGTTTGTTTGTTAGGGAGTGGAGGAGGGAAGATTTGGTGAAACAAACTTGTGATTTCAAGTGTAACTGAGAAACCAGTGGCCCCCAGTGCTATCTCTTGGACAAACTGAGAGGCCAGTGGCAATGGCTAACAATCCCCATGGAAAAGGGGCATAGGCTTCTACCCAGGGGTTGGCAAGGATTCTGTTTTGCCTGGGCACTTGCTGGCTTCTGTGTAGCACCAGCCAGTGGATTGGGGGGTAGAGGTTAACTGCAGAAAGGACAGTGCTTGGACACTTATGGGGTTTCTGCTTTTCAGAAGTGTAATGGCTCCCCATTTGCAAATAGTGATGCCTGCTTTGCCCTGGCATATGCTGTTATCATGCTCAACACTGACCAGCACAATCACAATGTCCGAAAACAGAATGTACCCATGACCCTGGAGGTGAGTGTGTATCCTTATCTAAGTAGAACTACTCCAGCATTAGATTACAGTGGGGAAAGCATGAAGGTCCTTATCCAGAATGGGGTAGTAACAGAGAGTCCATCTGAGGTCATTCATAAGTTAGAGGTCACTAACATAGTAATTCCTCCCCTAGATGGATTAGATGAAAAGTATTCTAGCTTTTCTTTCATTCAGAAAGCATGTATTAAGTACCTTTTATATGTAGAGCACTCAGCAAGAATCTGAAAATTATTGTGTTTATCTAAAAGTCTTTACTTTCATTGAGTTTATATTTATTAGTAGGGAATTACAACCCAAATGTGAAGAGTGAGAGTAGGGAAGAAGAGCATTATAGACATGGGAGATAAAATGGACATGGTAATAGAGATAGGAGGGCACAGTATGCAAGAGGGAGAGAATAGTCCTTTTTGACTGGAGCATAGAGTACATTTTGGGAAGGAATCTTGAGATAAATAAAGGTAGGCAGGTACCAGATTATAGAGGACCTTGAATTCTGTGTAAGAACCAGATGGAAATGACCAACTCCATTAATAAGAAAGATTATTCTGACAGTAGAAAGGAAATATTGGAGTGAGAAAGAGTTGAGTCAGGAAATTCTATTAGGAAGTTATTGCATTAGTCTAGGCTTGTGTTAATGAGGGCCTTTGGGAATTAGGATTAGAGAACAGAAAGAACACATGTTTCAGAAATGCATTTAGCAAGATTTGATCACTGATGGGATATGAGAGGTAAAGAAGGAAAAGAATCAAATGTGGCCTTAAGGGTACAAACAGGAGAAACAGTGAATTGTGGTGTCATAACCAGAAACAGTGAAATCAGATGAGTTTAAGCTTAGTTTTTGTTTTTGGAGGTTTTTTTCTGTCTTTTTTTTGAAGGGAGGAAGACAGAGCAATTGTGGTTAAGTGACTTGCCCAAGGTTATACAACTAGTAAGTGTTAAGTGTCTGAGGTCAGATTTGGTCCTCCTGAATCCAGGGCCAGTGCTCTACTCATGGTGCCACCTAGCTGCCCCTAAGCTTAGTTTTTCATATCATGAATTTGAGATATCCAGATAAAGGTAGGAAATAAGGGACTGGAGTTAATAAGAGATGTCAGGCTTGAAGATGTAGAGTTAGAAGTCATCTGCATAAAAGTAATGATTGAACCTTAGTGAATGAGATTGCTAAGGAAAGAGTTTGGAGAGATGGGAATAGACCTGGAAGAACATCCACATAAAGGGGTTGGGTAAAGGATGAAGAGCCAGGAAAGGAGAGAGAGAAGTTATCAAGGTGGGAATAAAACCAGGACAGGGAGATGTCTCTGAAACCAGGGGGCAGTGGGTGAAGGGTTGATAGAAAATGGCAACCTTTTGAGGGAGGTCAAAAGAGAATGAGAACTTTAAAAATGCCATTGCATTTGGCAACCAAGATGTCACTGGGTGATGTTTGAGAAATGAGTTCTGGTAGAATGGTGGAAGCAGAACTAGTTAACTTTTGTAAGAACTATGGTAGTGTCCTCAGACACTTAACACAGAAACTAGCTGTGTGACCTTGGGCAAGTCACTTAACCCCAATTGCACTCCAAAAAGCAAAAAAAAAAAAAAAAGAAAGAAATATGATAGTGAACAGTAAGAGAGAAGATGGTACCAGACCTGGTTATAAGGGTCTTAAGAAATATTTTTTTTTTAGGATTGGGAATACTGTGGAGAATGAAATAGAGGTTGATAAGGGTAGAGTAGAAAAATTGTCAGTCAGCAGCAATGGCCCAGCTGAGGTACATAACACAAATTTGGAAGTGAAGGCAGCTCAGTTTCATGATTTCACAGCTCAGATGTGTGATTTGTCTTCAGCAGGATTAAACATCCCTGGAACTTAAGCAGAAAAATCAAATGGTGCTATCCCAGGGATGATAGTTCAAACAGGTGAACAGTGGATAGAGCCCTGTGCCTGAGTTCAAACTCAGACTCAGATATTTACTAGTTATGTGACCCTGGGCAAGTAACATAGAAGGATAAAAGATTTGTAAAGAGCTTTGCAAACCTTAAAGTGCTCTCTCTCTCTCTCGCTCTCTCTCTCTCTCTCTCTCTCTCTCTCTCTCTCTATATATATATATATATATATATATATATATATATATATATAAAGTTTGCTAGCGATGATGATGATGATGATGATGATGATGATGATGATGGGTCAGCAACAGTAGAAAGCCACCATAGCAAGGGATTCTAGGATTCTAGTTAATGGCACAGTTAAGTGGCTAACCATGGGGTCAAGGCTGGGTATGCAGGCAAAAAAGTGAAGCCAAAATAAAGGAAATGGACTTGGAGAATGGGAAGAAGGGACCAGAGGTCACAATAAGGGTAAAGAGAAGAATTAATGATAGAAGGTGGGAGAAAAGGAGACTGTCATCTGAAGGTAGAATTCCAAGGTTCTGATTTGCAATTCTAAAGAAATAGTGCAATCCTATGCTGATATGTGACTGAAGTGGCATGAAGAAGGAAGTCATTGGAGTTGAGAGAGTTGAGAGTATGAGGAGGGTGGAAAGAGGGAGCTGTTTTCTAAGCTCTTTTCTGTACTGAGCAGCCCTGCTAGAGCCTAGAGGTACCTGGGGCAGAGGGAGGAAGAGGCCCTTTTCTTTGGAGCAAGGGATCAAAAAACTCATTGAACTGTTCCTAGGAGTTCCGAAAGAACCTGAAGGGCGTAAATGGAGGAAAAGATTTTGAGCAGGACATCCTAGAGGACATGTACCATGCTATCAAGTGAGTTTTTAATGAGGACTGAGGGGTTCAGTCTTTTGAATTGAGAGAACCCATCCCCATCTCTTCCTGATGATCTCTTGTACAGTGTGTGACTCACGGCCCAGATGAGAACTAGTTCTCTGCCAATACTTCCCTTCCTTGGGTGAAAACTTCTAGGACCCCAAAGGCTGAAGAATTCTAACTGTTTCTCTTAAAAGGGATCTCCTGATGACCCATAGATGGCCTACAAAGAAGGTGGGGACCTGGGTCAAAATTAGGCATCATTGATGACCTCTAGATCCAGGCAGCTGCTTGTAAATGAGAGGAAGCAGAAAGCTCTTCTCTAACAGTCAGGTTTCTTCTGGCTTCCTAGAAAGGTTTCTAGTTTAATGATGAAGTCTAGAAACTATTAGGCCTGAGACCCAGGGGGAAAAGAGCTTCAAAGTCATGAGATCGGGAGAGAAGGGGCAAGGGGGACCTTCTTTTCCTTCCTGTCTAATGTCTCAGCAGTGAGCAGTCAGACAGGCTACAACATGATGGGTGTGCTGGTGTGAGATAGAGCTGGGAGGGAAAGAATCTCTTGAATCATCTGGAGATGTTAGATCCATGGGCATGTTGCCATCTTGACCTTGTCGTTATAAACTCATCCCCCATTGGACTTTAGGAATGATGAGATTGTGATGCCTGAAGAACAGACTGGTCTGGTGAGGGAGAACTATGTATGGAATGTCCTACTGCATCGAGGTGCAACCCCTGAGGGCATATTCTTGCTAGTACCAGCTGGCAGCTATGATCATGACCTCTTCACCATGACCTGGGGCCCTACCATTGCTGCCCTCTCCTATGTCTTTGACAAGAGTCTAGAGGAAACAATCATCCAGAAGGCCATTTCAGGCTTCAGGTACCCACCTTGTCTTTTGTCTTGGCCCTGAAATCCTTCACACTCTCTTGATAATACCTATTCCCCAACTCTCCTCATCTTGAATTTTCCTGGGATGGGTCACTTTAAGCTACTTTTGAGCCCATACCTGGGAATCTCTGACCTCTCTTACATTTCTAGAAAGTCAGTTATTTTCCCAGGGCTTCCCTCCTTTGGGGGGAAGTTGAGACATGGGGGAACCCACCTTGCAGGTCTTACTAATTTTGGAAGGGTATCATCAGGGGAGAACCTCGAGGAAGATCTTCCATGGTACTTGGAAAGGCAACTAGCCCTTCCAGTGACCCTGTTCCTGGGGTGGGGGTGGCTTTGCAGGAAATGTGCCATGATCTCCGCCCATTATGGTCTGAGTGACGTGTTTGACAATCTCATCATTTCTTTGTGCAAATTTACAGCCCTCAGTAGTGAGGTGAGTAAGGGGAGCAGGAGAGCGTTGAGGGGCACAGCATAGGGAACAGGAGACGACTTGAACCAGATGCCCCATGGAGGCAGACACCATAGACACCCAAACAATAACTGAGGTCCCATTGAAGGCTTAACTTTCTCTACTAGTTATATACTTCACTCAGCATTATTCTCATAGTAACCCCATCCTTCACTGTTTACTGCATAGTCTTTTAGGAGCTCCAACCCTCCATGTGCAGCATATTCTGGGAGGGAGGTTTGAATCACTATTGCTTACATGAAGACTGGGGGAAGGGAGGAGGAGTAGATTTAAGAACTTTTACTATCCAGGGGTTCCCACAATATCATGGAGAGAAGGAGTCAATTCAGAGCTAACGTAAGGACTCAAAGGAGAAATTAGCAAGTAAGGACCTAAGACACTCCCTAGACTTTAGCTAGGCCCTAGACTTCATCTTTTCTACCTCTTCAGTCCATTGAGAACCTGCCCAGTGTGTTTGGCAGCAACCCCAAAGCTCACATTGCAGCCAAGACTGTTTTCCATTTGGCCCATCGTCATGGCGACATTCTTCGAGAGGGCTGGAAGAACATCATGGAGGCCATGCTGCAGCTGTTCCGAGCCCAGCTATTGCCCAAGGCCATGGTAGAGGTAAGAGTAGAGGCTTAGGAGACAGGAGTTGAGCACTAACTGCAATTTTGGAGGAAAAGTAAACTGGAGAGAAGCAGAGCTTAGGACCAGTGCCTTGCATTGGCCTGGCCTTTATCTAGTAAGGGACCAGAAGTATGTGATATTCTCTAGGAGGACAACTGGCAGAGGCATCGGAAGTCACTTGTTCAGTAGAATAACAGTACAAGAGGCTGTCAGGAATAAAACTAGAGAACTAGGGTTGGGACTGGATAATAAGTGAGGATCATGTTAAGAAAGGCTGGCTTTTCTAGGTGGAAGACTTTGTGGATCCCAATGGCAAGATCTCTCTGCAGCGGGAGGAAACACCATCTAATAGGTGAGATTAGACCAGAAGCTCTGGGCCATGGGGAGTGACTATCCAAGAATTTGGTATTAACCTGAATATGTCCCATCTCTCCATACCTCCACAGAGGAGAGTCAACCGTGCTGAGCTTTGTGAGTTGGTTGACACTGAGTGGTCCTGAGCAATCCAGCATGCGAGGTCCATCCACTGAGAACCAAGAAGCCAAGCGCATGGCCCTGGACTGTATCAAGGTGTCTATCCCAACTATCTTCCCACTTTTTTTCTCCAGTGAGCAGGTCTCAGCTTCTTGCAGGGTAGGACTCTGGCTTTGTGGGATTTTCTCCTCACTCCAATTCAGGCCACTCTTGCCCTCCTCTTGCCACTATAGCAATGTGACCCAGAGAAGATGATCACAGAAAGCAAGTTCCTGCAGCTGGAGTCCTTACAAGAGTTAATGAAGGTATGAAGCAGAAGGACAGTGGGAAGAGCTAGACAGGTGTTGACCAGGTGATGGGGGGATGATAGCAGCATGTCTCCTCCCTTCTAGGCTCTGATATCAGTGACACCAGATGAGGAGACTTATGATGAGGAAGATGCTGCATTCTGCCTGGAAATGCTTCTGCGGATTGTGTTAGAGAACAGGTAAGACAAGAAGAAGGTTTGAATCATGGATCTTGCCCCCCTACTGAGGTCCTTTGTGCAAAACCACTGTGCTTGGAGCTAGCACCAAGAGAAAAGCAGTGCCTGTACAAGCAGGAGAGCCTATTGCTATACCAGAGCAACAGGACTCACAGTACCCCTATGTTCAACATCAATATCAAGGGACCCTAAAGGGATTAGTGTAGTACTAGGACATTGGAGGGATACCTAGTACCCGAACTGGCCTCTGCTCTTTGGCTTACTAGCTCTCTTCCCTCTCCCCTTCTCCTTGCCACAATAGGGACCGTGTGGGCTGTGTATGGCAGACAGTGCGTGATCATCTGTACCACCTATGTGTCCAGGCGCTGGATTTCTGCTTCCTGGTGGAGCGGGCTGTGGTGGGGCTACTGCGCCTGGCCATACGGTTGCTAAGGAGAGAGGAAATCAGTGGCCAGGTGAAGGGATCTTAGCCATCTGGAAGACAGGGGTAAAGGAGGTGAACCAAAGGCCAAATGTTATCCATGGGACTGTCTGTAGCAGAGACTACATTGAGTGCCATACTTTAAGGGGCTTGGAAATGATGAAAGCAAAGATTGCTTCCTGATGTTATGAGAGGACCCCTAGCAAGAATTCCCAACTAGGAATGGTGTGAGGAAAGAAGAAGATGTCTGGAATGGCCTTAGTTATGGGGCTGGCATCCAAACCACCCACCGTGCCCCTTGGGATCATAGAGTCCTCACTTTCTCTGACCACAAAAGGCCCGAGGAAATAGCAGGGTACCCCATAGGCAAACTGTTATCATACTCTGTTCCCAGGATGGGCAAGGCAAGCAGGAAAGTAGAGGGTGAACAGTGATCCCTATGCTCACTTCCTACCATTCCAGGTGCTGCTGTCCCTTCGTATCCTACTACTGATGAAACCTAGTGTGCTGTCTCGTGTCAGCCACCAGGTTGCTTATGGGCTCCATGAATTGCTCAAGACCAATGCAGCTAACATCCACTCTGGGGATGACTGGGCCACACTCTTTACCCTGCTAGAGTGCATTGGCTCAGGGGTGAAACCTCCCCCGTCCCTGCAGGCCACCGCCAGGACAGATAACAATGATACTGGTGAGCCTTCCCCTGGGAAATATGATACCTACCAGATAAGCAGCTGTCTTTACATTCTTGCAGACTTCCATGGGTTAGAGAAAGGAAAACTCTAAAGAAAGAAAGCTCAGAGATTGCATTAAGCAAATTAAACACTTGCATCTGCTAGTCTCCCAACACTACTGTCAACTCCCCAGTGCCACCCATGGCTCTTACCCCAGTGGAGACACAGAGAATAATGGAAAGATAGTCATAGATTTAGACCTTGGAGGCCATCGTATTACAGATAAGGAAACTGAGGCTCAGAAAGGTTAAGGGGCCTTGCCCATGATCACATAACTAGTAATTGTCTGAAGCAGTATTTGAACTCAAATCTTCCTGAGTCCAAGTCTAGTTATCTATCCACTACATCACTTGGCTGCCACAAGAAACGTGCCGCAGGAATGGTAAGACGTCCTGGAGACCAGCTATCCTTCAGTCCCTCCAGTGGTAACCCTTGTCAACAGGAGCCTGAGTCCAATTGGCTCAAAAATGACTAGAATAAAGGTTGTCTATACTTTTATCTATACTTTAGGACTACCTAAGCTAACCCAGACAGAGAAGAATCCTTTCCTTCATGGGAGAAAAACCCATAGTGTCTTTAAGTATTTTGTTCTAGCATCTCTCTAGCATCTCTATCCCCGTACCCACTCTGATTTTGCCCACATTCTCACTTGGCTCAGGTGCTCAATCAGACAGTGAACTCTCCTCCTACCACCCCAGTGACGTCAGCTTGGACCGAGGCTACACCTCAGATTCAGAGGTCTATACTGACCATGGTAGACCAGGCAAGATGCACCGCTCAGCTACTGATGCCGATGTGGTCAACAGTGGTTGGCTAGTGGTGAGAAAACAAGGGGCAGTGGGATGTAGGACTCCCCATCCTGGTCTGGGTGGCTTCCTGGTTTTTTGAGGGTACAGTGAAAGGGATAAGTAGAGCCAAATGAGGCTCTCCAGCTCTGTGCCAAGCAAATCATCCAATTTCCTACCCACATTCATATTCTGGACAGGTGGGGAAAGATGACCTAGACAGCTCCAAGCCAGGACCAGGACCAAACCGGCTTGGCCCTTCTCCTCTAGTGAATCAATATAGCCTTACTGTGGGGTTGGACCTGGGACCTCATGACACAAAGTCCCTCCTCAAATGTGTGGAGTCGCTGTCTTTCATTGTGCGTGATGCTGCTCATATTACACCAGACAATTTTGAGCTCTGTGTCAAGACCATCCGAATTTTTGTGGAGGCCAGTCTGAATGGTGGTAAGTGGGTGGAGGAGGGAGAAAAGGGGGTTGCCTGAAAAGGAGAGAGGGAGGAGTAGGGATTTACATGAATAGAGAAATATGGCCTGGGTCTCCACAGGATGCAAATCTCAGGAAAAACGGAGCAAATGCCACAAATATGACAGCAAAGGGAACCGCTTCAAGAAGAAGTCTAAGGATGGCTCCGTGCTTCGTCGGCCCCGGGCATCCAGCCAGCACACAACTCGCGGTGGACACAGCGATGATGAAGATGACGAAGGAGTTCCTGCTAGCTACCACACGGTGTCTTTACAGGTCAGTCAGGACGTAAGTATGACACCATTTATTTCCTCTTCTCCCTGTGCCTGGCTGTTGGGGAACCCAGCTGGGGGCCAGGGCTGGCAGGCTTGGGCTGAGAAAGGAGCCTGAGAGACAAACTCCTAAAGCCAAAGAATTGGATAATGGAGTTGTCCTAGGAATAGGATGATTGTTGGGGTAGCCATTGTTCTTGAGGGGACCAAGTCTGGAGTAGTGAGGATGAAGTAGTCTGGGTCCCTTAGGTCCTAGTCACAGCTACTTCCTTTGTGATTCCAGCTGCTGGACTTGATGCACACCCTGCACACCCGGGCAGCAACTATTTACAGCTCATGGGCTGAGGAGCAGCATCAGTTGGAGACAGGGGGCAAGAAGATTGAGGCTGATTCCCGAACTCTCTGGGCTCATTGCTGGTGCCCATTGCTTCAGGGTAATCCCCGAGGAAAATGAGGGGTTAGGCTGAGGAGGCTGATTGGGATGCCAGCAGTGACCCTGACTCTTCCTCCCCTGCTCAGGTATTGCCTGGCTCTGCTGTGATGCCCGGCGTCAAGTACGGATGCAGGCACTCACCTATCTACAGAGGGCACTGTTGGTACATGACCTGCAGAAACTAGATGCCCTAGAATGGGAGTCCTGTTTTAATAAGGTAATGGAGTGGAGAAAAAAAGCCTGGGCAGCTTGAGGCAGGGATAAGAGCCTTCTATACCAATATTTATCCTATGCCTCAGCTTACCCCCATGACGTGTTTCCTCCCCCCCTTCCCCTAGCCATTGTCCTGGTTCTTTGGGAGCCAAGCTTACCACTGACCTACTGGGGGGGGGGGGGGGATGTGGGGTGATTGACCACCAGGTGCTGTTCCCTCTGCTGACCAAACTTCTGGAGAACATCAGCCCCGCAGATGTGGGTGGAATGGAGGAGACACGGATGAGGGCTTCCACACTGCTTTCCAAGGTATGATCACCTGCACCAGGCCCTCTCCCCACACTTCCAGCTACTGCCTAAACAGTACCCCCTGGCAGATAGTGAAGGCAGGGAAAACCGTATCTCTCAGTGCCCTGTGGAACCTGAGGGCCCAGAAGAATCCTGAGCCTCAGAGGAATTATCCAAGTCAAAGGCCTATAAGGGAAACAGGCTGGACAGGGATTCTTCCCATCCCTGGAACCAGGGATGAGGATGGCATCTTCAGTCATCTGATGTGCCACTGTTGGGCCACAGGTGTTCCTGCAGCATCTATCCCCACTGCTGTCACTTCCAACTTTTGCTGCACTCTGGCTGACTATCCTGGATTTCATGGACAAGTATATGCATGCAGGTTCCAGCGACTTACTGGTATGGTCCCCTACAATACCCAAAGCTCTGCTGCCACCCCATTAAACTTAGCTTCCACCCACTGAGCCTCATCCCTGGCATATCCTCAGTATGACCTCTTTACTTGTGCTCTTTCCACCTTTCTCACCCCCAAGCCCAGTCACTTTGCCCTTACCCTTCTAGCCTGTAAATTCCTGACTTCCTCACACATTTGTCCCAATTCCTTGTCTAAGAGCTGCTCTTCCTTGCCCCTTTCCCATCTGTTCTCTTTTACCCTTCCTCACACACACACCTCTCTCCCAGTCTGAGGCTATCCCTGAGTCATTGAAGAATATGCTGCTAGTGATGGATACTGCAGAGATCTTCCACAATGCAGACACCAGGGCAAGTGGTTCCTCTGCCCTCTGGGAGATCACCTGGGAGCGTATTGACTGTTTCCTGCCCCACCTACGAGATGAACTCTTCAAGCAGACAGTCATCCCTGGTATGGGACTTGGGGAAGGCCCTCCTGAGTAGTGCTCCCCAGCTTCAGCACAAAGGACCCCTAGAGCTCCCAGAGGGCCTAAAATGGATGGGGGCTCAGTACCCTGGGTTGGTCATTGGCACAAAGCCATTGGGAGATAAGACTATTCCTTTACAGAAAGCAAAAAGATACTATCCAAACCATAACTTTCCCCAGATCCCTTGCCACTGGTGCCTACTGAATCACATTCCCAGAAATCCTTGACCTCTGCCCATTTGACTCCTGCTGCCAGTGACACAAGGATGCCCAGCCACACATATACTTCAGAAATGCCCTCAGAGCTGGGAGCCTATGGTGAGTCCCCTTTTTGTGCACTTCTGAAAATTAAAAGAAGGAGTAATAAGGGCAAGAAAACAAGCATCTACTAAGCCCTGCCAAGTACCTTACACACACTTTCATTGGATCCTTACAACAACCCTGGGAGGGAGGTTCTATGATCATTCCCCATTTTACATTTGAGGAAACTGAGGGAGACAGAGGTTAAGTGACTGGCCTAGGATTAGTGTCTGGGGCGGGATGTGAAGTCTGGACTTGATGACTCCAAGCCCAGCATTCTATCCCCTTCACCACCCAGCTACCCCAGGGAATCAGAAAACCGAAGACTTCATCAACCAACAGTGTAGTGGTGCTATCCAGAATGAAGTGCTAGTGAGAGGAAGAGAGTAATGCTGACTTCTGCACCCATGAGGAATGGGAGGCCCCAGCAAAATAGGAGGACTGTGTGATTTGGGCTTGTCTTTTTTAATTGTTATAGAACTAAGGGTGGAAGAGTGGGGATTAAGCCTCGATGTAAAATGAAATGATGTGAAATGATTGAAAGAGGTTCAGCACTTCAACAAAGTGGATTCTCACTTGTCTGGCCTGAGGCAGCGGCACCTGGTCCAGATGCAAGGGAGCAAAGTTTGAGGAGTGCGCCAGAGTAGGATCTGAATATTGCAACATTTTCCCCCACAGACCCAGAGAAACCCGAGGTCTCTGCAGCAGCTGCCAGTGGTGGTTCTGGTTCTTCTACAGTCTTGACACCCAGCAAGCCGAGTCCCAGCACAGATGGGCCTGTACCCTTGGCCCAGCCCCCCCTGATCCTGCAGCCTCTGGCTTCCCCACTGCAGGTGGGCGTGCCACCCATGACATTGCCTATCATTCTAAATCCAGCCCTAATTGAGGCTACTTCACCTGTGCCTCTGCTAACTGCTCCTCGCCCCACTGACCCGATGCCCACTTCTGAAGTCAACTAAGACAGGTGGTTGGGAAGACTGGGCCTACCCTCCTGTCACACCACTGAGGGCTTCTCACCCTCTCCCTCTTCTGGTTGCACACTATGTTGATGCCATCCCTGGGCCCAGCCCAGCTACTGCTGCTGCTCTCATTGGAGCCAAACTGGGAAATTGCTGAAGGGCATGAGGGCAGCGCTTCCTAGAGACATCATCCAGAGAGAAGGGACTGTCTTCTGCTCATCATTTCTGGGAGGCCTCCCTGAGACTGAGAAATCAGACTCGGGGCTCACCCAGAACCCACCCCAGGCCAGCTCTAGTCTCTTAGGAGTTCTGGGATGACCCTAAGGGAGAGACTTCTGGACATCAGTGCCAACCAGCCCTATCCATGTTGCTTCTTGGCATCAGGGGCCCCTTCTTTGCCCTTATCCTTCGGTCCTAGCTCTGAGAGCTGTATTCCAACCACATTGCACTTTGCTTCCTTTTCCTCAGACCTCTCCTCCCCCTCATCAGCCCTGAGCTACCTCCTCCACTTCTTCCTCCTTTATCCATGAGTTGGGTTAATTTGGGGAGTTAATTAGGGCCAGGGGACAGAGGTAACATGGGGAGTTGCCTACAGGAGCATGTACATATAAAGAAGTTAACAGTTGACTTTTTACAATGTAATAAATGTAATAAAAACCACACCCCAGCCTCCCTTCCCCTTCTACTTTACCTCCTGCCCTCCCCAACACTTCCTTTTCTGGGCCTATGGTTGCCTTGATAGAGAAGGGACTAGTCTGAACACATAGGATCCACAGGGATAGTTGAGAGAGAAAGAAGAAATAAAAGGGGATGCTTCCGCTGCTCAGGGAGGAACTAGATGCAAGGATGGGTCTTTTCTGTTGCTACTCTGTAGCCACCAGGCACTGTGCCCAACTACCCTCCAGCTTGGGGAAGATACGGTATCACTAAGGGCAGCTGACCTTCCAAAACTAATGAGAGACAAGGCTAGAACAGAGTTCGTGAATAATTGGTGACCTTCCTCCATAGTCTCCCTGCTCTAAGGAGAACGGACCATGGGTGAACTGAAACTAGGGCTTGTGCTGCGCAAGCCTTATCAGATAGAGCTCGGCCAGCATCCCTGCAATAATCGAGGGCTCCATAAGATGTCAAGGATGAAGAAACTATATCCCACCTTCTATAGGGGCAGAAAACAGGCCCAGAACAATTCAGTGACTTGCCAGCCCTGTGACGCCCAGCTTATCTCCTGGCATTCAGATAAAGGTGCCTGAGGATTTTCCTCACCCCTCCAAGTCCCAGCCTCATGCCTGTGGGGCCTGGGTTCATACCCACACCTGTAGATTAAGAGCTCACTCCTAAACTGCTCAAGTCTCTTCATGGTACCTGTCTCTCAATGTCACCAGGGAAGAGAGAGGGGCAAATACCTCTGCATACTTCCACGTTCTTGCTATTTTCTGCTATTTTTCTGCATTATTTCCCACCCCCCTCAAAGAGCACAGAAGTTAGCACCCCTGTGTGGGAAGCCATATGCCCACACGTTGCCCTGGGGACACCACTTCCTCCTGATTGCCACTTCTGAGGAGCAGCAATACTCAATGCCGAGAACATCCTCCTTTGGGAGGGTGACCATCAAAATATAAGTGGCCAGGTGGAGCTAGAACTTCAAGATGCTAGAGTCTCATCTAGGAAAACTAGCTATGCTCATCCTAGGCCCAGTGTCCCTCCTTTGCTTTGAGAGTCTTCTGACCACTCATGCTTTAATCAGCCATAGGGAGGGAAAACAAGGACATAGGCTGTGTGGGTGCCAAGGGGGAAATGTGGAGCTGACTTAGAACTCAGGGTCTAAGAAATTCTGCAAGAAGAGGGGACTGAGGAGCTATAGAGGCTAGCTGGTTTCTTGCCCAGCATTCAGTCAGCAAGCATTTGGTGTTTACTATATGCCAGGGGCTGCTAAGCACTGAGGATACAAAGACAGACAAAAACACCATCCCTTACCTAAAAGAGGTCACGTTCTAATGGAGACAACATGCAAATAACTGCATATACAAGATAATATACTATGTAAATGATAGGTGATGCCAGAGGCATGGAGTAAAGGCAGAGCCAGAAGCCTTGCCAAAGATGGAATTTTAGCTGAGCCTTCAAAGGATCCCGGGAAACTAGATGTTGGAGGTGAAGAGGGAGAGCATACCAGGCATGGGGAACAGCCAGTGCAAAAGTCTAGGCCCAGGAGATGGATTATTATGTGAGGCTGGTGTAGCAAGATCAGAGAGTGAATAGAGGGGAGTAAAGGGTAAAAAAATAGGAAAGAGGTAGGAAGGCCAGGTTGTGAAGGGCTTTCAGTGCCAAACGGGTTTTATATTTGATCCAGCAAATAGTAACCATTGGAGTTCATGGGATTAGAGAGAGGGACCTGCTCAAATCTACTTAAGGAAAATGCCTTTGGCAGCTTAATAGAGGATGGATTGAAGTGGGGTAGACCAGTCATAAGGCTATAGCAATACTCTTAAGAAGTGATACAGACCTATAGAAGGATGTAGTTACCAGTAAAGGACATGAAAAATGAAATACTGGGTGAAGACAAGGGAATTGTCAAAGAATGACACTGAGGTTTCAAGCTTGGGTGACTGAAAGGATGGTGATGCCCTAATTAGTAATAGGAAAGTTGGGGAGAGGTGAAGGTTTGAGAGGAAAGAAGAGTTTCTGGACAAGTTGGGTTTGAAATGCCTACGGGATATCCAATTCAGGATGTCCAAAAGTCAGCTGGAGCTCAGGAGAAAGATTAAGGTTGAGCACACAAAGCTGGGAATCGTTTGCATAGAGAATGGCAGCTGAGATCACTAAGCAATATAGTATAGAAGAGAACTCAGGACAGCCTTATGGGATACCCATGATTGGTGGGATCTGCACGAAGAGCCAGGGAAAGAGACTTAAGGAATGCTCAGATTTGTGTTGCTAGTTAGGTCTAGCAACCTGAAGAAGTGGTCTTTGTCCTGGGTGACCTCCCTCCTCCAGCCCAGCACAATGGATCTTTCCGTGGCCACTGGTCTTTTGATCCCTAACTGGCAGATTGCAAAGATCAGAACCTCGAACTTATGGATGATGATATCTGACATTTTGTAGACTATGTTTTACTTGCATTATTGAACTTCAGCCTCATCACCCTGTGAGAAAGGTACTACAGGCATTCCCATTTTAAAAGATTAGCTCATGGTATCAGTGTCCGGTGGCATTTGAACTCAGATCTTCGTGAATCCAAGTCCAATTCTTCAATATGCTAACTGGATAACTTGGTCCGACCTTTTCCTCTTGGCCAGAAGATGCTGCTGAGAGATGGGAGTCCTTTCTCCGACAATGGCTATCCTCCGACAACTGGGCTCTTGCCCCCTCCCCTAACAACGAAGCATTTCTTAAGGGCCTATTACACGGACTAGAATCGGGAACCTGAAGACAAAAATGATCTCCGGGAGTTTACAGTGGTGGTTGGGAGGAGGCAGGGATAGGGGTGCGGGGGGAGAACAAATCCATACAAGTCCATGAACAAAATTAGCAATGTTGGGGGGAAGGCACTAGCAGCCACACAGCCTCTGGAAACTCCATTCCAACACTTATTCAGACGATCCCCTGGCCCCCACCTCCTCCACGAAGACGACGCGCTGGCTACGGGCTGTCTAGCCCGGGCGGTGAGGACCCGATCTGAACGCTGCCCAGTAGACGAAGCAAATTAGGGTCGCACTCCTCGATCCCGCGCCCCTACAGGTGGTGCTCTAGGATTGCCGGCGGAACCCACTTCCCCCTCCGCTCCCGGGCTCTTCCGAGCTGTGGCGCTCGGGACTCCGGGCTGGGGCGGGGTCCAGGGCCATCCCCAGGGTCCCCTGGGGAGAGGAGGGCCTTGGTCCCCTAGGAGCTCCATCTCCACTCCTCGGGGCTGGCCACCGCGCACGTAGAGGAGGCCTCAGACCAGGCCCCCCAGACAGCACAGAGCGCGGAGCTACCCATCTAATGCCCACCCTTCCCGGATCCCGCCGAGGGGAAAGGGGTTGGGGGGGGGAGGGCGTTCTTTTCTCTGACTGGGAGGTGGAGACAGAATGAGAGGGGGCGGTGCTCTAGACTCGGTCCTCATTGGCCGCGCCGGCCACAGACTAAAACTTTGAGCTAATGAAAAAGAGGCCAGGGCGTGATGCACCGTGACGTTATGGGAATTCCCCCCCCCCCTGGAGGGGGGGGGGGGCAGAAAAGGGGCTTTCCCGGTTGAGGCTGCTGGTGGCCGAGTGGCACAGGGGTCGGAAGGATAGGACTAACCGATAGCGGAGCCGGAGCCGGAGCTGCAGCCGCAGTGAGTGGCCGGGGTCGTGCACCTGGGTTCCTTCAGTTCTCAGAGCACGGGTAGAGGGGCGGGGT
Organism: Pseudochirops corinnae; assembly: GCA_028646515.1. Taxonomy (NCBI): domain Eukaryota; kingdom Metazoa; phylum Chordata; class Mammalia; order Diprotodontia; family Pseudocheiridae; genus Pseudochirops; species Pseudochirops corinnae. Next base: position 121,271,113 of record CM053589.1, read on the forward strand.
GGGGACCCCCACTCAGCCTTGAGAGTAAAGGACACAGAACCACACCTGGGCGCGATCACACGCATATACACACATGATACACACATATGCGATTCCACATAGATACTGGCACACACTAGAGTCGCAGAACGTTAGAGCTGCGAGGGACCACAGTCCTAGACACACATGTCCAGTGCACATCGGACATGTTCAAATATACACAGACACAGGAGGGTGTACACAATTCCACAGATGCAGATCCGCAGAGAAATACACTGACACGCGTATACACAATTGTGTATACACATCCACCCACTCCGACACAAGTATGCTTATACACAAAACCATGTAATTTTAGCTCGATTACAGACACATATGCATGCAGACCAACAAGAATAGTTACATAGAGACAACTGGAGAGAAGAAAGGGATCTGCCTCTGTCCCTTAAGCATCCCCACACACAGGGAAGAGTGGAGAAGGAGATTCCTAGACCCAGAGCTGTGTGGATGCAGCCACAGGCTCCTCTCCCCCAAGCTGTGCAAAGTCCATAGGAAGAGGGGGAGGGGGGCACTGTATCCCCAGGGACTTAGAGCAGGAGGGCCCCCAGGGGAGAGAAGGCTCCCTACCAGAGGAATCTCCCCCAAAAGCCCCAAAGACTGAATCAGCAGTCTCCCTCCCTCCCTCCCAGGCCCCAACAGATGACCCACGGAAAATCCCAGGGGAGCCCCAGGACGTGGGAGGGGAGAGAAAGAGAAGGAAGGCTAGACCAATAGAGGGAAGGGCAGGTTTGAAACCTAGAAGGGGGTAGGGGTGAAGACGGAGGAATCTCTCTTTGTGCTTCCAAATTTCACCACTGGCCTTGAAAGGTGAGCCCCCAGGTCCCCAACTCACAGGCCCCTCCCTCCTACTGAAATGCTCTGCCTTCTCTTGCCCGTCTTCTCCCCTTTCATCCCCAACGATCAGCCCTTCAGACTTAGGGGCAGGAGAAGTGTTCCTCTGCTAGGGGGCAAGAGGTCCAGACCTCACGGAACCAAGGCTCTGGTCTGGGAGTGGGGAAGAAAAAGGAGAGCAGGAAAGGCCCCCTCAAACTCCTAACTGGGCCCTCCCTCTCTGGGCTGGGCAAACACGTCATTTCCAGGCCCACCCCCTCCCTTCGCCCCTCCTCTCTCTGGTATTTTCGGGACTTTCCTGAGCTGTTCTAACTTTCCTGCCCTCCTAGCCCCTGCCAGCCCACAGCTCTCTGGCTCTCACCCATTCCAGCCTGGCAGGAGGAGGGACCCTCTGCCCCCCACCCTCAGGCTCCGGGCTACTCCCTCTAGACCTGGCCTGAGGGTGCCCCTCCACACCCACAAGCACAGGTAGGAGCCTTGGCGGTACAGCGGCAGCAGAAGCTGGACAGAGCCCAGCTCTAAAAACATGGACGATTGCTATGGCCCAGTGAGTGCTAGCCTAAGTGTCTATCTTTGTGACCTCCTTATCGCCAGCCCTCTCTCTCTGACCTTGTAGACCTCTGTCTATCTGTCTGTCTGACCATCTGGAGTCCTCTCTGCTTGGCTAATCCCCCAGACTCGGTCTTTCAATGCCCCCACCCCCCACTTAGTCTTGTGGGTATAACAGCCCCGCCAAGCCCTGATCTGTGTCGCCCCCGTGGATTCCCGGCCCTCTCTCTATCCAAGCCTCTAGGTACTGCTTTCTGGGCTCTTACTGATGTGAGCTGCTGTCCCTTACTCCCCCTATCACCAGCTCTCTGCTTGGCCCCATGCCCCTCTTTCTTGGTTTGTCTGTCTAGGCACTCCTGTTGATCTCTCATTTTGGGTGATCACTCCTAGTGGGGGGAGGGGATAGGTAATTTTGTGGGAGTGGTCACCTCCACTATTTCTGTCCAAATCCAGGATCTGGATGGTATTGATTACGATGACTTCCAATTCAACTCCCCAGTAGTAGATCGACGAGAACCCCCAGAGGAGACGGGTCAGTATGTCTTTGCTAGTCCCTCCCTCTTTTCCTCCCAAATTTCCCAAGGACTCCTAGTCCCCTTTATCTCACACTAGGCCAATTCCCACTCCTGCCATCCAGTTGTTTGTCCCCCAGGAAGTAGAAATATAGGACCTTCTGCCAGAATTGGGGTGGGTCTGAAAGAAAATCTCAAGACCCCTGGCTCAGACATCCCCCCTCCATCCCCAGGTGAGGGCCCCTACCTGGTCATCGTGGAGCAGCCCAAGCAGGTGAGGGCAGGAGGGGCACCAGGGTGACTAAAGGGCTTTGCCTTCCTCCAGTTTCGGGGGTGGGTGGGAGTATTCATTAGTGGTTAGAGGTGATCACTGTGGGTTAGGAGGTGGTCAGTGCTGACTGGGGTTGTCACTCCTAATCATGGCCATTTTCTAATCCTCAGCGTGGCTTCCGCTTTCGATATGGCTGTGAGGGCCCCTCCCATGGGGGGCTGCCTGGAGCCTCCAGTGAAAAGGGTCGTAAGACATATCCTACAGTTAAGGTGAACAGAAGAGAAGGCCAGAGGGACTAGAGAAGAGGGGCAGGGAGACTAGAAGGGAGGTGTTTGTCCATCTGTGGCAAATATCCCTCTATTCATCCTCCCCAGATCTGTAACTACGTGGGACCAGCCAAGATTGAAGTGGACCTGGTCACACACAGCGATCCACCCCGGGCCCATGCCCACAGCCTGGTTGGGAAGCAGTGCACAGAGCTGGGTGTTTGCGTGGTGTCTGTGGGACCCAAGGACATGACGGCTCAGTATGATGTCCCCATTCCCATCCCTATCCCCACCCTAGAGCTTTTCTGAGGTTGGCAATACTTCTGCTTCCCACCTCCAGTCCCATGGTTATTGAACCTTCTTCATATGCTTAATTCTCATGCTTGGCTGTACTGGAGTGAGGAATCAGAGAGGGAAAGGAGAGACAAAGTAGACCCAAGTCTTTGTTTGGGGAGATAAGCATCTTGGTAGGAGTAAAAGAAGGAGCAAACCTAGACCCTACACTAAGAACAGCCTTGGGAGGGGAGGCAGGGGGAAGACTTGGCCCTGCCCCTTGGTTGCCCATGGCTTGGCCAAGGAGATGAGACTCACTCCTAGGAATACAATGAAACAGAGTTAGAACAAGCCACATAGACTCAGGGCTGTAGGATTTCAGAACAGGCAGAGATCCCTGTGGGTTGGAGGAATCAAGGAAGCCTTCCTGGTGGAGGTAGGTATTGAGCTGTTCGTTGAAGGATGTAAAGGATTTGGACAAGTAGAAAAGGAGGAAGATGTTGCTCACCCAGGGAGCAGGGTGAACCCTCCACTCATGTTTTTCTCTGTATCTGACTTCTCACCCCTGACCCCTTGCAGGTTTAACAACCTGGGAGTCCTACATGTGACCAAAAAGAACATGATGGAAATCATGATGCAGAAACTTCAGAGGCAGCGACTCCGCTCTAGACCCCAGGGCCTCACAGGTATGGGCCCCATGGAAAGGGGGCTGTATGTCTGGGGCTATGAGTAAGGTAGAGAGAGGGGGAGGGGGGAAAGAGGAGGGGTGAGGGGGAAGAGAGAGAGAGAGAGGGAGAGGGAAAGGGAGGAGGGGGAGAGGGATTGAGAAATATTGAGAGAGAGGAAGGAGAAAGAGAAGAAGATAGAGCTAGAGGGAGAAAAAAGGAGAGAGATTGAGAAAGATAGAGAGAGAGAGAGAGAGAGAGGGAGGGAGAAGGAGAGAAGAAGAAAGAGAGAGGGAGGAAAGAAGGGAGGGAAAGAAAGAGACTGACAGAAGAAGAGAGTGATTGAGAGAGAAATAGAGAGCAGGGAAGGGAAGAGAGAGGGAGATAGAGATAGAGGGAGGGAGGAAAAGAGAGAGAGAAAGAGATTGACAGAGATTGAGAGAGGGAAGGAGGGAAGGAAGAGGGGAGAAAGAGAAAGGGAGGGAAAGAGAGAGAAAGATTGAGAGGGAGAGAGATTAAGAAAGAAAGATTGAGAGAAATTGAAAGAGAGAGAGAGGAGTAGAGAGAGAGGGAGATAGAGGGAGGGAGGGAAAAAAGAAAGAGCTTGAGAAAGAAGGATTGAGAGATAGATTGAGAAAGAGAGAGAGAGAAAGAGAAGGGGAAAGAGAGGAGACAGACATAGAGAGAGGGAGGGAGAGAAATTGAGAGATAAAGGGAGACACTGAGAGAGAGAAAGAAAGAGAGAGAGGGAGAGAGAGAGAGAAAAGATCAAGGACATTGGGAGGGTGGGCATCTAGGGGTCAGACAAAGGGTTGAGAGCAACTGGCTACACATGCGACTGTGCCCACCAGAGGCTGAACGTCGGGAGTTAGAGCAAGAAGCCAAAGAACTGAAGAAAGTGATGGACCTCAGCATTGTCCGGCTCCGCTTCTCTGCCTTCCTCAGAGCCAGTGACGGCTCCTTCTCCCTCCCCCTCCCACCTGTCATCTCCCAGCCCATCCACGATAGCAGTGAGTGACCAGAGCAGAGTGGAGGGGGACACGAGGGATGTGCAGCAGAGACCAGGGGCCGTGGCAGGGAGGATGGAGGGGATGATGCCCGAGCTGGGCTTTCTGTTGAGAGAATCATTTGTTCCTATAGAATCCCCTGGGGCCTCAAACCTGAAGATCTCCCGAATGGACAAGACAGCAGGATCTGTTCGGGGCGGGGACGAAGTTTATCTTCTCTGTGACAAGGTGCAGAAAGGTGAGATGGGGACACTCAGTGAAAAGAAGGCCGCTGTGGGCCTAAGCTGGGCCTGGGGATACCAGCAGACTGTGCTCGAAGCCAGCCGAGGTTTCAGACAGGGCTGTAAGGAAAGAGGGACAAAGGGAGAAAGGCCAGGGCTGGAAGCTGTGAACACAGCCCAAGTCTTCCTTCTCCCCACAGATGACATTGAAGTACGATTCTATGAGGATGATGAGAATGGCTGGCAGGCCTTTGGAGATTTCTCTCCTACAGACGTTCACAAACAGGTATCAGGGCCTGGTGGGCACACAGAAAGGGGGTAGCATGGGCTAGGCAGGGCTCGGCAGGCTGTGCTGAGTCTGTCTCCCTCCCCCAGTATGCTATTGTGTTCCGGACACCTCCTTATCATAAGATGAAGATTGAACGTCCAGTGACTGTCTTCTTGCAGCTAAAGAGGAAACGAGGAGGCGATGTTTCTGATTCCAAACAATTCACCTACTACCCCATGGTAGAAGGTAGGACCCAGGAGGGGGTGAAGGAGCAGAGGTTGCTTTGGGGTGAGGGAGGGGGAGTTGGGGCTGAAGAGAGTCATAGTGGCCCTGACCTCCCCCTTCACCCCCAGACAAGGAGGAGGTTCAGCGGAAGCGGAGGAAAGCCCTACCTGCCTTTTCCCAACACTTTGGAGATGGCTCCCACATGGGTGGGGCTGGAGGGGGTTCAGCTGGAGGTTATGGAAACGGAGGAGGAGGTGAGAAGGGCACTAGGAGGTCCTATGAGGGAGGGGGCAGAGGGGTTTGGTGGGCTCTTTCCCTTTCTCCATACCCTGGGCCCTAGAATGGGTTGGCTCCTGGCATCAGGTGTGGGAAAGGGCAGTTTGGTGAGGGAGCCATTTCCCAGGGCTCATAACTATCCCTGAGACCACTCATTCCCCTATTGACCATTCCTCCCCACCCAGACTCTCCCTCCACTGTCCATCCCCTCTGATTGCCAACCACACCCTCACTGCCACACTGACGATATGCCTCCTTCCCCCACAGGTGGTGGTCTCAGCTTCTTTTCCACCTCCTCCCTGAACTACAGCCTGTACTCTCCTGGGGCTGCTCCAGTGGGCGGTTATTCTGGGGGCGCAGGAGTCCAGATGTCTGGAGAGAGTGAGGGTACAACCAATGGTGAGGGGGAAAAGCAGACACACTCTGATTCCCCTGGCTATCTCCCACCCCACGGACCTCAGGCCTTAAAGATGTTACGGGAAGGTATGACTCACCCCCACACGTACACTCTAGAGGAGGAGTGGGGCATGGAGGACCAAGGACTCAGATATCACATTGCGGAGGGTTGGATGGGCACAATGCCCACCTTCCATCTCCATGACCTTACACCTTTCCTCCCCTTCTCAACCAGCCCGGCAATACAACCTACGCATGTTTGGGCTTGCCCAGCGCAGTGCCCTGGCCTTGCTGGACTATGGGGTTACAGCTGATGCCCGAAACCTTCTGGCTGGGCAGTGTCACCTGCTGAGGGCCCAGGATGAGAACGGAGACACGTATGAAGCCAGGGCAGACAGGGGAATGGGAATGCACATGTTGTTGATGTTGACCTAGAGAAATGTAAGAGGTGGAGTTGGAGCAGGGACAGATTAGGACAAGGTTGGATGGCTGGAGATTGGGTTTTAGGTAGGAGTTTAGTGGACTGAGACTGGAATTGGGACTTAGCAGGAGTCAGAGAGGTGGTTGGTTCAGTCTAATTCAGGAAAAGATTGCAGCTGGCCTAGGCTCCAGGATCAAATTCTACAGCTCCCTTTCTCTCTCCACCAGGCCTCTCCACTTGGCCATCATTCATGGACAGACAAGTGTCATCGAGCAGATGGCGCATGTTATCTTCCGAGTCCCCCACCTTGGCATCGTCAACCTCACCAACCACTTGAACCAGGTATGCCCAGCACTGTGCAGGGAAGAGCGGTATATGTCAAGGGCAATCCTCCCCACAACTGGAAGCATGTCCTAACTTACTCTTGTGTTCCTAGACACCCCTTCACCTGGCTGTGATCACAGAGCAGAGCCAAGTGGTCAGCTTCCTACTGAACATGGGTGCTGATCCGACCCTGCTGGACCGGCATGGAGATTCTGCCCTCCACCTGGCACTGCGGGCAGGCAATCCTGGCCTCCTGCAGGCCCTCCTTTGCCATGCAGGGCCTTCTCTTCCCCAGTTGCTACTCATGCCTGATTATGCGGGTGAGTGCCCCATACCCAACCCTGTGGAGGCATCCCTGGGACATTGGGATGAGTCGAAGGGGATCCTTTGACCAAGCTGGGAGGTGGCAGGGAAGAGAACCATGATAACTAGATTATTGGAAGCATGGGAGAAGGGTTCTGTATGTCATTTGGAGGTAGGAGCCAGGGCTCGCCATGCCAAGCTGGAAGGGCACAGACCTTTGCGCCTCCTGGGGCCAGAGGTAGGTGCTGTCTGTGTCTGGCTGGGCCGGTCCCAGGATTCAGATCCTGAGCCATGCCCATCCCACAGGCCTTTATCCAGTGCACCTGGCAGTGCGTGCCCATAGCTCAGAGTGCTTGGACCTGCTGGTGGGCAGTGGGGCTGATGTGGAGCTGGCGGAACGCCAAGGTGGGCGCACTGCCCTACACCTGGCAACGGAGTCAGAGGAGCTGGGGCTTGTTAGCCACCTCATCACCAAGGTCAGTCAGTGAGTCTGTTACCAAGCATTGATGAGTCTGTTACTAAGCGCTGATGCAGGACTTCTTTTGTGCCCAACATTTCACTAAGCACTGTAGATACAGAAAGGTCCCTTCCTTCCAATGAGGAGGGGGTGGCAGCATACAAACCCCAGGAGGTGACCTCAGGGAAAGGCCCCAGCATTAAGTGGGCTGGGGAAAAGTTTCATGTAGAAGGTGGGATTGTCAGGAAGCTAGGGAAGGGAAGCCGGAAGGTAGCAATGAGGAGGGAAAGCTTTCTAAGCATGGGGGACAGCCAAAGAAAATACCCAGAGGTGGGACGTAGTGTGTCTTGAGGGAGGAACAGCAGGAACACCAGTGCCATTGGATAGCAGCGTGTGGAGGTAAGTAAGTTGTAAGAAGAGTGGACAGATAGGAAAGGGCCATGTTATGAAAGTATTTGTTTGGAGTCAAAGAACCTATCTATGTTGAAATCCCACACTGCTGCTTATTACCTATATGGTCTGGAGCAGGTCACTAAAGGCACTTAAGTAGCACAGTGAATAGATAGCTAGACTTGGAGTCAGGAAGACCTGAGTTTGAATGTTGCCTCAGACATGTGCTAGCTGTGTGACCTTGGACAAGTCCCTCAATCTCTCAGTCTCAGTGTTCTCATCTGTAAAGCAGGGATAAGAACAGGTTGTTCTGAGCATCATATGAGCTAAGATATAAAGCACTCTGTGTAAATGCTAGCCGTCATTATTAATGACCCCTCTGGGCCTCAGTTTCCTCACATGTAAAATGAGGAACTTGAAATAAATCTTCTGCATGGTCCCTTCTAGCACCTCACCTCATGAGCCCATGTAGGACTCTTAGATCTTGGTCTCTAGGGGGGTGCAAGAAGGGCAGAGAGTGTAAGCCTTAACTGTTCTTCCCCTTGCCAGCTTGGTGCCAATGTGAATGCCCAAACTTTTGCTGGAAACACACCCTTGCACCTGGCAGCTGGGCTGGGCTCCCCCACCCTTACCCGCCTGCTACTCAAGGCTGGTGAGTACCCTTGACCCCACGGCCCCAGAAACTGCTCCTGGCCAGTCTTTCCCTGGGGTCCCATTATAATCCTGACTTTCTCTGGTGGGGACGGGGTACATTTCCTGGCCTTAGGAGCCACAAGATTTCTCCCTCTACCCACTCTGACTATGCCCTCTCTCTCTGCCAGGAGCCGATGTACAGGCTGAGAACGAAGAGCCCCTTTGCCCACTGCCCTCACCCCCAAACTCGGGTAGTGACTCAGAGTCAGATGGGGCTGAGGAAGGAAGTGGAAGGAAATACCGTGGTCACACCCCCCTGGACTTGACCCGAAGTGCTAAGGTATAACATGCAAGGGCAGGGATGTTTGAGGGGCCAGTAGCTGGGTTTGGGATGTGCTGTGGCATTTCTGAGATAACCCCCACTCTAGGTTAGGACCTTGCTGCTGAAGGCTGCTCAAGAGAGCACAGAGCCACCCCTGACTCCCCCAAGCCCCACAGGTAAGACCCATGTTCCCCATCCTCCAAACTTTTATCCTCACCCCAAGGATGGGAAGGGGTATTAGGGTCCAACCTTCAGGTGGGCCTTCCCTCTCCACCTCCTCTGCCCTGAGAGCCTGGGTCACTGTCAGTGTATCTGTCTACCGCAGGACCCGGACTGTCCCTGGGGACTGCAACCTTGCAGGGCCTGGAGCGGCTGTTGGATGGTCCAGGTGGTGGGGGAGATTGGGCTGAATTAGCAGAGAGGCTGGGGCTGCGCAGCCTGGTGGACACATATCGCAGCACAGCCTCTCCTAGTGGCAGCCTAATTCGGAGCTACCAGGTCAGTGTCTGGGTTCTGGTACCCTGACCCCTGCCCTTCCATCCTCTCAGTGATCCTGCCCCCAAATTCTCTTTTCCTTTGCCTCTCCCCATAGCTGGCTGGAGGAGACTTGGCAGGCCTGCTAGATGCTCTGGCTGCCATGGGACTGAATGAGGGTGTGCGGCTCCTGCAGGGAACAGAGCCCGGGGACAAGCTGCCAAGCACAGGTCAGAAGCAAAGGGGGAATGGGCAAAGGAGTCAAAGTTAGGGAGATTTGGGGGAGATTCTAGGAGTTACTTGGAGCCACTGGCTCTAAATTCTGTGTGAGGTCTGTTTACAGGTGGGAGCCCAGGACAGTAGGCACTGTGATGGTATGGGGGGGGTTGGGGCTGGCTTTGGGGGAGGGACTAGACCCTGACCCTTTCTTCTTCTTTCCCTCCCCAGAGGTAAAGGAGGACAGTGCCTATGGCAGCCAGTCAGTGGAGGAGGAACAGGAGAAGATGAGCATGGTACCCACACCTCCTGGGGAGCTCACCCACAGGCACCCTGAGGAGCAGGTGCACTGATACCAGCCATGCCCACAGCATGGGCAATACTTTGTTCAGTCCCATGCCTGCCCTGGAGGCGCCCGCTGTACAGATACCCCAACCTGTGCCCGCGCCCTTATTTAATGCCCTGATTGGTCCTTTGGTTCTGATGAATAAAGGTATGTGGGGGCTGGGGACCCAACCGCCCCACCCCTAGGACATAGGCTTCAATTCTGTGTTCTCACCCCCACTTCATGCATCACGTGAAATATCTGTGCCAACTCCATAGAGCACAGCCATATGGACACAGGGAAGAGTCAGGACGTAGCCGGGGGCTCCAGAGCAGATTTTAATTGTGTCAGGGACTATACAGAAGGTGGGGTTGGGACACTCAAAGGTACTAGAAGAAGGGCTTTTGGGTCACTGCCCCTCCCCCAGCACCCCTGCCCCAGGTCTTATGTACAGGGGGCACTGAGGCCCTGCCAGAAACTGCATGATCTAGGGGCCCTGTGCCCACCCCACCCCACTCCAGCTCCAGGATGAGAGAAAGCCCTTGTGGGTGAGAGAGAGGAGGGGGGGAGAGGGAAAGAGAGAGGGGGGAGGAGGAGAAAGGAGAGTGGGGGAGAGAGAAAGAAAGAGGAGAGAGAGAAAGAGGGAGAGAGAAAAAAAGAGGAGAGAGAAAGGGAGAGAAAGAAAAAAAAGAGAGAGAAGAGAAAAGGAGAGGAGAGGAGAGAAAACCAGCTCGGCCTACAGCTGAGGGCCCAGAGAGACAGGAAAGCCTGAGAAACTCAGGCCTCCCATACCCCTAGGGATGCCCACCATCCCCCCAGGACAAGGCCCGAGACAGGGGGGATTGCTGGTGTCTAGGGGAGGGGTCCAGGAGGCCCAAATAGAAAGCAGGAAAGTGAGGCCCCCTGACATGTGCCCTCCCCCCCCCAAAAAATGTCATTGAAAGGCCCCTCCCTCAACCCTCCCACCATTGAATAAGAAAAAGTGCAAAATGGTATCACAAAATGGGGAGCCTGGTGGATGGCCCCAGCCCCTGGGGCTTAGCTTGGGCAGTGTCCACGGTGCCTTCGGGGCCCCGCGTCCGGCGCAGTCAGGCCCTGGCTGGGGCAGGGTCAGAGGTCATGCAGGTGGCCGGCTGGCGGTCGCTGTCCCCTCCCTCCTGGCCCCTACCCACGGGTCAGGGTTTCTGCCGCCCACTGCCCCCTACCCGGGGTTCAGGACCAGAGCGGTGTGGCCTGTTGTGTGGAGGTGGCTCGGGCTGCAGAGTAGGGCTGGAGCAGGATGCAGGGAGCCCATCCTCAATGACCCCGGGCACAGCTTGGCACAGCACAGCCTCCACGGCCTCCAGCTCCTCACTGCCTGCCTTCAGTTTGGCCCGTAGCAGTGCTGCGTAGGTACTGTAGCGAGATTTCTGAGAGAGGAAGAGAGCAGGGAGACGGGCATGTGAAAGCCATCCCTTGGTTCCCTGGCCCCAGGAGGATGCTCAGGGCCAGCTAGCTCACCAAGGCTAGCTCTGGGGTGTGTCTGAGGGCTTAGGATCAAGGCCATTCAGGAAATCTCACTGTCATCTCTGGGGCTTGGGCCCACAAGACTGGGCGCATTGAGGGCTTGGGAAGGTTTAAAAGGTGAGAGCCACATGTCATTTATGGGAGCTGGGGGTTGAATTAAGGTCTCACAGAATGTCCCTTCAAACCCAATTCCCTCATCTTGCCCATGAGGAAACTGAGGCACAGAGTTTAAATTTGCCTACATTCACATAGCTCCCAGCACACAGGGCTCTCTGCACAAAGCCAGTTTTCAATAACTCCTCACTAAACTGAACTGAGAGGGACTGGGATGGCAGGGGTGTTAGCCCCTGCGGAACTCTAGGTCTGAGGGGTTCCTCTTGGAGGGAATGAGAATCACACAGGTGTTCAGTCTCCCACACCTCAAATTCCAGGTAGGCTTCCTTCTGCCGCTGCTCCTCAGCCTCCTTGCTCTTCCCTTTCCGGTCTGGCTGCTGTTGGTGAGCCCTGTGCTCCCGAAGCTCGGACACCATGGCCCTGAGTTTAGCTTCATGCGTCCGCACCTGCTCTTCCTGCCGTGGCAGGGGAAGGATGACTGGGATCAGTCACATCCTCCCATGTCCCATATCCCTCAGGGCAGAGAGAGCAGACTGAGGACATTCTTAGGAGATGAAAAGTGCCTGGACCAGGGTATTTCCTAGAAGACTGCAGAATTCAGAGCTGGACAGGGTTCAGAGGTCATCGAGTCCAAAACCCCCTTGTTTTAGGAAGGGACCCAGGGAGAGGAAGAGACCTTGCCCAAGATCACCCAAGGGAGGGTCGTGACACAGGTAGAGCTCAAACCTCAGGGTCCTTGGACTCCAAATCCAGTTCTCTCTTCTCCCAGGGGAGAAAGTCGGGGGAGGAGAGGGCATTACCTGGGAGAGGCGGGTGGCTGAACTAGGCAGCAGAGGGCGACTGAATTTCTTCTGAGAACTGATGGCAGCTGGAAAGGGGGGGGCAGAGAACATGGCCGCCACTACATTGATGCGGGTGATCCAGGAGTGCATCTGCTCCAAGCTCCTAGGGAGGGGTGGGGACAGGTCTCTAAGGCCCATGTAGGAGGCCCCCTCATCACTTCTTTCCAAGCTAGGGGCTGTGCTGACTCAGCAGGAAGGACCCCAAGCCTGGTCGGGGTCAGGTCTCTAGGATCTGGGAGCTCTAGACTGGACATGACTGGATCTAGCACTGTGACTCACTGTGCCTGGAAAAGGAAAACCCGCCAGTCTGCTGTGCGTAGGTAGAAGACGTGAGGTCTCTTGCTGTAGTCACTGGCGCGGGTGGCCAGAGCATGGTGGATGCTGATGGCATTTTTCAGTTCTTCCTCCACCAGAGCCGTACCTGGCTGGTACTCCTCCTGCCAATGCAGACAGCCATACCCAGGCACAGACACAGCTCAGGCCTGCCCCAGGTCCTGTCCCATCATCCCCAACGGACCTTTTGGACCCGGCCCCCACTCATCTTGCTTTCTCATTCTATTATTTTGAGCACACACATATCCTCCAGGGCAAGGCTCAGATCATGGATGCACTGAGAAACCCCAACCAGGCCCAGCCCTCCCCCTGTCCTCCACTCCTCTAGTTCCCTCCCATTCCCTGGCACCTTCTGTAGGTAGAGGATCATCCCCTTCAGAATGCCATGGAAGGCCTTCCAGCCACGCTTCCCCCGGGGTGCTAGGAGGAGGGCCAGAAGGGACAGAATCACAGACATTGCCATGGAAAAGGAGTGACACCACCACTCCATTTTGTTCCCACTTCATTCAGCTCAACTGGCTGAAATCCAGAAAAAGGACCCTGTGGGGTACTCTAGTGTCCCCACCCTTGTCCCAGGATTCTCCCCCCTCTCACAATGGGGATCACTGCCCAATTCTCTCCCCTCTCCCCACGTACTCTTCCTGCAGTCAGGGTCCGCGTGCACCTTGCGCACCAGGGGGCCATGTTTGTAAATGGCAGCACCAGGCTCTGGGGACAGGTCCAGGAAAGGGCTGGCGCCACCACCACTGCCACCACTGACCCTCTTGATGACCTTTGGGTTGGGGTCAGCCAGTTCAGACAGGGAGCGGCGGAGTTCCTCTTCATCACTGCAGGACAGTTGGCTCAGTCTGGGAACCCTGCCACCCTCCAGCCTCCCTGAGGTCCTCCCAGCTCCAGCTATGAGCTCCTTCTCCCCCATGACAATCCTTAACCAAGGCTTCTCCTCTTAAACCAGGGACAATCTGAGGGCTGGGGCTGAGCCTCCCTTATTCAACCTGAAACCTTAAAACCTTACTACTTCCAGAACAAGGCCTTACACATGGAGACTGTGCTCAAGAAGTATCTATTGAATAAATCAATGGCTTGACTATTGCAAGAGCTTAATTGTGGATTCTCTAGGTCCAGTCTTTTCCTCTCCAAACCATCCTGCACAAATTGATTGAGAATTCTTAAAACAATTTGCATCATGTCACTCTTCTGCTCAAGAATGTTCAATGGCTCTCTACTGTTTATTACATGAATACAATGCAAACTTCTCTGACACTTGAAGCCCTCTACAAGCTGACCAGTCCAATTCATATCCATCATACCAATTACCATCACCCTAGTGACCATACTGAAGAATCTAGGAATAGCCATGAAGTCTCCTACTCATCCCCTGACCAATGACTTCCAAGATGGTAAGGGAAACACTAAGCGACAGTCTGAGGATTCACTTATGTCCACTGAAGGTCCAATGTTTCCAGGCACTGCACATCCTCCGTACTACCAGAGCCTTTTTTTTGATCATGAACGAGCAGGTCCAGCATCCTTATATCCCCTATGACTGACTGGCTAAGCTGTCAGTTAGCAACACCAATTAAAACGATTAAATCTACAGCTCTGCCAACCAATGACAACACAGGAAGACTAGAAGATTCTAGAGAGGGCTTCCCTCTCTTCCTCCTCTTTCTCCTCCTCCTCCTCTTCTCCTTCCTATCAGAGGAGGCAGTAAAGGAAGAAAGAAGGAAGAATCTGACATATGGCAATTTCCATCTGGGGTCTAAAGCAATCAGCGTTAGAGACATTGGTGGCAGCAAGAAAGAGAGCAGTGCTTTCTGGCCCCTTTAGGTGAGAGTATGTAACTTTAAATACTCTTATATATGGACCCATAATTGCTTGTTGGCCCCATTAGTACAAAATTCTTTCATTTTGGTCCCTTTCCTTGTCTCTCTTTACAGGGTCCCTCCTTTCTCTCTGAAGGCCCAGCCCTTCTCAGGTTTCCAAAAGTAACATATTCTTCAAGACAAAGTTCAAAACTCCTCTCTGGGAATACTAGGAAGACTCACAGTCACCTGTGATCTTTTATTCCCCCAGGCTCGTGGTACTGACTTCAATCCATAACTAAGCAAACACAACTAGTTTATTCTTTACTGGATTCATGTTCATTCTTTCCTTCAAAAAATGTTTACTATGTACTAATTACATGCAGGATAAGGGAGTTCAGAAAAGTAGAAAGCACAGTCCTAGCAAGATGAATATCAAACAAATAAGAATATAGTACTTAAAGCAATAAAAAGAAAAAAATGGCTTCCATCTAGGCCAAATCAGGAAAGACTTCATGGAAGAGGTGTCATTTTAGATAGAACTTGAAGGATGGTAGGATTTCTTTTTAAGCAAGCAGAGTTGGGAGGAATGGCACTCCAGGACGTGAGCATGAGTACAGAACTGAAAAAGCATGAATTGTGTTGGGAGATAGTTTGCCAACAATAAAGGTAGGAAATAAAACTGGAAAGACAAATCAGGGACAGATAAGGGAGAGCTTTGAATGCCATACTAAATAGTCTACGGGCAGCTAGGTAGAACAGTGAATAGAGCACCAGCCCTGAAGTCAGGAGGACCTGAGTTCAAATATGGCCTCAAACACCTAACACTTACTAGCCGTGTGACCTTGGGCAGGTCACTTAACCCCAACTGCTTTGCATTTTCCTCTCCAAAAAAACTAGCTAACTAACTAACTAGTCTAGGCTCCATCTATGGCCAGTGGGGAAACATTAAAGGTTTTTGAATACAGCAATGTGAACACATGACCAGACAGAGTTATGCTTTAGGACAATTAATTAATTACTCTGGCAGGGATTTGTGAGCTGTATTTCAGAAGGGAGAGTTAGGAAGTGTTACAATGATCTTGGGGAGAGATCTGTGAATTACTAGGGTGATGGCAGTAGAAATCAGGAGGGAATGAACAGACCTAAGAGATTTTGATGCCTGTTTGGATAAAGTATCAAGGAAGAGGAAGGAGTCAAAGATGACTGAAGTTTTGAGCCTGAGCGACTGAGAAAATAATGATGCCATTAACAGAAATAAGGAAGTTGGGTCAGAAGCAGGAGCTGCTTTTTTGGGCGGAAGATGTTAAGTTTGGTTTTGGATATACTGAACCTTAGCTACTTGTGGGATCTCCACATCATGCCCCCTGTTTGACTGTAAACTCCCTGAAGGCAAGAATTATATTTAATTTCCTCATTGGAATCCCTAACTACTAGCAGTTAGAAATTCAAAGCTCCAGCTGAATGGGAAGATTGAGACCAGAGATGGATATCTGAGAATTAATGCACTGAAGCCACACAGGAATGTATGAGATCGCTGGGGGTTAGAGTATAGAGGTAGAAGAGGGGAGGACCAAGGACAGAGTCTTGGGATCCTGGAAGAGGAAGAGGAGGAGGAGGAGGAGCCAGTGAAGGTGGCAAAGGAATGGCCAGAAAGGGAGGGAGAAAAGCAACCCATATGGGATCACAGAAGCCAAATGAGAAGAAAAAAATAAAAAATAAATAGGATGCTCGACAGTATCAGTCACACAGTCACACCCACACACGTCAAGGAAGAAGAGAAAAGGTCATCGGATTAGGCAATAAGGGGGCAGGAAAAGGCACTTTTGGTGGGAATGGAGGACAAAGTGCAGTGTTAACTTGTGGAGTGGATAGGAAGTGAGATCAGCAAAGGCAGACCACTCCTTTTAGAAATTTAACGGCAAAAGGAGAAGAGAAAGAGGAGACGGTGAGTTGAAATGTAGCAGTTAGTGTCAGAGGAATTGTTTAGTTTTGTTTTAGAACACGTTGTAGGCAGAAGGCAAGGAAGTGAAGCAGGAGAGATCCAGTCACTCAATAAGCCTTTATTAAAGCACCTACTGTGTGCCACGCGCTGCGCTAGTCCATGACAAAGACAAAACCGAAAACAGTCGGTGCCCGCGGAGAAGCGCGATGGGACCGAGGATAAGAGAGCAGTAGCTGCTGCAAGTGGCACAGAGGCAGACAGGCTCGTTTCCTAACCACTACAACTGTTCCAAAGTGCAATGCGTTGCCTCCAGAGGAAGTAGTTTCTCGCCCGACAGCCCTTGGGATTTCACGGGGCCGCTAGGTGGCGCAGTGAATCGAGCACTGGCCCTGGAGTCAGGTCCAGGTCCTGAGTTCAAATTCGACCTCAGACACTTGACACACTAGCCGTGTGACTTTGGGCAAATCACTTAACCCCAACTGCCCTCCAAAAAGCAAAAAAAAAAAAAAAAAGGATTTCAAGTGAAGGAAGCTGGATGACTGGTTTTGGGGGGTTGGTTGGGGGTGGGGGGGATATTCCTGCACAAGCAAAGGTTGGATTAGCTGGCCTTGGCCCCTGAGATATCTTTCAACTAAGATTCAATGATTCTAAAAGAAGATAGATAATGTTGCAAAATCCCAAGAAGAAAGAGATCAAGGGCACAGGTGGAACAGTTAATTTGGGAAGAAAGAAGGAATCCTATTCCTCTGAGGCTGGAGTTTTGAGGTGTGGATGAAGGAAGTTGAGAGAGCTCATTCATGAACCTTGCCTTTTCAGCTAAACTGTGGGGGAACACACCTCCTTCAAGACCAGTATCCACTTTGTAACACAGAGCTGGGTATCAGGGAAGACTAGCAGGTTAACCAAGGGGGAGTAAGCAAATCCAGTTCCTTCTCTAATGCTGGGGACCATATCTCCTTCCTCAGTAATACCCACCTTTCTCCCAAGCTCGAGGAAGGGCCTCTATATATGTGGGGGGGGGGGAGAGACACACTAAATTCACTGCCCAATGGTCCTAACCCTGCCCCTTAGACATATCTCAGGACTCCCTGTGGGTGGCTGTCCTCTCTTATCCTTTCACATGATCCCAACTTTCCTCTATTCTGTCTCCTTCAAGACCTCCCATTCTTGGATTAGGAACATATGCCCCTCCTTCCTCCAAGAAACTTCCACTGATGCTGTCATGACAGACTGGAGATGAGAGACAGAGCCTGGCCTGGTTAGCACCAAAGAAGGAAGAGAGGAGCTGAAGAGGGTGAAGGGGCCCATCACCCAGCTACCCAAGCTAGTCCTCCCCCAACCCCATCTCCCCAGTAACTCACATGGCCCACTGAAGCTTCTCATTCTTGATAGAACTGTACAGAGCCTAGGGGGAGGAGAGGAAGAAACATGGTTCAGAGGCAGGCACAGAATAAGGCTACTAACTGCAGTGCCTACACTCCCCGGAATACAACCAGTCCCTCCCACCACCACTATCAGTGCCCCAGGCCTCAGCTTGGGGAGATGAGGGAAGTTAAACAGAATAGCTATGTCTTTTCTTGATCCTGACATTCCTATTAACTGATATAGAAACGGAATAGAGGCTCAGTTGGGGAATGACATCCTGGGAAAAACTCCAGAACCTTGCTTCCTAGTCCCTCCTCTTTGCTACCAATGTCAAGAAAGAATCTCAAAACACACAAGCCTGGGACTTTCACATCTCTTCCAATGCCTAGAACAGCATTCTGCACACAGTAGATGTTTAATCAGTGTTTGCTATATTGGGCAGACCTTTCCAGGGGAGAAATGACTGGGGCATTTGATTGATGGGAAGGTGAGGAGGGGGAGCCTCTCCTCTCCTTCCAATTTCCATATTCCTCCTCCAATGGAAATGGCAACAGCCAGAATTGCAGGCTTAGGGAAGGAAAAAAAAAAGGCTTCTGGAGCTGGGACCCCTGCACTCATTAATGGAGGGTGTGAGTATGTGTCTGTCTGTGGGGGTGTCTGCATCAGTGTGTGCCTTCCTTGCCTGTGTTAGTGTGACTGTGGGGGTGTTTCTTCTGTCAATTTGCCTTGTGGAGGAAGGGTGGTTTGTAATGTGAGCATGTGAATTATGTGTGTGATGCTGTGTACGTGGCACTTGTGTACAGATGTAAAGTATGGATGCAAGTGCACAGGTAATGTGCTCGTTGGAGGTATGTGTGTGTGTGGTCCCTGTGTGCCCTGATGTCTGAGCATATTGTGTGATGAAACAAACACTGATGTCTCCTACACATGCACTCAGGCACACGACACTCATATATGCAACACACAGTTCTCATCCCCAACACTCACATACATCTTAGATACATACTCACAACTTGACACCCCAACAGCCACCTTCACAGACAATCCTAACACCCTCATCACAACAAACAACCCCAGAACGACAGCTCCATCACCGGCTACCTCCCTCCATAGACACTATTCCAGCCTCCCCATCATCCAAAAAGCCCCAGCTCCAGATACAATCCGGTCCCAGCCTCCAACGCAGCCGCAAGCAGAGTCCTTCTTGGATACCCCTATCCCCACCCCCATTCATCATCCCGGTGCCCTCCCTCATCCCAGAGGTTTCGAAGGGGTGGCTGACCCTGAGCCGTCCCCAGCCGCCTCCTCTTCATTCTCAAAGTCTGTCTGCCTGGCTGCTGCTCGCTCCGTCCCTCTGTCCCTGCGGGGGCGCGCCAGTCCAGTCCAGCGGTGGCAGCGGCCAGCGCTGTGGTGCCCGGCAGTTCGAGATGACGGGTCCACCCCCACCCTCCCGGCTCCCGCCCGCCCTTACCGTCTTCTTCTTCTTGCGGCTCTGCAGGCGGCTGACCACCAGGTCGGTGTAGAGCACGGGCTTGAGGCTGCGCGAGCGCTGGGGCCAGCCATAGCAGAAGGTCTCGCCTCCGCGGTAATTGCGCCCGTAGCGCACCGAGCAGAGCGAGCGGGAGCGCAGCCGCCCGGCGCTGCTGTGAATGCTGTTGACGCCGATCATGCTGCGCCCCGGCCAGGCCGGCCCCGGCCCTCAGAGATCCCAGGTCCCTCCTGTCGCTGCCGCCATCCCCGGGCCCTGCGCCCCCAGACCTCCTTCCACCCTCTCCGTACGAACGCCGCAGGGACCCAGGCTGGGGCCGGGGCCGCAGATGTTCAGCACCACCCTCCCCCTCTCCGGCACGCCCCCAGCCCCTTCTGGCCCTGAAACGGACCCAAGGGAGCTGGAGAGACAGCGGGAGACCTGCAGAGGGTTGGGGGAGAGACTCAGAAAGGAATGGACCACGGCGGTGGTGGTGGCGGCGGTGGCGGCGGCGCTGGTGCTCTCAGCTCTGCAGCAAACGGAGAGGGAGGCGGAGGGGAGGGGGAGAGTAGAGGGAGGGGGAATAGAAGGAGGAGGGGGAGAAGAAGGAGAAGGAAGGAGAGTCCGAGGCGGGAGTGGGGGAGCGCTAAAGGGGAGGGGGCTGAGAGAGGAGGTCAAGGAAATATGGGGGGACAGGAGAGGGCAGTGAGAGAAGAGGGGCTTGGGTGGGGTGGGTATGAGGGGAGGGACAAAGCTGAAAGGGTGAGAGGAGGGTAGGGGAGAGGGGAACTGGGCGGGGGCTCCTGGACCGGATGGGGCTGGGGGAGGAGGATGGAGAAAGCCTGGAGAAGGGGGAGTTTCTAGGGATCCTACTAGGAGATGGGGAAGGGCAGCAAATATTAATCACAACCCTTATTCTAATTTTGATAACAGGTTTTCCCACCCTTCCATATCCTAAGCTCCATAGCTGGAAATAGGAAGGGGGGAAGGAGGGGAATGGATTTGATGATCAAAATAATCTCGCCCAAGAGCTGGACTAGAAAGAACCCGGGTATACCCACCCCAAGCCAGACCATAAACAACACAAGACACGCCCAACTCACACCTCACAGGAGCTGGAAGACAGATCTGCTCAACTCACAGACACACCCCCTGCTCACACAGTCTCACAATCATGCCCCTGTTGCAGGTGTGCGGTGTATGTCAGTGTGGGAAAGGAGGATGTAGGTCAGGCTACAAGTGTCTGGATCGAAGATGTAGGGTCGGAGCTTCAGGTATAAAGATGCCTTCCCACCCTACCCCTGCAGCTTGGAGATTATCAGCCTTCAGTTCCTGTTTAGCACCTCAAAGGAGAGTCCTGGGGATGGGGATGGGGATGGGGATGGGGATGGGGATGGGGATGGGGATGGGGATGGGGATGGGGATGGGGATGGGAATGAGGCTTGGGGTGGGGAGAAAGGGAGGAGGGAGTCAGGGGAAGGATACTCTGTTTTCTCCTAAAAGCCTCCATTCAAGGCAGCCTCTCCCTTCTCCTCCTCCTCCTCCTCCTCCTGTCTTCTTCCCTGCCCAGGGCCCTGTTCTGGCCTAGGTTTGTATGCCTGTAAAACTGTGCCATAGTGGGAAAAACACAAGCCTGAAAGACAAGAGATCTAGTATAGGGTCCCTTGGCTCTTTCTCACATTTAACCCCCACCCTTCTGCTGCTATTTCCTCTTGTTCTGCTCAAAGTGGAATATGATCCAGATGACAAAACTCAGCGCTGAGGAGTCAGGAGATAGGGGGTTTAGTCCTGGTTCTATCACTGTCTCACTTTATAGCCTTTGGACAGGTCACTGCCTTTCTCTGGGCCTCAGTTTCCTCACCTGCAAAATCAGGGAATTTCACTGGTTGATTTCTCAGCTCCCTTCTCCAGTTCTGACATCCTATGGTTCTACAGACAGGTTCACTCTAGGAGTCCAATGGTACGTGTATGTACTCCCTCCCCCACTTCCTCCCCCAGGGATACAATGATTGGATCCAGGGAATGGAAAACAAAAGGGGGGGGTGCGTGTGACAGTATATATGAGAGTCTTGGGGGGGGAGGGTGTATCTCTGCAAGATGCTGCTTCCCTCCCCCTCCTCTTCACTACTGACTCTCAGAGAGCTTTGCACAGACTGTATGGTTAGGACACAGCACAAACCTTGAACAGACTCTCAGGCATAGGGCTTTAGCATTTGCATGACTAGCAGGGAGGGGAAGGAGCTCAGGGTCTGAGTCACAAGAGCATAGACTCCATGTAGAATCAGAAACAACCCTCCCCCTGTCCCCTGACACTTCCCCCCCTCCACCCCGCGAGTGTGTGTATATGTGTGTGTGTGTATTTGTGTCAGGGGAGAGGTTGTGGTTAGAATCTTCAGGCTAGTTTCAGATGTAAACCAGCTCCTCTCCCCAGATGTGATCCAGCCTCCCACAAAATGTGGCCCCAGTTTCCTCTCCAGATGGTAGCCCAACTCTGCCCCTACCTTGAGCAACTCCCTCGGGAAGTCACCCCCCTGGTTGAGGCCCTCTAGGTTCCCAATGAAGTCCCCACATGTCATTCGCTTCCCAATGTTCTAAAAGAGAGATGGGGGACATAGAGAAGCCCATGAGCTTGTGGGTAAATCAGCCCAGTCTTCTTCCCTCTGCTCCTCCCTATGCCTGCAGTACCCTTGGTGCCACCAAGCTTCTCCACTCACATGGCCATGAAGATCCGTGTTCAACAGCATGAGAGCACAGGTTAGAGTGTGGGTTCCATCTGGGGAGGGGGGGAGTTAGTCAGTATAGGCCCCTCTCTGTCTCCTCCACTCCCCAGCCCCACTTCAGGGTTTCTATTCCCCCTGTGGTGGTTCTCCTGTACCCCAGGGCTCTGTCTGCAAAGTGTATACAGAGGAGTAGAAAATGGACTCAAGGAACAGACACTCAGCTAAATGGTTACAACAGCAAGATGGCTAAATGTTCAGATAAGCTTTCAACATTACAAACGCATCAATGTCCCCACTGAAGTTCCATGTCACCCCCAAAGATATGTAAATACTTCTGTGCATACACACAAGTTCACGTTTCTACTTATGTGTCCATTCTCACCTAAGCACACCCAGATGCCTAAGTGACTGTACCCTTCTGAACAGTCTCTGAGACAGTGCCTGTGAGAAGAGGGCCCATTACCCACCCCCTTACCCTCAAACTCCCCAGTCCCCTCACCCTCAGAAGACAGGGCCCCAGGGTTACATTGATGGTAGCGCTGGGAGAAATGAGCCAGGACTCTCTCCCGCTCCTGGGTTTCCCCCATCAGAGCCAGCTCCTTCAGAAACACCCTGGGGAGAATGAGACCAAGGAAGAGATGGGCATCAGCACCAGCATGGAATCTTATTGCAGCCCTCTGGTTTCCAGCCCATACCTGAGCCCCTTGCTACCCTAAATGGCACAGGAAGATCCTGGTGGGGAAGGGGACAGAGTGTAACACACTGCCCTAGGAGGAGGTGGAGCTGAGACCTGGGCACTTAAACACTGTTCACAGTCTGGTTTCATCTGGCTTCTCAGGACGGGGTCCAGCTGGCACATGATGTATGTATTAGGATGGGGTATCCTCTCCTGGATCCAGCAGATGCTTTGAAGGGGGAAAGACTCACCTGAGTGCCTGATCCAGACTCATTCCAGTGAAGACAAAGAATTTGAGGTACTCTCCAGCCACCAGCTTACTGAAGTCATTGCTAGGGGGACAGGCAGGAGTGGAGGTTATGGTGGGGGCTAGGAGAAGGAGGTGGCCCTGGGGAATTTTGTAACCACTGGTGCTGCCCCACACCCAAGCAGATTCCCCAAGTACTCAAGCTCAGTCAGTGGAATTGGTGCCTGCTCGACCAAGAGAAGTAGAGATTAGGTCTGGGAACAGCCCTGGAGCCAAGATAGTCTGCAAGGCAGGGACCTTTTCAGGGGCTGGGGAAAGGAAGGGGACACCCTCTAGAGCCATGACGCCCCCCAGGGCCAGGACCACCCCCAGGGCCAGGATGTTCTCATGGCTCAGTCCTCCCTCCTCATCTCCATACTTTTTCCCCAAATGCCGGGCCACATCAGCCTTCTTAAAGCCATCCAGGTTGTAGAGACGCTTGGCTAGCCTCTGGGCAGCTTCCAGGTCAGCCTTCTGCCCATTGGACAGGGTATCAGTGCTACCCAGGGCCAGCTGCTCAGTGCTGTCCAACTCCGAGTCGGAATCCGACACCAGCTGGCTCAGAGGGGGGTCACTGCAGGGGAGTGGCAGTGAGACTCAGAGTGGGCTGAGGAGGGAGGAGCCCCGAGTTTCCTGGGGTCCTCCAAAAAAACTATCCTGGCCATCTCTCTGCCTCCATCCCAGACAAATGTGGGGAGGGAAAAGGCTGTCTATTCTGTTCATTGGCCTCTAGTGTCTCAACTCGTTCTTGGAAGTTCTTTATCAAATCTACCCCACAGCTTTCTTGCTGTAGCGTAAACTCTGGTTCCGTCTTCTAAATCTCAGGAGTCTTGGGACTGGGGTAAGTTGTTGGAGGCAGGTCAGTAGAGAAGAGAAAATGTGCTTTTCTAGGCTTTTGATCTTATCCTCCCTTTCTCTTGTTCTAGGGTTAGAGGCTTTGGAAAAAATGGCACTCTCCTAGCCTTCCCTTCCTCCTCCTCCTCTTCCCCACTCCCATCCATCCCACCTCCCTGGGCCACCTGGCCCCAGAGACAGAAGCTGGAAACTCCTGGTTGCTAAGCAACTTTGTCTCCCAGGCCACCCCCTCCAGTTGCCATGGAAACCACACTTCAAGGGTAGCTGGGGGCGGGGCAGAAGTCTTTTTCAGCAGAGGGCAACTCCCCCTGCCCATCACCTCCCTGCCAAAGGAGGGTCTCACTAAGCACTTGGAGAAAGAGAGAAAGATATGTGAAGCCCCCATGCCACCAGAGATTTGCACATACACACACCCAATTCCTAGTGGAAATATTCCTCCTAGGCAAACAGGTGAAGGATTAGACTAGCTAGGAAGAAAGATTTCTGGTGGTAAGGGTCATGAGGGGTTAGAATGTGGCTGCGAAAATGGAAGGATTTGGGTGCTAGTTTCATCCTGGCCAGGGGATGGTTTTCTAGGGAACGGAGCTTCCTGAAGAACACACACACACACACACACACACACACACACACACACACACACACATCTATGGCTGTGTCTGTTCCTCCAGTCAGTCTCCATTCTTTCAGGGGACCCGAGCATAGTAAGGGCCTTTGCTGATTCCATGAGGAGTAAGGAGGGGAGGGAAAAGTCAGGGGATAGAATAGGATGAAGGTGTTTTTGTTAATGCCCATTCCCAAAAGCACAACTTCTTGTCCTAAGAAACCAAAACACACTATACGCCAAAGTGAGGAAGGAAAAAATGAATAACCGGAGTCTTTCCAAACTTCCCCATGCCCCTTTTCTGCCATCCCCACCCATCTTTCCTCCACTACCCCACTCAAAGATCCTTCCCTGCCTGGAATGATTTCTCAGGGAGTATTTGAGGCTAAGGTAGGAATTGAGGGTCAATGTAGTCACTCACCTGCCCACAGGCAAAGGTCCTAAACCAAAGCTGTCTTCAGAGTGACAAGGGCTAGGTGGAGCCCTGTCCTGAGTTGAATTGGTCCCTCTTCTAGCTTCCTCCTCCTCTTCCTCGCGTTCTGTCCAGGGCCCATCAGCAGCTGAGCTGGTCCCTGAATCAGGTTCCAGTGGAGCTAATGGGGCTGGCAGCTGGGGATCCAGCTGGGGGACCATATGATTGGGGGGCAATTCAAAGGTGAAAAAGGGACTCTGGGTGGGGCCTGGTGAGGCTAGGGCCTCTAAGGAGGCCAGGCTGGTGTAGGATGTGCCTTTGGCCCTGTGTGACTCTAGAATAGCTTCAAAGATGCAGCTGAAGGAGTCTGGACCATCCGCAGATGGGCTGGAGCCTGGCAGGAAGGGCAGTGGGGACTTGAGGGGCCCACGGGGACTCATCATGGCCACTGGCCTAGGCAGTGAATGAATCCAGGGAGAATGAGAAGTCAGAGCTGGTCCACTGGCTCCAGGGCTCTATCCCACCCCATCCACCCCTGCTCCCTCCCCAATCCAAAGAGCAAAAAGAACTAGCTTTCCTCCCAATTTTCCTCTTAGGTTAGCCCAGGTCACACAAGCACAGGCCACATTATCCCTTAAAAAAAAAAACAACTTTTCTCCCAAACCAGGTCTCCCAGCCCAGTCTCACCCTGCCCTGTTCATATTTATTCCCCTCCCCCTCTTCTTCTCCCTTCCCTGCTAATCTCAGTCTCCATGATCCTCTCCCCTCCCCTCTCCATTCTATTTTTGTCATCATCTTAGGAAAGGAGATGAGGCTTCAGAAGGACCCTGGGGCCAAGGAAAAGGGGTTCCCACCCATCTCCATATGCTATCCTAGCTTTCCCATTGTCTTTTCCTGGCTCCCCCAGCCCCCAGTTCTGCTTCCTCTGATCTTCTATAACAGGACAATCACCACAGCATTCTTCCTCAGTCCCACCCCACCCCAGCCCCCAGACCCAGTCCTCTGCCCTCAGCCCCCAGCCCTGGCCTGCTCACTGGGCCCCTTCTGAGGCCTCGAACACCTCGTCGTCCACCTCCTCCTCAGCTTCTTCCTCCTCGCTGGCACTGTCCAGGCTGGGGACTGGCCGAGGGGCAGGCTGGAGGACCCTGACCATACCCAGAGGTTCTGAACTGGGTTGGCTCTCAATAGCCGAATCAGCCTCCTCTCGCTCGGCCAGAACCTCATCAATGTCTGTCTCCCTGTAGCACCGAAGGGGCACTGTGTCCAGGTCGGTTTCTGAATATTTAGTCACTCGTCCTGTGGTCACCTCTGAGCTGTGCCCCAGCCCCTCCCTGGGGACTCTAGTGGATGCTTGCTCCCACTCCCAGTCCCGAGGGTGGAAACCTGCAGCACAGACCAAAGGAACAGAGGTGTGTCAGGAGAGGTCATTCCAGCTACCTCAGTGCCTCCACAAAGGGAAACTCCTCCCCTCGCCCCTTCATCCTCTTGTCTTGTCACCCCTTAAAACTGCTGAAGTCAGCTCCCCACTACTATCATGGACCAGAAGTTTGGTTTTTTCCAATGTCTGAGTTCCATCTCTCTGCTGCAAGTTCAATTTAGCATCCTCAGTCAGACAGTCCTGAGGCCCAAGCAGAACCAGCCTTCCCTTCTCTGGGCCTCATCATCTCCACACTCAACTTGTTCAGCCTTAGCTTGAGCAGGCTGGGGCAAAAGGAAGCACAGGGTATTTCTTCCTGCCAGCCCCCTGCCTCCAGGCAGGACCATGAGACCTCCTTTCTACCACTGCCTGTCCTTCTCCAGGTGCTGAGTTCAGCCCTAAGACATTACACATGGGAAGAATGAGGGCTGAGGAAGTATCAGATGGATGCCTCTATGTCCTAGAGGCAGCATGAAACAGCAGAAACAACAGGGGCTCAGAAGGCAGAGAGCCTGGGTTCCAGTGTCACAGCCTACCTGTGTGGCCTTGGGCAAGTCACTTAACTTCCATATGGTCTCTGAGTTTTCATTCTACCTCTAAAACTATGATCCTAGCAACAAAGTAGGGGCCTGATAAATGCTTATTAACAGACTGACTATGACCTGGATTCAGAGATACTGACGCTGTCATCTTTTAAAACTGGGACTATGGAGGAGTTATTTAAACTTCTCTGGGCCTCAGTTTCCTCAGCTGTAAAAAGAAGTTGCATTGGATGACCTGTGAGATACTTTCTACTTCTAAATCTGTGATCAGCACCTGAGTGCCCTGTTTACAGCCGCTCTTTACCTTGCTTCCTTCTGTTCCAGCCCAGTCTCCTTCATTACCTGAGCTGGGGGGGTCCAAAGAACCAAAGAAGAATTCCCATTTGGCCCGGGCAATCCGCTGGGCATGAGCAGACACTTCCCGGGGAGAAGAGCAGCATTCGCCCTGAGACAAGGAGATGGGAGACAGACACACACAGAGCAAAAGGTGGTGAGAGAGAATCAAATATAGAGACAAGAGCCACAGAGAGATTCAGAAAGAAAAGGGAGAGATTCAGTGGGGACACAAGGACAATGAGATGGCCCATGACAGTAAGCCCAGACTTCTGGCTCTGGGGCATCACAGCACCTTTGGAGGGGTTGGGGTGTAGGGGTAGTGAAGGAGCAGGGGTCACATACCTGGTTCTGGCAGTTAATGCCTGAGGGCCCTCGGAGTAGAGTAGTCAGGTCCTCTGGAGGCCCACCCAGACCATTTGGGAGGGAGGAATAGAGACTATCTCCACCTGTGGATGGCTGGGCTGGGGACCCAGGCAAGGGGCAGCATCGGGCAGTGAGGAGAACTGAATTCCCCCCAGCAGGGAGTGGATCTGAGGTGGAAGCCTCCAGTCGAAGTTTCCGGCCCAAGCCAGAACTGGAACCAGAGCTAGGGGCTAGGGTGGGGGCAAGTCGCTGAGATGGGGATGAGGTACCAGGAGAAGGAGACCCAAGGTCCAGGCTTCTACTGAGGCCCCCATTCACTGTCCTCACATTGGCCTTTTCCACGAAGCGGAAGATGACCACTGAGCTTTGTGGTGGCTCAGCAGGTGAGGGAGGGCTCTGGGGAGCAGGTGTACACCGAAGTGGTGTACAAGGTGCTGTCACCCGCCCTAGTTCCCTGCTCCCACCACCAGGCCCCACCACTCGTCGAACTAGGGAGCCCATACTGCCATACATGCCCAGTTGGGCCCTCCCACCCCCTGGGGGGCTCTCGGGCATAGGACCCCCTGGAAGCCATCTTCGAGGGCATCGAGGGGGTGAGATGGCGCAGTCTCCCTCAGAGCAGAAGCGCATGGTTCCCTGGGCCATGCTGGGGGGAGGCCAGGGATTGAACTGGTCAGGCAGGGGAGGCCAGGAGGGTGAGGCCAGCAGTGGGGTTGGGGGTAGGCATGCTCCTCAAACAGGCCTAGAGGAGGAGGGAGAAGACAAGGGTGAGTTGAAAGGAGGAACCTAAGAGAAGAAAGTCAATAATCCCTTCTGGTTGAGGCTCACTAAACACCCATTTGAATCTCTCCCTTCTACCCTCCCCCACAAGTAAGATGGGGACTCACCCATCCCAAACAGCCTTACGAGCATGGGAAAAACCCAAGAACTCATGGACTCCAGTCTAGTCTTCTGCCCCATGCAAAGTCCCCCCCTAAACAATTGGTCGGAATGGGGAGGTAAGACAGGGGGAATAGAAGCTATTTCAGGAGGCATGTGGGCCTGAGCTCTAGGTGTCCCCATGGCAACCAGGAGCAACTCAATGGGGTAGGGGGGACTAGGAAGGTCTAGGAAGGGGAGGTAGCTGTAATTCAGGGCCCGAGTCCCCTGAACCGAGTCCCTTCTGGGTCCTGCTGAGGAGGATGCGTAGTAATGGGAGTGGGGGTGGGAAGGGAGGAGGTTATCCAAGGACAAGCAGAAGGAAAAGAACTTGGGTGGTGAGGGGAAGAGGGGTCTGAATAAAGAAGCACACACATAGATTAGCACACAGGCGCACACACACCTCCGCCACCACTGCTCCACCCCCACCTCCCCAACCCCTTGAATAGTTTTGGGTTGAATGTACCTTAACACAGACAAGACTAGGCTGAGCACCTGATTCTGGTCCAGGCATCTAGATGGCCCAGAGAATGGGGCAAAGGTCAGGATGGACCATAAGTGTCCTGACTGGTGAGTGTGTGTGTGTGTGTGTGTGTGTGTGTTGGGGTGGGGGCTAGTATGCTCCTTCTTCCACTTTGTCATATCCCCTCCCCCTCCTCCTTCCCCTTCTCATCTTTTACTCCTCTAAGGTGAGGCTACCACACATCCAGTCACATACCCCAAACATACACAACATCATACACTCACCGCTGCTGCAGGCCAAGCAACCAGAGCAAACCAGAGCGGGATGAGGCTTCCTGCAACGGTGCTGCTCCAGCATCTCCCTCCACCCTGAGCTGGTCCCGCCTCCCTCCCCTCCTTCCTCCAGCTCAGCCTCAGGCTCAGCTAATCCCCCGCCACACACACACACACACACACACACACACACACACACACACACACACACCTTCCAAGGCCTCGGGAGGAGGAGATTGGACTCCACCCTCTCCACACACACAGGGGATTCTAAGGGTCTGGGGTGGCTTCTGCTGTGCCTGCGACTGTGTTCTTAGGGAAGGAGAGAGATCAAGCTTCTCCAGCCCATGTGGACCTGACCACACATCACACAATTCTTTTACACGCTGCACAGCATGTGTGTGTCCTGCCACATATCACACATGTTCTCGCATGTCACTCGTGTAGGCTTGCCCGCGTGCTGTGTGTCATGCGTGGTGCACGGTGCAGCTGTTCATGCATTGCTATATGCCACACATTTTCTAGTGCATGCCATATATGCCAGATGTTAACAGATGTCCTGTTACACACAACGCAGGGGTTTTGCTATATGCTGTGCAAGCCCCATCATACATCACACATGTGCCTTGTCACATACATGTCGCGTGTCTCATGCATGTCTCATTACACATTAGATACATGCATCACCACATACCTTTGTGTCCTTGCTAAAAACCACGCATAGGACCACATGCTGCACACCTATACGTTTACATACTGTGCACTGGGCCTATCTACACACCACATACATGTCCTACTTACACAACACATGTGTGCACCCTGGATTTGCTCTCTGAGGCCACTTTTCCAATGAGCAGGAGGTGAATTCCCTCCAGGAATGGAGGGGCAATTGAGGCGGGATAACCCCCTCCCCAAACTGTAGAACTGAGACTGGAACCCAGACGTCCAGGATCACAAGGGAATACAGGGCCGCCCCCACACCTAAGCCCCTGAAGGCACAGAAAGAGGGGCAGAGACTAGACTGCGGGAGGAACTTTCCAGAGGCCTCAGATGGGATCTGGAGCGTCAGGGTGGAATGAGGAAACGGAGTCTTAAACTCGGAGGCAGGGGACAGGATGGGGTGACCCCAGGGGGTGACCTTGATTGGTCAGGGGCCGGGTCTATTTTAGGGGCGGGCGGCCCAGGGTTGCCATAGTAACGCGCCGGGGCAGGGAAGGGACTGCAGAGTACGGGGTAGTAGGTAGTAGAGGGGACTACGGGGGTGAGCTTAGGAAAGGGGTGCTACGGGGGCGCTTGGGGCTCACCGCGGGAAGGGGAGGGGGCTGCGCGGGTTCCGCGTGGTGCTGAAGGGGACAGCGCCCGGCGGGGGCCTCACTGCGCAGGCGCCTTGACTGCCCCGAACAAAGGGGGGGGCGGGGAGGAGGGGGATTGCGTGGGGGGGTGGGGCCACATGAAGGACGGCATCCTTGTGCCAACCCCTTGCCTCCCTGCAGTCCCAGGTTTCTAGACTCTTTCCAGTCAGGTGTAACCTCTTGCCCCTCTAACTTCCCTCTGCTCTTCTGCAGGAATCCAACCCAAAAAAACATTAGGTACCAAGCACCGTGCAGATCAAGCGGGGAGAAGACACCTGGCTTCTAGTGCCACGTGGCATGCTGTATGATCCTGGAAGTCACTTCCTTTTTATGGATGGTTCTTCGTCTGTAAAATGAAATTAAACTAGCGGGTTTTACTTCCAGATCCCTTCCAGTCTTGATATTATATGATTCTAGGCCAGGCTCTACAGAGCAACATGAGACCATAGCCAAGTCATCAACATGATCTGGCTCAAAGCTTCCTCATCTGGACAATGGGGACAGCAACACTTGTCCAGCATCCTTCTTAGGACTGACTGTTGTACCTAATGAGATCACATGTGACAGTGTATTTGCAATCCACACAGCTTTTGGGGACCAATGTATGCAAAGCCTCATTCCAAGCTAGACCTTGAAGAAGAGACACATTTATTTTATCCTTCAAATGACATTTAAGTGCCTACTATGTGGAAGACACTATGCTAGGCACTCAGAATAAAAAGACAAAATGAAAAAGTCACTCCCCGAAAGAAACTGACATTTAACTTGGAGGGGTGGAAATATATTATTTAAAGCAATAAATACAGCATCATTTTGAGGAAGGTGAGAGCATCACCAAGAGAAAAGGCTTCTTACAGGAGCTGCACCCTGAGCTGATCCTTGAAGGAAACTAAGGATTCTAAGAAGCAGAGGTATGGAGGAAGTATATTCCAGGCAAGCCGGGCAACCTATGCAAAAGCATGGAATGTTTAATTAAAAGAAGTGGATTAGTTAGGCTGGAACATAAGATTGCCTTAAGGGGAATAATGTGAAATAAGACACAGGAGGAGATGGGGTCCTAACCTTCAGGAAACTCATGAGAAGAGGGGGGAATAAAGTCCTACAAAAGTCCAGGCAATGCTTAGTAATTGCCAAACTATTAACACAATGATCATTATTTAGCACTTTTCAATGTATTTTCTTTACAACATCCTTGTGAATCGTGTAGCACAAGTATCGCCCCCCACCCCCAATGACAACCAGGGCTCAGAGAGGCTGTGACTAAACCAATGAAGCACATAGGTACGTGTCCCAGCTGGGTCTCAAACCTGGTCCATCTGATGACATGCATTTTTTTCTTTACATCATTGCATTTTAATGGCACAATAATTTGATAACTTTTAAGGCCCTATATTCTAATATAAAGTCCAAAATGTGCTGTTCCTTCTCCATTATCAATTCCTGCACTGCATTCCCTAAGCTATAGTTGGGAAGACTCCGCAGACCCCAGATCAGCTCCAGTTCTGTTTGAGTGAGGTCTTCAAAGTGATCCAAATATCAAAGGGGGGATTAGTTAGAACAGTGACCTGCAGACTTCATCTAGCTCCCAGCTGGATTTGCTGCAGTTTTTTCATCCTTACCACCCTCCCAACCTTGGACAGAATAGGACCAGATTGCCCTTCAGTCCTTGCAGAAATCAGAGTAGGCAGAAGATGAAATAAGGAGGTTTTGGTTTGGCTCATTCCACAAGTTTCTCAGCATGGTCACCAGGGGTATCCTCAATGGAGACAGTGGAAAGAGTTGTGGAGGGAGGTGACAGTGGAAAGAGCTGTGGATAGAGGTGATAGTAGAAAGAGCTGTGGATGGATGCCTCCTTCCTCCCAACATTGTTATCCAAAAGTAAAATAGTTTAGTAAAAAGCATCATGGTACAGAATTGGAACATCCCCTTGAGAAAGCAGTGTGACTCATGGAGGAGAGAGACACTTCCCCAGAGTGGGCACCTCCCCAGAGAGACCCAGGGCTGGGCATCAGGAGAACTGTCAGGTTTTTTCCACTGATTCATTCAAAGTGGACACTTTTGTGAAATGTCCTTATCTCATGGGGGGTGTTGTAAAGACAAAAAGAGTCGCTAAAATGTGATTCCCATATTTTAGAGAAGGCAGATGGCTGCGATAACATTTGATCTGTCCTAATAGTGCCCTCTTGTGTGCCCAATATGTTCGGTTGCTACACCAATAGAGATACAGAGAAGAGAGGTAATGTGGGGTAGAAAAAAGGTACTAAATTTCAGAGTCATTACCTCCTAGTTCTCATCTCAGCTGTGATGCAAACCTGCTGCATGACTGAGAGTTACTTCGAATGAACAAAAAACATTTATTAAGTCCTTACGAGGTCCAGGCACTGTGTTAAAGGCTAAGACTACAGATACAAAAGCAAGGCAGTCCCTAACTTACAGGAGCTTATATTCTAATCGGGGGACACAACATTTGTAGGAGACTCTGGAACTCACTTATCTGCTTAGAAGCTATTTGACCAGTAAAGATCCTTCCAACTCAGAAATTGTGTGGTAGAAACGTTGTGGAAAAGGAAGTCTTAGCCCTTTGCCTCGGGGAATGGGTACAGGGGAAGTGATAGTCTCACAGTTTCAATGCGAGCCACCCCCTCCCTTGCTGGCTGCCTCAGACAAGGACAGAGATTGGGGGCTAGAGGAAGGGGCAGTACTCCACCATTCACTGTGCTTACAGCCCAACTTGCCTATTTAGCCACTACTGATCCATACAACAGAATTTTGGCGCTGTAAGGGTCCTTATCGATCATTTCGTCCGCCCCACACCTATTCTATAGACTGGAAAACTGAGGCTCTAAGAGGGTATATAACTGGTCCAGAGTCAGCTAGATAGCGCAGAACTAGGCAAATAAGGAGGATACGGAGAGCGCACAGGACCCATCTCCATCCATCGTGTGTAAGACCTTGCTCCTCTCCCAATTACCCCTGCTAGGGCGTGGGGTGGGGACACCGGGGCTCAGGCCCTGTTAGGGTTGTGCTCCTAGCCCCACAAAAAGTCCGGGGGCTAAGCAGGCTCCGGATCCAGGGGCAGTTCCAGCCTCGAATCACTTTGGACCAACTAGCTGAAGGACATCCGTTCTCGTACTCGCACCGGCCAAGTTCAGGAACCACAGCAACTCGCCATCCCTTCCTAAAGCCATGGGACCCGGCCCTCTCCACATCCGGCTCAGGGTTTGGCCGAGAGACATTAAGTACAGGACGCGCTGGGAGACGGCGATCGATTGAGCAGGTCTGACGGCTCTGCTAGGCGGCTCCTTAGCCGTCGTAGTCGCTGAAGGAGAACACTGCGCAAGCGCAACGAAGACTGGCAGAGACATCGGAGCTACAGATGGAGCCGTCCGACGGGGAGCAAGAGCCGGGGGCCGTCAGGTACCGAGGACGGGAGGGGCCCAGGAAAGGGGAACACCCCCCACCAGCACCATCACGACCGGGTCAGGCTGACTACGGGATGAAGGGATGATAAAAGGAAGGGTTCCCCAGGGAGAGAGTCCTACAGCCCCGTACCATAGGAATCTGGAGGGGACCACTGAGGGACACTGATGGGGACAAGGACAAGGGAGGAGGGTACCCATGGGGTCATGCGTGAGGTGAGGTTCGAGGGACCCTGCCCAAACCTGAGGTACTGCGTGGGGCGTGGGGTGAGAATGGCCTGGGCACGGACTCCTGTCCCCGCCCCAGGCTCCTGGACCTGCCGTGGGAGGACGTCCTGCTCCCGCACATCCTTAGCCGCGTCCCCCTGCGGCAGCTGCTCCACCTGCAGCGCGTCAGCAAAGCTTTCCAGGCGCTCGTACAACTGCACCTGGCGCGCCTGCGCAGCTTCGACTCGGCACAGGTGACTCCGCCCCTCCCCGAGGCCTCTGGGCGGGGCCTCTGGGCGGGGCCTGGGGCGGGGCGTGCGGGCAGAGGCGGGAACCTGCCCCAGGTCGGGCAAAGATCCTGGATCCTAGGAGGACCTCTCCTAGTTACACCATAGACTGGGGTGTGGGGATATGGAGAGAGGAGGTGGGCGGGCTAGCGATGAGAGCCGGGTGTCCAGCCGGGACCCAGGTGTGAGCCCTGTGGGCACCTCCCCAGGTGGGTCCCCAGGTTCCGAGGGCAGCCCTGAGCCGGCTGCTGCGTGACTCCGAGGGGCTCCAGGAGCTGTGCCTGGAGTCGTGCCGTGACTGGCTATCCGATGAGGACCTGGAACCGGTGCTGAGCCGGAACCCCGGGCTGCGGCGCGTGGGGCTGGCGGGCTGCGGGCGGCTCAGCCGCCGGGCCCTGGTGACGCTGTCCTTGAGCTGCGCGCAACTGCGTTGCCTCTCGCTCGCCCACTGCGACTGGGTAGATGGGCTGGCCCTGCGGGGCCTCGCCGACCGCTGCCCGTGCCTAGAGGCCCTGGACCTCACAGCGTGCCGACAGCTGCGGGACACGGCCGTGACCTACCTGGCCCAGCACCGCGGGGCCCAGCTCCGATCCCTCTCCCTGGCTGTCAACGCGAACGTGGGGGACGCCACTGTGCAAGAGCTAGCCCGGTGCTGCCCGCAGCTCGAACACCTGGACCTCACTGGCTGTCTCCGAGTGCGGAGTGACGCCATCAGGTGCTGGGCCCAGGGGCTGGGGCTTCAGGTGGGCGCCATAGGGAGCTCAATGAAAGGAAGGCCTTACTAACAATTAGACCTGTCCACAAATAATGCAAGCCACCTCCTCGGAGTGATCTTGTCAGTGGGCGTTGTAGTAAGTGGAGGCTGGGTGACCACCCTAGCAGGCATTCTAGAGGGCATTCCTCCTGGCAAAGAGACCGTGCTCTACAATCTCTGAACTTCTTTCAATCTGAGGTTCTGTGATTCAGAGTCAGTTCTCTGCACATACAGATGAGAAAATTAATGCTCAGAGGTATGTGGCTTGACCATAGTCATACAGTTATTTGTTAAAAGACCAAAGTCTTCCTCTTCTAGTTCAAGAGCAGTTCCAGTATCTTTTGGGGGTTTCCTAGTCTGTTTGTGCACTGACCTGCTCTGTAACCTTAGGGGAATCACTGTCCCTCTCTGGGCTTCTGTTAAACAAGGGGGCAGGGCTTGATAACCACTAAGTCCCTCTCCTGCCTGTCAGGAGAGGGCACCTCTCCTCCTGGCCCTCACAGACCCTCTTTACCTGCCCCTCTGCCCCAGGACCCTGGCAGAGTATTGTCCACGGTTGCGGTCACTTCGGGTACGTCACTGTCATGATGTAGCTGAGTCCAGCCTGAGTGCCCTGAGGAAACGTGGTGTGGACATTGACGTGGAACCACCCCTGCAGCGGGCCCTTGTCCTGTTACAGGATGTTGTGGGCTTTGCTCCCTTTGTCAATCTGCAAATCTGACCAGTCAGTGACAGGTGGAGGATTGGGGGGTTTGGTGAACACAGCTGGACTGTGGATCTGGGAACACCCTGCACTGGGGGGCTCCACCTTTGTCTCCTTACCCCCAACTGGAATGGAGCCTGGATAGTGTCACCAGCTTGTGGAGGAAGGGGAAGAGGGAGAGAGAAAGAGTGCTGGACTGAGACTGTGGGGTGGGGGCGGGGAGGGTAGGCAGTTCTCTCTGGGGAAAGGTAGAAATAAAAGACTCTGCTTGGACCTGATGCAGTTCTGCTGCTATTGGGGAGAGGACATGGAAGGACAGGACCATCCCAGTATATGTTCACCAGACCAGGAGGGTTGGGAAGGCTAAAGGGAATCAGATAATGGTCTCCATTGATGAGAAGTAAGAGGTCCATGAGAGTAGCAGCAATCACACCTGATCTGGGCTAAGGAAAGATAAATCCACTTCTTTCATAAGCTACTACATTCCAGGCCCACTTCCTTAGAGACAAACAATGAGTTCTCATGCCTCAATCCTGCCACTTTACTCAAATGAAGAAGCTTCAGGAGAGACTTTGAAACTAAGCTTGGCTTGAGAAGAACAGCCTTCATAAATCTCTAGCCAAGAAGACCCTGGTGGCAGGACTAGCCCAGCTGTCTTATTTTGGCTTTGGGGGCCATTATCCCCAACTCCTTCAGACTCCCCTTGGCCCACAGTCCTCAACTTCTCGAGAGTGGGGACACTCAGTGGAACTTGTACTTCCGGGCTGGTTTAAGACTGATGTAAGTGGACTTCATCCCTTCAGGTTCTGGCTTCCGAATGTCCTTGTAACGCTCACCCTTGGTGCTCACCACCTGGTTGTCAATGTATCGGATCAGCTTCTTAGGGGCCTGTTAAGAATACAGGTCAGGGGTGAACAGGAGGCCTTGACCCAGAAAAGGAAGTCGTCATTATCCCTCACCCCCAACTTACTCACCTCCTTTGGTGCCACAGGCCGATGAGTTTTCTGATCTTCTTCACTGTCCACCATCATGTATCTGCCATGATGGAGCTGTGGTTAGGATGTCTCTTCAGACATCCTCCCCACTGACTAGAGGGAAGGTCAGAGGCACTTGGGGTAAACCAGGAGCCCCAGTACAGACCTTTTGGGTGGGAAGGTTCTAGCTGGCTAATTAGATAAGCCCTCTAGGGCTACCTTACTCAATCTAACCATCTCCCTTTTCCCCCAAACTCACTTTTGTAGAATAAAGGATTTCAGTTCTTCCTTCTTGGGAACTCCCTGTAACCTTGATGTGTCCTGGAAGGAAAAGCAGAATCTGGGCCATTTCTCCATTTACCTAAGGGTTACCTTTGGAGTTCCCCACACTCAGCCCTGGGTTGAGTCTATACCCATCTCTCCCCATCCATCCTAGGTCCCTGTACCCCTTCCATCTCTGGCCATGATGAGGAAGGAAGCCCTGATCAGGGGTCCGGGGAACCAAGAGTAGGGGGGTGTCTGTGGCATATACCTTTGAGTTGCTGCCTAAGGCCTGGGGTTCCACTTTCTCCTCTACCATGATGTGAACAGCCTCTTCCAGGTCCCCCCGAGCCATGGATAGTGCCTGCTGTGCTCTCCCCACTGTGCAGGAAGGGAACATTTCCAGAAGTAGCTGTATCCCAGCCTGGAGTTCATCACTTTCAGAGACCTCCTGCAAGTCAGGACCAGGTGATGAGGCCTAGAAGCTGGTAGCATAATCTCTCCCCAATACCACATACACATACAAGTACATGGCTCCAAAAGGCATAAGACTGGGGGCATTTGTTCTACCCACACACCCCCATTAATACTCAGAGAGCACTTTGCACATAGTAGGTGCTCAGTACCAAAAGACTGGTTGCTGTCTACACATAAAGGCGATAGCTCACAAGTCTGGGGAAAGAGTTACAAGTGTTCTGTCTGTTGTGCAGAAGAGGAATCTAAGGTTCAGAAAGGTGAAGTCTTTGCCCAAGGTCTCTCAATCAGTACGTGTCACAGATGGGATCTGAATCTCAGCCGTTTCTGAGTTCTCTCTCGTCCCTCTTCAAGATGCACTTGACTGCTCTCTCAAAAGCCCCCTCCTTTCCCCACAATTCAGGTCTAATTCTCATTGCCCTCTCCCCATCCCACCCATTCCATACCTCAGCCTCTGTGCCTCCTCCCAGGAATGGGGCAGAAGTATGTGCTTGAGACTTCCTTCTCTCTTGGGTGCCTTCCCCCAGGCTCTGGAGACGTTCTGGAGAAGTAGCAGCACTGTCTTCCTGCCTCTTGGGACACACATTCTCTTAAAGGCACAGAGTACATGGTCACAGGGAGGGGAGCAAGTCCCAGATAGGTGCTCTAAAACTCATTCCTTCGATTCTGTCCCAGTCCAGAACTTACCCTTGTTCCGTGCATCACTCAGCTGGCCTGAGAGGTTGAACATCATATCGCAAACTGTCCCGCTGAGAAGGAAGCAGGGGCAGTGTGAGGAAATCACTCTGTCCTCTACTCAGACCCCACCCCAGTGAACCCTGGGATTGTCATCTGATTTCCCTCCTTTCCCCTCCCAACCATGCCCTCCCCAATCCTGCCCATTCCCATCCCAAGATAAGTGGGCATGCTAGCCCCCAGTATGCCCAGGGAAGATCTGGAATTGGAAAGGAAAGGGCTGGATCAAGGATTGGGAAAGGAGGATATAAGAATCCCTGGTCACACCTGGGGATCTTGGCAAAGCCAGGCACATAGGCATCCATCATCTCTGCAAAAGCTTCCATGTCAAAGCTCTCATCAGAAGCCCCTGGAGACCCCAGGTCCTCCAGGACCCCAGTTATGTAAGAGAAGACAACTTCATCCAAGCCACTGGAAGAGATAGATAAGGAGGGGTGGAGCATCTTGTAGAAGAATAGCTCCAAACACTTGCCCCCAGCTCTGGTCCCCAACTCCTGAGACTTATTCTCTCAAAAAGAAAGAATGAAGGAGCAGTTAGATTGGGGCTGGATCTCATTTCCCCTGAGATGGTAAATGTGGAAGGCAGAGTAACACAGGCTATGAAATCCTCTCCTTCAACCTCAAGTTCTAGTCCCCATTCTGCCCTACACACCTTAAGCCATTTTAGGCGGATTATCCACATTGAGCCTCAGTCTATTCATCTTTAAGTAAACTGAAAGGCAAACATCCAAGTAGAAAATTTCACAGCAAGGTGATCCTTCCCCTCAGAGAAGGATCTGGGGAGGAGCCTTACAGAGGGCACATCAAGCTAGATAGCCCTTTCTCCATTCCCCAATTGCCTTTTCAGAGACAGAGAGGCCACTGCAGACCTTGCAAAAGCAGTTCTAAGCACAGGAGAAGCCACCCTCTCTAAGAGCACCACCAGAGGTGGTCAAGGAGCCATCACTTACCTGAGATCAACACCTGGAACATGAGTTTGGGCAAAGCTGATCAATGTATCTCGGATGATCTTCTCAAGTTCCATTGCTTCCTCCTGAAGGGGCAGAGAAGATATGAAGCCTTCATTGGTCTTCTCCATCCTTGCTATTGCTCACTAACCTCACTGGTGTTGGGCGACACTGCTAGTCTTTTCCTAAGCCCTTCTCATTAAACTATCTGTCAGCTAGATGACTTTGCCAAGTCTTACTATACCCAGGTCTCAGCCCCCCAGCCCTTGCTCCCCTGGAGACTGGATCCCCAGCTCTATACAGGATCCCTAAAGTTCTCTCACCTTTCTCCTTTTCCTCAGGGATGAATAGTGGAGGAGTCCCAGTCTCTGAGGAAAAAGAGGTCTAAGGAGCAGTGGGCCCCTCCCCCAGACCAGCCCTCAAGAGGGACCCCCCCTTGGCTAGAATCCCTGAGGCCCCAGGGTCAGATGCTTCTGAGCTGGTGGAATCCCAGTCCTTCAAAACCCATCTGGCTGAGAGCCTGATCACAAGTGTCCCCATTGTGTGGCCGCCAGCGCGGGAAGGCTCAGAGTCACAGACCCACCCACAACAGAATCCCAGAGCCACCCACTGGTCCCTCCTGACAAAGGAGCTTTTCTGGAAGGCAGAGGATGGGATAGGTTGGAGAAGTTATTTCGCAAATTCTCTCCTTCACCATCACAGTACCCCTTTACCCATCCCACCAGTCTGGGCCTTTGACTTTTGAGTTTCTCCTCTTTCTACTCCAAAGGGATCCCTCAGCTGAGGCCTGGATTGAGCCTAATGTCCTCTGCTTAGACCTACTCTCTAGTCTAGGGAGAGGCTAAGAGAAAATTATCAGGGTATCCATGCTTAACAAATCTGTGTGGACTGACCAAGAGCCATGTGTCAGGGTCACTCAGTCATCACCCTGGTCTCTGAGTCAGGTAACTAAGAACAGTTTTATCAATGACAAAGTCTTTACTAAGGTACCTCCTTAGTAATCAGCTATAGTTTTCTGAGACAGAAAAAAAGAAATCGCAATTCTGGATCCCACAGTCTGGTTGGGGAGACACAATCAATCTGCACATTCCTTGCAGAACAATGAAAACATGGGGCAATGTGGTACAGTGGAAAGAGTACTGGCTATGGAGTCACAGGATCTGGGTTCAAATCCTGCCTGAGACTGATTCCTCATGTGACCTTAGGCACATCGATTCCCTGAGCCTCAGTTTCCTCAACTGTAAAATGAGAAGGCTGGATCAGATAACCACTAAGGCCCCTTGTGATCGTAAGGTCACATCTGAGAATTGGCAATCTTGTCAGGGTATATACCTCACTTCACCACCACTACAGGTCAAATGACAATGAGTCTTCTTTAAGAGCTGTTCTAGTCAAAAAATTCATCAACCCCATCACCAAGGCAGCCTGATGATGGCTCTAAACTCCAGCTGGTTATCAGACAACCTAAGAGTAAACTCACTAGAAGCAAACTCAAAGCATTTCTAACTCGGCAGGACTTGCCAAAACCTGGGCCCTGTGTTCTTTGAAGAATCCAGGGTCACCACCACACAATGATGAGACATCAGGGTGAGCCTGAAGCTGAGGAGAGGAGCCCTGAGAACAACAGATTGCCATAAATGGTAGAACTAGGACTTCAGAAGTCACCCAGTCCAACCCCCTTGTTTTACAGTTCAGGAAACTAGCTCAGTGCAGGAAAGCTGGCTATGGTGCTGTTGAGTGTGCTCCTGAAAAAATCAAGGAGCTCAGCTCAGGCCCCTGAACAATGAGGGGTCGCCCTGCTTCTGGATTCCAAGCTTCTGATCTGAGGTAGAGTCTGAAGATTCTCCCAACACAGGTCCATCAAAGCAAAAGGAGCTGCTTTCCTAGCATTCAAAGCTCCCACCTTTAGCCTGCTTACTCTGGAAGCTTCTAGGAGTGACTTACACTTGGTCCTAGGGCTGGATCACCCCCAAATTCTGACTGTTGTCATTTGCCTAGGAATCTGTGCTAGGGAGAAAACCCATGTCTATGCTATGAAACCATAAAGAGATGTAAATTACATAATTTCTGGGGAGGGAAATGGTTTTTCTCTTCCCTGCCTCCGAGGCCCTAAAAAATTAGCATCTTGTCAACAGAAAGAGTGCCAGGCTTGGGTCAGAAGACCTGGGTTTTAGAACTGCTTCTGCCCTAATTTATTGTGATCTTTGAAAAGTTACTTCTTTTAAAAAAATAATAAAAGGAAATTTATTTCCCTTGGGCCCATTTCCTCATCTATAAAATAATGAAATAGAAAGTGGCTCTCTCTTTTTATTCATTTTCTGATTGTTTTCTTCAACCCTAAAATGGGTTTAGGATGGGAAAACAGGACCTTCCTTGCTGAAGATAGAAGCAAAGAGACAGAGAGAGAGAGGAAAGGAGGAAGAGAAAGAGAAAGAAAGCAAGAGAGAGAGACAAAGGAAGGAAGGAAGATCCATTGAGAACCCATTGGTTCTCAACCTGTTGGCTAAGGATCTCTGGAAGTTATGGGAATTTATTGCAAGGTGTCTGTAAATATATAAATAAGCATAAAAGCTCTACATACTGAATATATAATGTACAAGTTTTTCAAGTATATGTCAATGCAGTTAGGAATAATAAAATACATTAATCTAAAAAACCTCTTACTGAATTTATAGTGTTTTCTCATCTGTCTTCATGTGCTTTCCCAAGAAGGAGACACAACTATTTTTATATGTGTATGGGAGTTCTCACCATATTTTCACATTAAAAATGGCTCCTTCTGCCCTCAAAAGGTTGGAAAGAATACTCCATAGAATATTCTATATAAACTATGATGTTAGCACAGTGTAGTTGAAATAGTGACTTGAAACAGGGAAAGACTTTAGGCTCAAATTTTGACTTCTGTATTTATTAGCTGTAAGCCTATGAATAAGTCAAGTAAATCTTTCTAAGCCTCAGTTTCATCATCTGTAAAAAGGGACTAATAATACCTGAAATACTTACTTCACAGGATTGTGAGGATCAAATGTATATAAAGCACTGTGCTGTTCTCATAGTCCTGTGAAGCCAAATACTCTTATAAATTTTTACGTCAGCTAGGAGTTTTTCTCCAAATTACCCAGCAGAGGGCCTAAAAAAGAGTAGGTACTGGGAAAAAGAAAAAAAAAAGTTTGCTTGATGTGAATTTATTGCAAACCAGGTAGCATCTTCAAAAATCTGCCAAACAGGCGCCCTCAAAGTTTCTCCCTTCTCATTCAGGTTTCGGCCCAGCCAGTCTCTCCCAGAAAACCTTTCCCAATCACGACGGCCCACACTAGGGGCTCGCCTCGCTTCTAAGCATCATGGTTGCTCCCTCCCCCTCGCCCCGGCAGACTCTGAGCCCCACCACTATCCTTCCTGATTCGCCTCGGGAGCTGAGGCTCCTCTCCACAAGCAGACAATGCCCCAGAGCCAAGCCCAGGGCTCCCCACGCAGCGACCCAGAACACAGATGAGAACGAGTGGGGACCAGGGGTGATGGACGGATGGGGCGGAGGGAATAAGGAGAGGGAGGAAGGGAACGGGGATGGAGATGCAGGTCGGGAGGGGCCCAGAGAAGGGGATAAGGTTGGTTGCGACAGTGGAGACAGGTGAGGACGGGGAGGGAGACGATCGCGACGTCTGCAGAATAAGTAATGAAAGCTAGAATTCGCAGAGCACTTAAGGCTTGCAAACTTTCTGATCCTCACAGCATCCAGAGGAGAATGGAGACAGACGGGGAGGGGGGTGACGATGGAGACGGAGACCTTGGCTGACGTCTAGTAGCCAGAATCCACACAGCACTTTAAGGTTCGCAAACTGCTTTATACAAGTTGTCTCCTTAGATGCTCCCGACAACCTGGGAGGTGGGCGCTGTTATCATCCCTACTTTACAGATAAGGAAACTGAGGCCGATAGACGGAGTGGCGGAGCCCGGAGAGGGGGAGGAGGACGGAGACGGAGACGGGACGATAAGAACGATAATAAGAAAGGGAGGTTCGCAAACTGCTTCATATGCGTCATCTGACTGGATCCTCACAAGGGATGTTGCTCTTATCCATCCCCATTTTACAGATGAAGAAACTGAGGCTAAGGGAGATTAAGGCACGGAGAATGGAGGCTGGGGGCTAGGAGAGGGGAGGGTGCCCGGGGTGTCCCGCGGGGGCAGACGAGCAAAGAGGCTGCAGGCCCCAAGGCCGCACTTGTGCAGGGCCGGACAGGGGTCCAAGGCCAGGCGCCCACGGAGCTTCAGGCCTCCCCCATCCCCGGGGCTAGGCTCCCGCCTCCTCCCGCGGGGTGGTCTCCGGGTCCCTAGGCCGGGCTCGGCCCTGCAGGAGGCAGGGGGGGAACGGACGGGGGAAGGGGGGGTGTCACCTGCTCTCCCGGCGCTGGCGCTGGTGCAGGCGGCAGCTTGTCCCGCGCAGCAGCGCAGTTCCCGCCTGCACCACCGAGAGAAGCGCGCCGTGGCCTAGAGCGGCCCCGTGTCGGCCATCTTTGTTAAGGGAAAGGGGGAGTGTGTGGGCTTCCCTGCGTCTGACGTCATGTCGACAGAGTTGGTCACCTCGTGCAGCCCCTTCACTGAGTCATCCAGTGCAAAAATGGGTCCCCAGAAGTTGACCTTCCCATTTTACAGATAGGGAAACTGAGGCCCAGAGAGCCGTTAAGTGACACCAAGTCTCCCGGGAAGTTAATAGAAGATCCGAGATCAGAACCACGGTTTTAGGGCTCCAGATGCAGAGCTGTGCCCCCTTAGTTTGTACAGCCTGCCCCCCTCCGTGGCCCTCTGCTCCTCTCCTCCATTTCCACTCCTCTTTCTATGTAAAGGAGGCATTAGGGTTTGTTTTTCAGTCATGTTGACTCTTCGTGTCCCCGTTTGCG
Source organism: Pseudochirops corinnae (assembly GCA_028646515.1). NCBI lineage: Eukaryota > Metazoa > Chordata > Mammalia > Diprotodontia > Pseudocheiridae > Pseudochirops > Pseudochirops corinnae. Next base: position 121,315,024 of record CM053589.1, read on the forward strand.
GTTTTCTTGGCAGAAATACTGGAGTGGTTTGTCTTTGGAAACTGAGGCAAACAAGGTTAAGTGATTTGTCCAGGGTCTCACAGCTAGGAAGTGTCTGAGGCCAGATTAGAACTCAGGAAGATGAGTCTTCCAGACTCCAGGTGGGCACTCTACCTGCCCTTGAAGTCACCTCACAGACCACCTAATCAAATCTAATTCAACAAATATTGATTAATGTCTTCTGCTTTGTACAGAACACTGCACTTTCAATCCGTCATTTGACAGGTAGGGAAACTGAGCCAAAACCTTAGATTCCTATACTGGCTCAGTTGCTTTTTAGCTCTGTCAGTTTGAGTCTCAGTCCAGTGGAAAAAAGCATTAACTTTGGAGCCAGAAAACCTGGGCTCAAACCCTTTCTTCTAAAACCTAAATCTTATTTCTAATATATCATCTCTGTGTGATCTGGACCAAGTCACTTAATCTCCTTGGGACACAGTTTCTTTTTCTGTAAAGGAAGAAGGTTGGACTCTATGGCGTCTTTAGTTCTCTTCCATATCTGTAAGTCTTTATGACCTCTCTTAGTTTAATTTCCCTATGTTAAATTGAAGGGGTTGCAGTAGATTATTTCTTAGAACAAGCTTCCAAATTCTGCAATCCTAAATCTATCCAATATAGTTTGGTAGTAGGGTAGAGGTCTGGGGTCTGAAACCAGAGGATATAGAGAAAATACCTTATTATTTATGAATATTGTTTGAATCTAGCCTTGTGGACTAGATACTGTTTAACTCAGGATGTGTATGGGTCATGCTGACTCTAGAGACCCTCCAGGGGAGCCAGAGATGACTGCAAGAAATAGTTGGGAATCCACTCAAAGCTTTGTTTGGGGTTTGCCCAATAGCTCATGTTCTGACATCTACTCAAATTTTATTGAATGTTTATCTTTACCTGCTGATGTACCTCTCAAGCAACCTAAGAAAACTGACTTTGGGAAACTGCCTATGTATAGGTCACTCAACTTGTACCTTTATTTGAATTATATATAATGAGAGACTTACAGAAATTGGGGGTGAGGGGAGCAGCCATACCTTTTTCTGGCTCTGTGTAATTGGGCAACTCACTTAACCCTTTGCCTCAGTTTCCTCATTTGTAAAATGAACTTGAGAAGGAAAAGGCAAACCACTCCAGTATCTCTGCCAAGAAAACCCCCAAATGGGGTCATGAAGAGTCACCATGACTGAAACAACTGAACAAACAAATAAACAAAAAAACCCTTTGCCAAACCTACTTAATAAAATTCTTTCTAAAAACTTTTTTAGGTTTTGGGTTTGTTTACCAACAAGGGGCCCAGGGTCAGATTCCCATTCTCTCCTTCAGTCCTTCCAGGCTTGCTTCCCTTGGGTTAACCTCTTCAAAGTCAAATATGGGAGGGGAAGAAGAAATACCTGTTTCTTCTCCCCCTCTCCCCTACTGTAAAGGCATCAGTCCTTTCCCCACCTCTAACAACTGGTCTCTGGGATGCCTGGGTTTCTTAGTCCTTGGGGCAGTCATGGGCTGCCCCAGCACAGGCATTTTTGCCAGGGCTAGAGCTGGGGAAAGGCTTAGACTTAGGGCCACCCCCAGACATAAGTCTGCCTTAGGGACCCCTAAGGTTCTGAAGAGGTTTACTGGCCAAGGAAAGATCAAGAAGTAAAGAACAGAGACAACCTTTTCTAGAGAAGGTTTGGAGTCTGGGACTCTGGTGGATATCAATGAGAGGATCAGGAAGCCCTGTACATGACTCAGGGAGGGGATGTCAGGAGTTTCCTCTCTTACCTTCCCTTGGCTCAGCTTTCCTGCTCATGAGCTGTGAGCTGGAAACTCCAAAGTCACTGTGGCCCCTCAAACCAGTCCCCTGACTTTATTACCCCTTTAAGAAGCAAGGCTGAACAACAAAAGAGTGATTTGGGGTGCGTTGGAATGTGAGCTTCAGAGTAGGGACTGTCTTTGCCTTTCTTTTTCAACCCAGTGCTTACCACATAGGCACTTAATTTTTAGTTTATTGACTGACAGATGAGAGAGCATTGGAGTCAATAGGTAGTGCATAGGAAGGGGGAAATGTCACCTTTGTCAAGTATGTTCTTGGAAATCCCCACAAGCAAAAAGGGCTGTCCCCTATCTACCAAAAGGAGGCAGGTAGGATAACTGGAGCACCAATCTCCTGCAGATGAGTAAACTAAGTCCCACAAAGGATCATGGGCGGGAAAAAGAGCCACTGAACCCAAGAGTGGTGTTCCTCAAACTAAGCCCCTCTGCATGTCCCATTTAGCGCCTCTCCCCTTCCCTCCATCTAGACTTAATGGCAGTGTCCCTGGTTTTGGGCCTCTTTATGTCAGCCAGGAGCTCCAAAAAACTGGGAAGCCACCCACAAAGAACAATGGCAGGGTGAACAAGGGGCTGCTAGCTTTGAACCTCAGCCAAAACAGGAGCCCTGAGGAGGGGATAGGGACTAGGCCCCTGGCCTTCATCTTCCCCCATTGCCTCTACCCCTGCCCTGCCCCCAGCCTAGCCTCCAAAGGTCTACCCCAACCCTCCAGTCACACCCCCACAGTCCCTGAAGTGGCCTCCTCATTGCACAATCCCTAACGATGAAGTGGCCTCTCGAATTCCGAGAACTTTCCCATTTCCTCTCCAGATGGCCCCATGGGTTCACACCCCCACCAACCCCCTTTATCTTCCTCTCCTCCACCTTCTCTCTACCCTCACCCCATTCTGCTGAGCTAGAAGAATAGGGGTTAGGAATAAAAAAAAATGAACTCCCCAGCTTAGAGATTACTAGGAAAGTTGGGGGGAATGATGCCCCCCCCCACCTTGCATCTCAATGCAGAGATAACCACTTTTGCCTTCTGATCTATTCCCTTCCCTTAAGCCAACCTCCTATTAAAGACTTTCTTTGAATAAGCATTGGAGAGGGAAGTTTTTTGGTTGGTTGCACTAGGAGATGAGACAGGACAATTCCTTTCAGATGGGGGTTCTGGAGAATAGATTTCACAGATATAAGAAGGAACCTCTGACCCTGGAGCCCCACCTGCCCCCAAGAGTTGGGGGCTCAAGGAGACATCCTGGCCTAGACTCCTAACTCCTATTCCTGTTGGACTAACAAACCATTGTTTCCTTAGGCCACCACCAAAAACTCTCAAGCCTCAGTTTTCTCTCCAAAAATAAAGAATAAAAAAATAGCACCCATATCCCCTCCTCCCTTCCAAGCAAGGAGATCAATCAGTCCAGTGGTTGGTCACCCTTCCCACCCTCCGGCTGAGAAGCTATGTTGATGTTGGATGGCCCCAGGCTCCAGTCCTTATCTCCATCCCACCCCAAGGACCAACTGAAGCCTTCCGTTCACTCTAAGAACCATCATGCTTCACCTATACGTGCAATCAGTTGTAGCTTTCTCACTTTCCAGCCCTTTTTAAATTTGATTCTTAGCACCACACTGAGATAGGTTGCCGACACAAGCTACTTTTGTGAGCCTGTTGTAAGGAACCATCTAAAAATTGTCTATATGGGAGTTATTTTGATGATCTCAGTTTACAGTTAATGAAACAGGACCAGAAAGGGGAGCAATTTGCCCAAGGTCACATAGTCAGTGGCAGAGCTGGGACTCGCACCCAGACCCCTTGTTTTCTAGTCTAGTATAGTTTCCGCCAAATGCAATGAGGACTCCTCTTTAGGGAAGGGAGGGGGTGCTCTGTAGCTCGAGTTAACATTTAAATTACAGGGAGAAAGATGTGGGTCAGACTTCCTTAACTTTGAGGGAAGTTGGAAAAATTCATCACACACACACACACACACACACACACACAAATTAGCCACCCCTGTCCCCTAGGAGGACCACATCTGACTGGGATCCCAACTAAGGGGATGACCAAGCTAGTGGGGGGAGGTGGGGATGAGGTGGGAATTCCCAGCGAGAGTTTGTATCTTTGCCCTCGTCTGGGGTCAGGGAGGGTTCCACAAGCAAAAAGCCCTGTCCTCCTACTCTTTCCTCCTTTCTCAGAAGAGCAGGCAGGGGCGGGCAGGGGGTGGGGTAAGGTATCCTATTTAAGAAGGCTGGATGAGCCAGGGCTCAGTGCCTGACGGAGAGGAGCCTGAGAGCCAGGGGAGGCCTGGGTGAGTACCACAGGAAGAAGCAGGATGCTTTGTCCATCCCCCCATTCCCTGCTGAATTCAGCTTTTTCGGGGCTTCAGGGGTGGGAGAGGAGGCCATTGCCCCCACAACTTCTTAGGGAATGGGCTGCAGCACTTCCTGCTGGGCAGGACTGGCTCCTTCCCCAGCCTGAGGGCCTTCCCTTGCCCCTTGCCCCTTGCCCCGTCCCCTGGAATAGCCCTAGAAAGTGAAAGTATCTTTCTGGGAAATCCTTTTTTAATAGAATCTTAGAATACTGGAGCTAGAATGGACCTTAGACATCTAATCCAATCAATTATTTTTATAGCTAAGGAAACTGAGTCCCAGAGACAGTAAGTGATTTATAAAGCTAGTAAGTCACATGGCTAACTGGGAATTGAACCAAAGTCTGACTCCAAAACACCATGGCCTCTAATATTTCCCCTGCTCCTCTCTTATCCTCTTCCTCCTCCCATTCTCTTCCTCACTTCCTCTCCTTGCTGGGGCTACAAGCAGACGGAGATGAGGAGGAAGAGGTCCAACCCCTGGGGGTCTAGGACCCGGATCAGGCCAAGACCTGCCCACCACCATCACCACCGTCATACAGTTCTCCATTGTCCCTATGACCCCCCACTATCTCTCCATGATGCTTCAGAGGTAGATTCCATTATCTGTATCTTTCTGGGGACAGGAGGGAGGTCCTTTCTTTTCCTTTACAGGCTTCTTTCTTCAGTGCTACCAGCTGCTCAGTAGCTAAAGAGAGGGTTCTTAACCTGGAATCCATTAACTTGTTTTTAAGGATATTTTTAAAACTGTATTTCAATATAATTTGTTTCCTTTATATTCTTTTTAAATTTTATTTTATGTCTTTAAAAAACATTATTCTGAGAAGGGATTCATAGGTTTCTCCAGTCTACAGAGGGGCCCATGATACAAAAAAAATTAAGAATTCCTGGTCTAAGACAAGATCCTAGCTAGAGCACTTAAGGTAAAGACTCTTCCAGGAGGATGGGTGAGGAGTGAACCCTAAGATGTTAGGAGGCATGAACAATGAGGAGGGGAACAGAGCCAGGAACCCTCTGGGTTTCATATTTCTAATCCCACCACTGTCATCCTCTTCACCCCTTCTCTGGAGAGGGAAATTAGTCCATGTAGGCCAGAGACTAGTGAACAGGTTAAAAACTCTCTGCTTTTCCAGAGTAAAGATGGAAAACAAATAAAAGGGACTGAAAGTGGTTAAACCTCCAAAAATGCTGCTGACTACTTGTCAAAGAAATAGGCTGTAATAGGGGTACAGAGGGTGTCTGTAAAATCTCCCTTTTTACAAATAAAGACCTTATCCTTTTCCTCAGTCCCCCTCTACAAAATAAAAAAATTAATCAGGACTTTTTCAGAGCAGTCCTGCCTGGAGGCAGAGGAATGGAGGCAATGACCTTATGAGGTCACTCTCACCAGCTCAAAGGTACTATATTCTAGACTTCCTTGGAAGGGATTTTATTTAGGGATGGAAGGTTAGAGTGGGGTGTCAGGTTCAGCTAAGTCTCTGGGAAAGCTGGAACTGAACTCTGACCCTCACACTTACCCTCCTGGGCTGGAACCCCATACCCAACAGCATGCTGGATGGAGCCAAGGCCTATGGGCACAGAATTTTTCAATGCGAGCATTTATACCACAGAAATCCACAAATGATGCCAACCTGAATTTGATTTTAGTATTTTGTTGATTATCTAAACTTAAGAAAATGTTAATAGTTCGGATTAAACTTAAAAGTATGCCTTGGTTACATTAATTTTTTCAGCCAGCCTAGCAGCTCACCCCTGTCTCAATACACCCTACCCAAGATTAGTGTCATGTGTTCCTGTTTGTGTCTACCCTCTTTTTTTTTTAACCAGCGTTTAGTGGCCCATTGTGATGACCCTGCTTGTGCCCACACCTGGCACCTGGCTCTGAGAACTGAATTCCATAGGCTGTGAGCTCATGCAGATGCCCTAGGAAATCAGTTCTGGAGCCCGGTGCCCTCAATCTAGTGGAGCCCAGATACCCAGGGAGGCAAAGGCACTGTACAAGTGATGTATTTGTACAATATTCACCCATGGATCTGTCTCAGCAGCTATTTCCGAGGCTCTGGGTCAATTCTACAACTCCTGGAGCCTAAGTTTTTCAGCAACTAACCTGAACTCATCTCCTTTTTCACCTTTGTTCCGTCGACGGCATCATCCTTCCTTACTATTCCATCCTTCAAGGTCCTGTCAATTTCTACTTCTTCCAGCTGAGGCAGATAGGTAGTACAGTCCATAGAACTCTGGGCCTGGAGGCAGGAAGACCCAAATTCAAATTTGGCCTCGGACACTTACTAGCTGTGTGACCCTGGGCAAGTCACTTAACCTTTGTCTGTCTCAGTTTCTTTGATTGTAAAAAAGGAATGAAGATAGCACCTACCTAGCTGGGTTGTTGTGAGGATCAAATGAGCTAATACTTGTAAAGTACACTTGGTACAGAGTAAATGCTTAATAAAAGCTTATTCTTCCTTTCTCTTCAGGAAGCTTTCTACGATCAGCTCAGCTCATTCTGAGCTCTTCATCCTCTAGACGAGCCTTCTGTGATTCTCCCTGATTGGAAATGAACTCTCTGCTGAGCTCTTAGTACTTTGTATTCTTCTTACAGATTTATATTCTAAATAATACTAAATTTGTAAATAGCAGATAGGGACTGTGATTTCATCCATATTTGGAGTTCCCAGGTAAAGAATCACAAACTTTGGAGTTGCATGACTTGTCCAAGGTCCCATAACTAGCAAGTATCTAATACCAGATTTGAATTCTGGTCTTTCTGACTCCAGGGCTGGTGCTATCGACTGTGCCACCTAGCTGCCCTGAAACATATTCTTCTAATGCAGGTCAGTACCTTCTCTGAAAATTAAACTCTTCGAGAATTGCTTAGTGACATGCCCAGGTCTTCCTGGCTTCTTGGATAGGTCAGATCTCCATCCACTACATCAGTGGTACCAAATTCATATTAACTTAGAAAACTACATATTAGCATTATCTATGCTTTATTGTATTTTTATTTATGGTGTTAAATATTTTCTGATTCCATTTTAAACGGTTCAGCCACATACACTCTGGAGTGTTATTGCCTGATCTGTGTTTGTGATCTCTATATGTCATTAAACAGTAGTCTGCCTCTCCATATCTGTGCACAAATATTATCTCTTATCTTTAATTATAAACACTACAGAGGCAGAGATTGTGTGTTTTTAAAGCTTTGTTTCTCCTCCAGCTCCTGGCACAGTGTCCTGCACAGGAGACTGAATAAATATTTGTTGAATGAATGAAGTCTTATACCAGGTGCTTGCATCTGGCCTAGGATCCCTAGTTTTTGCAGTGTGTGCCGTATTCCTCTGTGCTCCATGGCCCAGATCTTCATCCAGTTCATTTGAGCTCTGGAATTCACACGTTGAAAGTAACCTAACCCCTGCGGCCCCTTCCTCCCAGAGCCCTCAGTTAAGGGCAGTGCCTAGGCCAACCCAGACTCATTCCTCCTAGGGGCAGTACTCCTGACCTCCCCTGGGTCATCTTGCCCCACACAATCTCCAGATTTTCAGCTTCCTTTCATGTATTGTCTTCTCCTGTTAGAATGTAAGCCCCTCGAGGGCAGGGACCACATTTCTTTCTGTTTGTATTGGTATTCCCAGCATTTAGCATTAATGCCTAACATATGGTAAGTGGGAGGCTTTGAGCTTTCCTTGTAATACATGTAACTTGACTTATAAAATAAATACCTACCTTCCATGTAAAGAGCAGCATTTCTGACATTTAAAAATATGTACATTTTTTAAGGATCACATTTAAATCTGTCCCTCATGTTGCAATCCCCTTCTCCTCTGAGTGTTGCACTCTAGGGAGCCTCCTAATTTCCCTCCTTTTAGTCCTGGGAGCTGGGGCTCAGTAAAGACTTTGAAGGATTGACAGGTTACTTAAGAGTCAAAGAACTGGGGGAAGGCAGCTTCTGAGTCAGAGAAAGGAATCCTTGCTCTGTTTGAAGTGGGAAGCAGAAGATGCTGAAACCCCAGCAGAAGAGGCAGAAAGGAGAGACAAGAGAGCTCAGCTTGAGGTCAGGTGGGAATAGAGAAAGAGGGGACCAGATGAGGCTAGTTCTTCCTCAGGTTCCCATAAAGTAGGAGATTATCAAACGGGCCTGGGTTAGGAAGGTGGGGGATTGAAGGAATAAAGAATCAATTTGACTGAAAATCCAAAATCCTTGGGGAGGCAAAGGAGAGAAAGAATTAGATTTGGACTTAGCAATGTAATGATGTCTCCAGACACATAGTTAGCAAGAAGTACCTACATTTGATTTTCATGTAAGGGCTAAAGTATTTTAAATATTTTTTTTTTTTGTCTTTTTGGAGGGGGGAAGGCAGGGCAATTGGGGTTAAGTGACTTTCCCAAGGTCATACAACTAGTGTTACATGTTTGAGGTCAAATTTGAACTCAGGTCCTCCTGGGCTGGTGCTGTATTCACTGTGCCACCTAGCTGCCCCATGTATTTTAAATATTTAATGGAAAGTGATGGAAGTAGCCTAGGTCACAGGGGAAACCTGTGACCTTGAGGCCCACATGTGGCCTTCTAGGTCCTCAAGCGTCTTCTGACTCCACAATCACTTTGGGCACCTCTGGCTTCCAGCTTTGGGGAAGAAAATGGACAATGCCAACTCTCCTTCAGGTTCTGGAAGGAAGAGACTCCAGAAAGATGATATGAGAGGAGTTGGCAGGCTCCATCATGCCCTTAACCCAGTTTGCTACACTAGAAACTCCAGGAACCCCTTCAATTTAGGTTGAGCCAAGTTACCTCAATCCCAATGGGAGAGCTCCTTCAATGATGTTGTTTATTCATTTCAGTCATGTCTGCTCTTTGTGACCCCATTGGAGGTTTTCTTGGCAAAGATACTGGAGTAGTTTGCTGCTTCCTTCTCCAGCTTATTTTATAGATGAGGAAACTGAGGCAAACAGGCGACTTGACCAGGATCATACAATTAGTAAGTGTCTGTAAAATGAGGGGAATGGATTGGATTGGATAGCTTTCTAAAGTTCTGTCCTAAGGAGCCCATCGATTGCTTTGAGGGATCTGTGAATTTAGATGGGGAAAAAATGCATCTTTATTCAATATAATCGGGTTCCTTTGCAATCCTATAATTCTATTTTATACATTTAAAAACATTATTCTGAGAAGGGATCCATAGGCTCCTACAGACTGCAAAAGGGGTCCTTAAAGGGGTCTGAAAAGGTTAAAGTCACCTGATTTAAATGTATCCTACTGATCTTATAAACTAGACCTGGGTGGCTAGGTAGTACAGTAGATAGAGTTCTGGGTCTAGGGTCAGTAAGACGTGAGTTCAAGTTCAGTTTCAGATTCTTACTAACTGTGGGACATTGGGAAAGCCATGTAACCTCTGTTAGCCTCTGTTTCCTTAAATGTAAATAGCATCTACCTCATAGGATTGTTGTGAGGATCAATGAGGACATATTTGTGAAGCACTTAGCATAGTACCTGGAATATAGTAGGTACTATATAAATGCTAGCTACTTAATAGTTATTATTATTATTATTATTATTATTATTATTATTACTACCACTACTATTGCCACTACCACTACCACTACCACCGCCATCACCACTACTACTACTGCTACTACTACTATTACCACTGCCACTACCACCACCACCACCACCACCACCACTACCACTACCATTAATACTACTACTACTACTACTATTACCACTACTACTACTACTATTACCACTGCCACTACCAGTACCACCACCACCACCACCACTACCACTACTACTACTACTACTACTACTACTACTACTACTATTACTACTGGGGCTGAAAGGTAGATGTAGTGACTAATTCTAAGATGTCAGAATCCAGCATTAGAAGTGGGAAGATTACTGGACCTTAAGTTTAAAAAAAAAAACAAACAGACTCCTATTAAGGTGAAATAATGGCTAGATCAAGTGAAATGGAGTAAAGAAGACCCTAGTTCAAATCTTGCCTCTGATATTTACATCATGATATCATTTTGGTTTTCTTTGAGCCTTAAGAACAAATGACCATGGGCAAATTATTTAACTTCTCTTGTCTCAGTTTCCTAAAATGGGAATATTTATAACAGCTACTTCATAGGGTTGTTGGGTTTATAAATTAAACTTTTTTCCATTAAAAATTATTTTCTCTCTCTTCCAACCAAACAAACAAACAAATACATGCAACCACCTTGTAACAAATATATGCAATGAAGTAAAACATATTTCTGCATTAGTCATGTTCAAAAATATGTGTCATCCTCAGGACTGTGCTAATCAATGTTTTTAAATGACTCTGTGGGGGGAAATGTACACACACACACTTTGAAGTTTAATCTTCATTATTATCACTTTCTTAGGTAAAGGCAGTAAAGAAAACCATAAACCTGACCACGATGTGTAGGAATTGCAGGTTTCTGAGGTGTAAATGCTCATACCTAAACATTTAACAAAGAGTTTTCACAAACAGGTTAGAGCTAGCTTCAGCACAATCCTGCCCCTCCTAGACCGGGAGTGTACCACTAGTCCATAGGGTTGTTGTGAGGACCAATGGAGACAAGATGTATAAAACACTTTATAAATCTTAAAGCACTGTACAAATGCTAGTTATATTATGATTATTACAAGTTTTGTGGCCTTGATTAACTCACTTTCCCTCACTAGACCTCAATTTTCTTTTTTCTAAAATGAAAGAATTAGATTTGATGATTTTTTAAGGTCCCTTCTAATACTAAAATTATTAGAAGTGAGTTATTAGACTTTTCTGGGAATACACACACATTTTGCAGGGGGAAAGGCAGGGCAATTGGAGTTAAGTGACTTGCCCAAGGTCACTCAGCTAGTAAGTGTTAAGTATCTGAGGCCAGATTTAAACTCAGGTCTCCTGACTCCAGGGCTGGTGCTTTATTCACTATACCACCTAGCTGCCCCTATAAAAATGTTTTTCCCCCAGGATTTCCCAGGAATTCTGGAGTGGCATCACCACTGACTCCCCAAACCTTTCTCTTTGGGGGTTTTCTTACTCAAATAAGTTCAAGTCCCAGATTATCTGGGGGTGGTAGTTTCTGTACTGTGATGAATGAAAAGTCTGAGAGACATAGTTTCTGAGTAATTAATAATCAATTTTTAAATTATGGCTAGCAAATAATTAACAAAATGAGGTCAGTGGTACTCTCAGAAACCTAAGATGAATCTTAAGAATACTGAATGCTTAAAAAGCCTTTGTAAAAGGGGCTGTACCTGAGGGTAGAAATCAACTCTGATTCGTTAACAATCAAGGAGGTGGGCTAAAAACCTTCATCTCCTCCTGCTGCAAACTCAGCTGCCTCCATCTATCTGGATAAAGACATCCATCTTTACCCATTCAATGAACAATGAACAATGATGGTGGGGTAAGGCACTATCATCCACCAGCAATGACCTTCAGAGACTGCCTGAATAACCTACAGGGGTGGGTTTCTAAACAAGGAAATTGGAAAGAAGAAGCTTAATCTTAATTTAAGAATTGGTTATTAATATGAGAAAAAAATCATTTATAGCTGCCATAAATCCCTCCTAGGCTCTCATGGTGCCCAGCTTTCTCCCAGCTCTTCCCTTCCCCTAAACCAAATGAGAAAGGTGAGAATAAAATAAGGTTTTATTAGAATTAAGTAGAAAGGATGATCAAACGAAGTGGAGGCAAGATTTATGTAATCTTTCTGGCTGAGATTCCGTCCTGACACAATGGGTCCAGGTATCCTTTGGAGACATCTCATTCTCTAGTTCATTGCCCCCACCCAGGTAGAACCTAGAAGTTTTAGCATATGGCATTTTCCCCAAAGGGAATCTCTAGTTTCCCTTAAAAGCCAGTGACTGACTGGCTCAGTGGATATAGTATTAGACCTGGAGTCAGGAAGACCCAAATTCAATTGTGGCTTCAGACAATTACAAATGGTGTGACCCCGGGCAAGTCACTTAACCCTGTTTACCTCAGTTTCCTCATCTATAGAATGAACTGGAGAAATGAATAGCAAACCACTTCAGTATCTTTGTACCCCAAATGGGGTCACAAAGAGTTGGACATGACTGAACAACCCTTAAAAACACTGACTTACATGATTAAAAACAAAGTTCAAAGGATACAGAAAGGACTCAGTAACTACCTTTCTGTATAGGGAGAGGCCACCCCCCGCATATAGCATAGGACTGCCATTGCATGACTCAAAGGGAGGCAGAATAGACATCTCTAGTCTCTTCTTCCCATGCCACCCCTCCCCACCACTTCTCCAAGGGGGATTTAATATCTGCCAGGAAGGAAAGCAGGAAGTTGGGGTCAGAGGCTTGGGTACTCTGTTCTCCTCAATCTAAATTCTGATCATTGTCTCATTAATTGGGAAAATAAGACCCCAAGCTCTATATCCAAGGCTTGACTCTTTTCCCACCAAATACCAGCTTCACAATGAATATACATACGGCAACTATGAAACCCATTTATCCAATTTAATAGCAAAGCAGAAATCAAAGAAACTATACACAGACTATATTCCATCTTTCATAACTCCAGATCAGAATGCTAACACACTTTTTAAAGTTTCTGTTTTCTATATGCTACTTGTTTTCCCCACCGTCCCATGTCTCACATCACCCAGGTATCTTTAATGGTATGATCCTTTTTTGGACTATACAGATAGGTATGCTTTCTACTCCATCTTGGCTGTGGTCATTCCTGTCAGCTATCTCCCTCCTCCAGTTCATAGTAATCTTCCCACTCACATCCACACCTTCCACTGAATCTTAGAGTTCAAAGTGCCTCTCCTTTTCTCTGATTTTCTTTCACTCTTCTTTCTCGAAAGCAGCTGTGAAAATTACCCCAGGCTTCATCTCAAAAGATCTCCAAAGGGAAGGAGCAGAAGGAGCAGATTCACCTTTCTCAGTACTGTTTGCCTGTGGCTAAAAAAAAATCGAGGAGCAATCCTATCTCAAGGGCAGAGATGTGTCCTCCTTGTACTTGGGTTAGTAAGCTCACAAGGCTAAAATAGTGGTGCTGGAAGGTCCAGATGCCTGCCTAGCTGATTCTGAGCTCTAGCTTCTCTGTCTTGGTAAAGGGAAGGAAGTCACTTTGTCTTGTCTCACTTCCAGAGGTGTCTCTCTTCCCATTTCTAACCTTGCTCAATCTGTTCTCTCTTTCCCGTCCCTAGCAGGAGCAGTTAAGAAAAGGGGTTGGATCAAGTCATCTTTGTACCTGGTAGAATCAACTGATGATTCTTGGAGTTGCTAGATAACTGACTCAGGAATGCTCATTAGTCATGGCTTGAAGGAAGAGATATGAGAAGAAACCACTATGTCATCCCTTTGCAGAAGTGGAAGGTCCATAAGTATGTTATATTGCAGGTATTTTCAGACTTTTTTGATATTTTGATCAGTTTTACTGATTTTTTCCACTTTATTTTTTTGTCTTAAAAACGTTTTTAAAAATTCCACCCCAGGTCACCTTTCCTCAGATCATCTCATACCTATCAGATTGCCAATATGACAGAAAAGGAAAATTACAAATGTTGGAGGGGATGTGGGAAAATTGGGACACTAATGCAGTGTTGGTAGAGTTGTGAATTGATCCAACTATTCTGGAGAGCAATACCCTTTGACCCTGCAATATCATTATTACGTCTAAAGAGATAAAGAGTAGTAGCAGCAGGAACCAAAACAGTAGTAGTAATAGTAGCAGCAGTAGTCATAGAAGCAGAAGGAAGAGTAGCAGTAGTAACAGCAGCAGTAGTAGTAGCAATAGCAGCTGAGGGGGTGCCGAGGTGCCTTTGTAATATTTTGGGGTGACTTTGTCTTGAATCTCATTTGTGTTCGGGCACCTAGGTATGTGATATCGGCTTGTGACATCGGCCTGTGAAAAGTCATGTTTCCCCTACAGCTGTAAAGCATTAACTCTGTTCCTTCCCTCGACCCCAGCCTGTGAGCATCTTCCCTGAGATCATTAACTATAACAAGCCACACCTATGAATTCTTAAAAGGATTCCTTAGT
>CM053589.1:121329742-121367209 GCA_028646515.1 Pseudochirops corinnae
CCCCCCCCAGCTGTAAGTCATTAACTCTGTCCCTTCCCCCGCCCCCAGGCTGTATCTTCCCTGAGGCTGGGTGCTCCTCCCTAACTCCCTCTTTGTATGACTTTGTTACTATGTAATCAGTACCCCCAATCTCCACACTTCGCAGGAGGATTCCCCTTAATTTTCTCCTGCCCGCTAATAAGTGTAATAAACCCTTTTAAAACTGCCAAGACTGCTTATGCCTGGTAATTCTTTCAGACTGATAGAACCCTCAAAGGATTTCATTAGAAATCCATCCTATCTAACCCTCAACATATAGGCTGTACATATATATTTCTATTAAACATATTTTCACATTAGTCATGTTGCATAGAAGAATTAGAACAAATGGGAGGAACCATGAAAAAGGAAAACAAAACAAAACAAAATAGTCTACTCTGCTTTGCATTCAGACTCCATAGTTCTTTCTCTGGATGTGGATACCATTTTCCATGATGAGTCCTTTGGAATTGTTTTAGGTCCTTGCATTGCTGAGAAGAGTTAAGTCTTTCAAAGTCAGTCATCACACACTGTGGTTGTTACTGTGTACAATTTTCTCCGGTTTCTGTTTACTCCATTCAGCATCAGTTCATATAAGTCTTTACAGGTTTTTCTGAAATCCACCTGTTCATCATTTCTTATAGCACAATAGTATTCCATTGCATTAATATACCACAACTTGTTCAGCCATTCCCCAATTGATGGGCATCCCCTCAATTTTCAGTCCTTGGCCGCCACAAAAAGAGCTGCTAGAAATATTTTTGTACATATTTGTACATTTGTGGGTCCTTTTCCAATTTTTATGATTTCTTTTGGATACAGCCCTAGAAGTGGTATTGCTAGGTCAAAATGTATGCATATTTTTTCCCAAATTGCTCCCCAGAATGGTTGGATCAGTTCGCACTCCACCAACAATTATTTAGTGTTCCAATTTTCCCACATCTTCTCCAATATCTATCATTTTCCTGTTTTGTCATCTTAGCCAATCTGATAGGTGTGATGTGGTACCTCAGAGTTGTTTTGATTTGCATTTGTTTAATCAATAGTGATTTAGAGCATTTTTTCATATGACAATGGATAGGTTTAATTTCTTCCTCTTAAAACTGTCTGTTCATATCCTTTGACCATTTATCAATTGGGGAATGACTTGAATTCTTATAAATTTGTCCCAGTTCTCTATATATTTTAGAAATTAGGCCTTTATTAGAGACATTAGTTGTAAAAATTCCTTCTCAGTTTTCTGCTTCTCTCTTAATTTTGGTTGCATTGGCTTTGTTGTGCAAAAACATCTTTCTAATTTTTGATACTGGTAATTTGGTTTTCTTTTTTTTTATATCAAATTAACCAAAAGTTTATCTATTTTATTGTGGGTTGTTGTTTTTTTTTTAAAAACTAACTCCTACTTTTATTTACTAGTTCGATGGTTTTGTTATTATTGTTTTTTAACTCTCAATTTTGCTAAGTTCTCCTTTTACTTTCAGAATTTCTATTTTGTTGTTCAAGTGAAGGTTTTTAATTTGTTGTTTTGCAAGTTTTTTTTAGTTGTATGCCCAATTCATTGATCTGTTCTTTTTCTCTTTTGTTGAAATAAGCATTTAGAGATATAATGTTTACCCCCTAATACTGCTTTGGTTGCATCTCACAATTTTTGGTATATTATCTCATTGCTGTCATTATTTTTAATGAAACTATTAATTGCTTCTATGATTTGTTCTTTGACCCACAATTCTTTAGGATTAGGTTATTTAGTTTCTAATTAATTTTTAATTCATGCTTCAAAGACCCTTTACTGAATGCAGCTTTTATTGTATTATGTTCAGAAAAAGATGCATTTCTACTTTACTGCTTTTGTTTGTGAGGATTTTATGTCCTAATATATGGTCAATTTTTTTGTAAAGGTGGTTGACAAATAGGTATGTACCTTTCTATTTCCATTCAATATTCTCCAGGGGTCTTTCCTATCTAACTTTTCTAAAAGTCTATGTCTTTATTTTCTTTCTTGTTTAGTTTATGGTTAGATTTGTCTAGGACTGAGAGGGGGTAAACTGAGGTCCCTATCTAATGTAGTTTTGCTATCTATTTCCTTCTATAATTTATTTAACTTTTCCTTTAAGAATTTGGATACTATGTCATTTGATGTATATATGTTTAGTATTGATATTAATTTATTGTCGATAATATTTTTAGCCAAATGTAATTTTCCTGTTTTTCTCTTTTAATTAAGTCTGTTTTTGCTTTTTCCTTGTCTCAGATCATGATTGTCATTTCTGCATCTTTTACTTCATCTGAAGTGTAGTATTTTTTATTTATTTTTAACTCTATGTGTATGTATCTTTCTGTTTCAGGTGTGTTTCTTGAAACAACATATTGTTGGATTCTGGTTTTTAATCATTTCTGCTATTCTTTCCTATTTTATGGGTGAGATAATACCATTCACATTCACAGTTATGATTGCTGAATCTTATACTTATCCTTCTCTCTTTTTTAAAAATTTCCACCCCCACCCCCACCCCCCACTTCATCCACGAGGAATGACAAAGAAAGTATCTTGGATCTAGCAAGGTGGGTAACAAGGTATACTACATTTAGAATCAAAGGGCTGTCTAAACAAATTTTTTGTGATGAACTGAATAAGGCTGGAATGGGTCTTTCTTCAACAGGTTCCTAAGGCCCTGCTTAGAAATGCATGAATCAGTCACCTCCCACCCCTATTTCCTCCTTAAGATTCTGTTTTGCTTCTGACCACTGCCTCCCTTACTTGACCCTCTTTCTTATCCCCATTCCATTTCTTTTGATTCCTTTCCCTCTTACTTCCTTGCTAGGTAAGATAAATTTTTATACCCAACTGTACGTGTATGTGTATGTGTTTTCTTCCTTTCTTGAACCAGTTCAGATAAGAGTGAGGTGAAAGTCTTCATTCTCCTATACCATCCGTTCCATTGTATAAACTTTTCCTTGCATATCCCATTTATGTGAGATAATTTCCCCCATTCTTTCTCTTTTCCCCCCTCTCCCAAGGTATTAATCTTTCCCACCTGCCATTCTTTTTAAGATCATCCCAGCAGAAGAGAATCACACCCAGGTCCTCTGCCCCATTAGACTCCTTCTAATACCTCTGGTGATAATAAAGTTCCAAGGTATCTTCTTGCTGTATAAGAAAGTAAGCAGTTTAACTTTTTTAAGGCCCTTATGATTTCTTACTTCTTAAGATTTTCTTGAGTCCTGTGTTTCAGTGTCAGATTTCTTATTTAGCTCTGGTTTTTTCATCTAGAATGCTTGAAAGTCCTCTATTCCATTAAATATTCGTTTTTTCCCCTTGTAGGATTGCACTGAGTTTTGCTGGGTAGGTTATTTGTTAGCAATTTTTCAGCAATCATAACTGTGAATGTGAATGGGATTATCTCACCCATAAAATGGGAAAGAATAGCAGAAATGATATAATCCAGTTTCCTTTGCAAAGGTGCTTATCAGCTTCTGAAAGTGCTTTATGTTTTGGGTATCAGTTTACAAGTCAAATTAATAAGCATTCATTAATTGCCTAATATGTGCTAGGCATTGGGCATACAAAGAAAAGCAAAAAACAGGCCCTGATCTTAAGAAACTTAGTGTAATGGACAGACATGTAAGCTGTGTGTAAACAAATACACACAACATAAATTGGAGATAATCTCAGAGGGAAGGTATTAAGGTTAAGGATGACAAGTAAAGCCTTGTGGAATGTGATGCTTGAACGAAACCAAGAGATGGAGAAGAGGAGGGAGAGCTTTACAGATATAGGACACAGCCAGTAAAAATGCCCAGTGTCTGGAGATGGAGTATCTTGTTCCAAGGCATAGCTCTAGATCACAGGGTATCTAGAAAGGGGAGCAAAGTATAAGAAGACTGGACAGGTAGTAAGGTATCCAATTATGAAAAGTTTTAAAAGTCAAACAGAGGATTTTATATTTGTTTTCAGGTTCCTATGACTCCTTTTCATCTTTTGCATTTTCTGTGGGTTGAAATAAAGGTTATTTTCCAGTCAATATGCTTTTGTTACCTTGAGTGATCATATGGAAGCTGGGCACACCCATTATACACTTTTTGTGTAAATCAAGATGTGTTATACTTGAGCTATATTTGGAGATTTTCCTAGAGTAAAGTAGTCACCAGGACAAAAAGTTGAATAGAAACTGACCTTTTGGATAGGCCCATGCTCATACCTAGTCCATTTGAGCCAAGATCTCAGGGTCACAGGTTATACAAGCAAAGATTGAATAATTGAATGTTTGGCATCTTGGGGTTAGGTTGAAGTAGTTAGCTACTTTAACTTAAGAGTCTGTGACAAGGACAATAGGATGAGGAAGAAGACATAACAGGACAAAAGTGATTTCTCTACACAGACTGTTTTCTCATCTGCAAAGCAGATAAAAAATACCTTATAACACTTATCCCCAATTGCCCTACCTACCCCTCCAAAAAAAAAACAACAAAAAACAAAAACAAATACCTTATAACTATTTCAGCAGTCATTGAAATAATGACTTTGTGAGTTGTAAAGCCATTTACTGATGATAGAAGGGGTTACCATGCCCTAGAAGGTATTCTACAGAATAATCTAGATTTGTTCAAAGGGAATGGTACAAGAAGACTCTAGGCCAGAGACTTAAATCGCTTGTACCTACTGGGGGTTTCATTTTCCTTTGTAAAAGGACAGTTACCTGCCTTTGAAAAGTATAAAGCACAGATTAAGGAACTATATGTAGTTTGCACCCCAAATGCCTTTACCAAGAAGTCTAATCATTCATCTTGCCTGTCTTTGCTGGGTCAGGGAGGAAACATCTAGGCAGAAACTAGAAAAAAAAAAAAGCAGCAGAGACTGGTAGTCAGAATATGAAAGAGAAAGGTCAGAAATGGGCCAGGAAGAACTCCCCTACCTTTTACCTATGAGGAATAACAAAAAGGGTGCTTTGGGTCTAGCAACATAGTTAACTAGGTACACTACTGCTAGAATCAGAGTGTCTAAGCAAAGTTCTGGTCAAGAGCTGAATGAGGCTGGAATGGATCTTTCTTCAAGAGGTTCCTAAGGCCTTGCTTAGAAACATATGGATCAGTTACCTTGTGCCCCAAGAGGAAAGGCCTGAAGATGTGGCTACTGTAGATTCCCTCCAATGTTATACTTAAGCTATATCTGGAGGTTTTCCTACAGTAAAGTAGTCACGGGGACAAAAAGTTGAATAGAAGCTGACTTTTGGATAGGCCTATGCTCATACCCAGTCCATTTGAGCCAAGATCTCAGGGTCACAGGTTACACAAGCAAAGATTGTGTAGAAAAGTGGTGGTAAGGATTGTAAGAGAGTTTTCCCTAGCCTGAGGAGGAGGAGGGTAGAATCTGGCCCTTTCCACCACAGTTCTCTTGGGATGGCTTCCCTTTACCCCCATTACACAGTGAGAGAAACACCTTTGGCTTCAATCTCTTTAATTCACTTTTAGATACACAAGCCATATAGAAGACACTTATAAAATGTAATGGGAAGCACTGGGGGCTAGTCCAGCCTGGGTACGGGTGGGACTCTGGTTCCTTTAAAAGACCAAGAGAAGTCTAGACATCTTCATTATTCTCCTCCCTTCCTTCTCTTGGTTCCCAGGAGACTAGAGAACTTACCATAATTGTGGGATAAAAACAAACATTAGTGGAGCAGGAAAGGTGTTAGGATCTCAGTCAATGTATGAAAGTACAAATTGTCTCCCTCCTGAGGGCCTCTTGATCAATCCTTGGACTTCTCTTCTGCTGAAGCTCTGATATTTATCCATTTTCAAAATCCCAGGACAGACACTGATGGTCCTTCTCCCTTAGCTCTGGCTTCTTCTGTTGCCTTCAGCCTCATCATCACATCTGCTGCTCTGCTCCAGCCTCATTGTTAGGGGGGACAGGTGTACCCCGCACCACTCTCCTCTCTACTCGGTATTCTTGTTGTCCCACTCGGGGTTTGCCCTGTACCAGGAACTCCCCGTCATGATAGGTGATGAACACTTCTGTATAAGGGTAAGTACCATACACTCGGAGCAGATCATCCCGAACAAAGTCTGGTAGCTCCTTGATGGGACTCCAAGAACGATTTAGCCTCCCCCATCGAAGTTCCCCCGAAAAGAAACTGCCTTCAGACCACAACTCCTGTGATTGCCCTACCAATTGTAGTCTTGACCGAGTATAAGAGCCACCACTCCCATAAGAGGGGTAATAGAGAAGAGGGTTCATGTGCTCCAAGAACCAGATTGGGTGCTGGCAGGGGTTATAATAGGAGCCCAGAGTGTAGTATTGAGCAGCCAAGTCCTGGTACCTTGTCTGATCACCTGCCAATGGTGCCAGGGGCTGGTTATTAAAGTTGTGCATCTGGAGAGGGGGCAACACCATGGAGCCAGGCATGTAGGTGTAGGTAAAGAATTGGGGCTGGGCACCTTGGGAAGGCAAGTAGCCAAAAGGATACATTGTCCAAAGCCCTCACTCTGCTGCTACTTCACCACATTGCTTCAGAACTGTCTGTGTCTCTTCTGGAGCTGGGAGCAGGAGGAGAGAGGGTCAAGAAGAAATAAGGACCAAACCACAACCAATGCCCTGTTCCCCCCATCCCCAGGTCAATCAATGTCAATATCAGAATCCCCAGGGAACTCAGACTTCTGCTGCCTTCTCTCCAAGGAGCCAATAAAGCAGCCCTTCCTACTTCTACCCTCCAGGCACACACCTCATCATCTTCAGTGAGACCACCCTACTCCCCAATCCAGTAATTCGACCCCACAGACCTACTCATAGAAATAAAGAACTTTTTACATAGGATAGGGGCATGGGAACCTCTTCCTTCTTTTCCTTGAGAGAGAAGAACATTTGCACTCATCCTACTATCCCACCCCCTACCCTCACAACCCCTTGTACTTACCAGTTTGTGTAGGTCTAGCTCAGATTTCAGTATGTGGGAACAGTCCTTGATACTGGGGTCAGAACCACTGTCCCTTTCCTCCTCCCTTGTGAGGGTCTCTTTTCCCTATTCCCTCTTCTAGGTCATGCCAGGCTTAGCTCCTCCCACTTTGTCTGTTACTAGGCAAAGGGAAACAGTCCAGAGCCTAGGTGTATGTCTGTAAACACAGACATATATACACATACACCTATGACTGGCTGGGACTCATGTCTGGGTTGATGTCCAAACCTCCCTTCATCCCTTAGGAATTCCTTCCCTTGTCATACTACATAGCTTATATAAAGAAGACCTAAGTGTTTTCCACCCTATTTCCACTCCCACCCATCCACAGACCTGAGTACCCTCATCTATTCATTCCTCACAAGTTAGTTCACAGTAATGGGAGAACACCAGAGTTGACCCCACCCACCCCCAACAGACACCTGGTTTGACTCTCCCCTGCCCTGATTGTGAAGCTGGGTGGTACAGTGGATAGTGCCCCAGGGTCAGAAAGCTTGAATGATGGTCATAGAATTTTGAGCCTAAAGGAACCTTAAAAGGTCCAAAGACCTCATTTTAATGATGAGGAAACTGAAGCCAAAAGAGGGGAAATTATTTGCTCTATATAACACAGGTTGTTCCAATTCAAACTCTTATCCTTATTAGAAGTGAAATTCTGTACCTCAGTCTTCTTATCTGTTAAATGGTGGTGATAGTTCTAGTACCACCTACCTTGTAGAGTTGTGAGGGATTATAATCAATTGATTGGACTGCATTTTGTACGAGCACAACCTCTCTTGGCTTCCAGCAGCCTTTGCTCCTCACTCTTCTTGAAGGAAAAGAATCAACCAGTCATGTCAGAGAAAGAGAATTACTAAAGGAGCAGGGCCTCAGGCTAAGAATGTTATCTTCCAATGTACAATGGCAAGATTCCTGGAAAGGAATCAGAGTTGAAGTTTTACCACTAAGTCCCTACGTGATGTTGAATAAATCCTTTTACATCTCTGGGCTTTAGTTTCTTCATCTGTAATGGAGTGTTTTCAATATGCACCCCCCAAAGATTGTTATTTGGATCATATGAAAATCATGGCTCTGAAGTGTAAACCTAAGTTTACTTAGGTTTACAAAGGTAAGCCTAAGGTGTTTCAGAAAAGTGAGAGGGATTGTTATTGTTATAGTGTGTGTGGTTGTTCAGTCATATCTGACTCTTTGTGACCCCTTTTGGGGTTTCCTTTGCATAGGAATACTGGAGTACTTTACCATTTTCTTCTCCAGCTCATTTTACAGATAAGAAACTGAGGCAAACAGGATTAAGTGACTTGCCCAGGGTCATACAGCTAGTAAGTAACTGACTCCAGATTTGAACTCAGAAAGATGAATCTTCCTGATTCTAGGTTTGGCATTCTATCCACTGCACTGCCTAGCTGCCCTCTATGGTTATCCCTCCCACAAGGGGGGTGGGGTTTAGGGACACAGCACCCCCCATGATCTGGAATATCCCCATAAAATTTTTTGGCCCTCCCTTAGTACCAGAGAAGAAGTCTGAATTTTTTTCTTTTTCTTTTATGGGACGTTTACAGTACCTTGTTGTAAAATTTGGGTTAAATATTTAATCTTAGGATCTGTGCTGTCTGCTGGTCTTCAAATGTTGTCTGTGGCTTATGCAAAACTCCCCCCAAATTCACATTTACTTTCTTATGCTGAACTGTGATATATGGAAACTGAGATGGGGAAAGTAGAGATGTGGGAAGCATAATTGTAGTGTGTATCTGAATATCTAAATGCCTTCTGTGTATTTACATGTGTATCTCTAACTGTGTATGTGAGCTTGTGTTAGTTTTTTGTATATGTCTCTGGAGGAAAAAGTGAGGCTGGTGACTTTGCACAGCCCTTCCTCACTTAAATCCAATTCACTTGCCAGTCATGGCATCACCTTCCTGATGTCATGGTCCTCTTAGAGAATGAAGGACAAACCACCACCACAACAACAACTGTGTTTGTATGGCTAGGTTTTTTGTCTGTGTCTTTCATGGAATTTAGAGCTGGGAGGGACTGTAGATTGTTTCATTCAATCTTCCCTCTTCCCACCCTACCCATGTCTTTTTACAATCTACAAAACTAAGCCCAGGAGGGGTTATGTGTTTTGCTCATGGTCACACAGGTAGAGCCTTGGATTTGAAAATGGGTTACCAACACTGAATCATGCTGGTTGGATGATGATGATGATGATGATGATGATGATGATGATGATGATGATAACAATAGCAACAGCCACAACCACAACAATGAACATTTATATAGTGCCTTAAGGCTTGCAAACCACTTAATAAATATGCCATTTTGGATAACTTTGATTTCATTAAACTGAAAAGTTTTTGTACAAATAAAGCCAATGTAACCAAGATTAGGAGGGAAGTGGAAAATTGGGAAAGAATCTCGATAACCAGTGTCTCTGAAAAAGGCCTTATTTCTAAAATATAGAGAGAAATGAGTCAAATTTATAAGAATAAAAGCCATTCCCCAACTGATAAACGGTCAAAGGATATGAAAAGGCAGTTTTCAGAGGAAGAAATTAAAGATATCTATAAGCATTTGAAAAAATGCTCTAAATCACTATTGATTAGAGAAATGCAAATCAAAACAATTCTGAGGTACCACATCTCACCAGTCAGATTGGCTAAGATGACAAAACAGGAAAATGATAAATGCTGGAGAGAATATGGAAAAATTGGAACACTAAAGCATTGCTGGTGGGGTTGTGAATTGATCCAACCATTCTGAAACACATTTTGGAACTATACCCAAAGGGCTATAAAAAAGTGCATACCCTTTGACCCAGTAATACTGCTTCTATGGCTGTATCCCAAAGAGATCATACAATTGGGAAAAGGACCTGTATGTACATAAATATTTACAGCAGCTCTTTTTGTGGTGGCAAAGAATTGGAAATCAAAGGGATGCCCATCAATTGGGGAATGGCTAAACAGGTTGTGGTATATGAATATAATGGAATACAATTGTGCTATAAGAAATGAGGAGCAGACAAACTTCATAATAACCTGGAGAGACATAAACTGATGCTGAATGAGAAGAGAAGAACCAGGAGAACTTTGTACACAATTACAAACACATCGTATCTGTGACGACTAACTTTGATAGACTGGGCTCCTCTCAGCAATGCAAGGTTATAAGACAACTCCAAGAATCATGACTGAAAGAGATATCCACATCCAGAGAAAGAACTATAGAGTCTGAATGTGGATTGAAGCAAACTATTTGCTCTCTCTTTTTTGTTTTGTTTTGTTTCATTCCTTCTTTTTCGTTTTTCATTTCATTGGTTATAATTCTTCTTTACAACTTGACTAATGTTTAATGTGAAGATATTTGTAGAATCTATATCAGATTGCATGCCACCATGGGGGAAGAGTGGAGGAGAGGAGAGGGAGGGGGAGAAAGTTTGGCGCTCAAGGGACTGTGGAACTGAATGTTGCAAACTAAAAGTAAATTAATTAATTAATTAAAAATAAATACACTATTTTTATTCCCTCTGCCCATCCCTAAAGGCTCCAAGGTGACCCTTTATTTTCTCCAGCTAAAATCTGTTAAGTAGGTTAACAGGATATAGGCGCCCAAATTCCACCATTTACTCCTTCATCTGGCCTTTAGACTTGGTTCTAAGATTCAGGGAAAGGAATAAGCAATGTAATTCATGGTAACAATATCAATGTAGCTTGTATAAGGGCAACTATGTACATTGTATCTAAATCCATGAAGGAGCAAGGAGACACAAAGAAAATCTTCCAACATGAATCAGTGTTTAATTAAGTGCCCTAGAGAATAAGTAGTGCAAACTGGAGTCTTGCCCTCACTAGTTCAAAGAACATAGGGAGCCAGAGTGATGTGAAAGACTTCTGGAAGAAAGTGAGACTTGAGCTGAACCCTCAGTCATGGATAAAATTTAGATCGGAAGGTAGTTTCTTCCCACCTGCAATTTCTGCTCCTCTGTTCTATTTAGCTCTTCCGTGTATATATGTCTTGTCTCTCCAACCAGACTGAGCTCCCTGAAAGGAGCTTTTTCGCCTCCTTCCTCCTTCTCTTTTCCTTCCTCCTCTTCCTTCCTCCTCCTCCTCCTCTCCCTCCCCTTTTTCCTCCTCTTCTTTTTCCTCCTCCTTTATCTGTCTGTCTCCTCTTCCTCCTGCTCCTCCTTCTTTTTCTTCTTCTTCTTTTCCTATTCTCCTTCTATCCTTTTTACCTGGAACAGGCACTTATCCCCTCACATCTAGACTATTGCAGTAGGCCTTTTGATTGGTCTCTCTGCCTCAAGTCTTGCTCCATTCCAGTCCATCATCTGTCAAATTAATCTTCCTAAAGTGCGGTTCTGACCATGTTACCCCACCAATCAACAAACTCTTGTGACTCCCTATCACCTCCAGGATCAAATAAAAACTCCTTTGTCTGGTGTTCAAAGCCCTTCATAACATGTTGCCTTCCTGGCCAGTCTCCTTATACCTTACTCACTTCCACATACTTTGCAATCCAGTGGCACTGCCCTCCTTGCTGTTCCTCACTGCATCTCTCTACTCTAGGCGTTTTCAATGGCTGTACTACGTTTTGCCTAGAATTTCTCCCTCCTCGTCTCCACCTCCTGACTTCCTTCAACTCTCAGCTAAAGTCCCACTTTTTTGAGAAGCCTCTCCTGGTTCCTCTTAAAGTTAGCATCTTCCCTTTGTTACAAATATCTTTATCTGGTATATAGCTTATTAATACATAATTGTGTACATATTGTCTCCCCCATTAGACTATAAGGTCCTTGAGAAGAGCAACTGTCTTTTGCCTTTTTTTGTATCCCCAGCACTTAACATAGTGCCCAACATCTTAAAGCACTTAAATTTTAAAAAATTTTATTTTTATTTTCAATTCCACATTCTATCCCTTCTTCCACCTCTCCCCCATTCTTTGAGAAGGCAAGAAACATGATACCCAGTGTACATATACAGTCATTCGACACCTATTTCTGAAGCATATTTGTTCTGGAAAAAAAAAATAAAAATAAAGGGAAAAATGCTTTAATCTGCACTCTGGGCATATCACTTGTCTATCTGAAGGTGGATAGAATTTTATATCATGAGTCTTTGGAAATCATAGTAGTTTATTATATTGATCAGAATTACTAAGTCTTTCACAGTTGTTTATCCTAACAATATTGCTATTACTGTGTAGATTGTTCCTCTGGTTCTACTTCACTTTGCATCAGTTCATATAGATCTTCCCAGATTTTTCTAAAACCATCCCCTTCATCATTTCTTATACTACAATAGTATTTCATCACATTCATATACCATAACTTGTTCAGTCATTCCTCAGTTGACAGGCATCCCCTCTGTTTCCATTTCTTTGCCGATATAAAAAGAACTACTATAAATATTTTGGTATTAAGTGCTTAGTAGTAAGCACCTAATGAAAGCTTGTTGACTGATTGACTCAGATACTATGATAAGACCAGGGCTGGACATAGAAATATGTCATACAAATAGAATAAGCCCTGATTTTATTTGAATTGAAATAAAAGTAAAGACAGAGTGTGGCTATCAATGTGGATGGCAGGGACAGGGAACAGTTTGGGGAAAAGTTGTCACCTTCCTCCCACACAGGAAGAAAGAGGTGAAATTTCAATAATTGCTTGAAACCAGAAAGAGAGAAATAGATGTCTTGATATGCTGGGGGAACATTCCACACAGAGGCAGAACACGAGGATGGGAGGTGAAAGGGATCTGAGAAAGAGGCTCAGGATAAGGAGTAGAGGAAAAGAAATAGTATGAGCAAAGAGATTCCTCAGTAAAGATTTCATAATTGATTGCCTTTGGGATACTCAATTCTATTACCTCCTCTGTAAAATGAGGGGGTGGGACTAAATAGTTTCTAAAGTCTCTTCCAACTCTAACATTCTGTAGTTCTATTGACTCAGTTTGGGATGCTAGGAACCCTGAGAATGACAGGGCATAAGATGGAGTCTGAATTCACACACTCAAGCCTTCTTTCAATCAAGTGGCAAGGTTTATTGTAATATATTGTAATGTATTGTTTTCGGAGAGGACCAGGGCATCAGGGAAATAATGACATGACTTGCAGTGGACTTGGATTTTGAGTGAGGGAGGGTTATGCAAGGTCACCAGCCTCACTTTCTCCTCCAGAGCCATCTGGAGAACTTGCAACTTAATGGAACTTAAAACTTATATAGAAAAGGGACAGGGAAAGGAATGTTAAGAGTGCTAATTAGGTAATACAAGGGGTCCAGGTGTCTTTGGAAGCAGTCATCAGTATGGCTGGGAAAATTCAGGGAGTCAACAGAGACAACTTTGTTGATACTAGACACTGAGGGAGAAAAACCAGTTTTTGTCTAGGGTAGGATGATTATGACTTTGCACCAGGCTGCTGAATTAGAGGGTACTGATAATAACTTATACTCCTTCAGTATTATGGTAGCAACAACCTAAGGGCCATCACCAGTCATCTTGCCACTGGTCTCTGATGACTGGAAGAGAAAGTGAGGCTGATGACTTTGTAGAGCTCTGCCTCACTTAAATCCAATTCACATGCAAGTCAAGACATCACTCTGCTGAGGTCATTGGTCCTCTTGGAGAATGAAGGACTAAATGACAAGAGCAACAATTTAGCATTCAGTTAACAAGAAAAATTAGTTAAAATAAGAATCTCCCCGATGGTGGGCTAAGGGGAAACTGCTTTCCCCTACTCCCATGTCAGGGTAGTAACCTTCTTTCCTTGACGTCAACCATCCCCAATCAACCAAGTGCATCTATCTTGCCACTTGCTCTGGGTTCAGGTTATAGTATTTACTCCAGGAGAAAAAAATTCCTAGGTAAAGCTCTAGTTTCAAGAGAACATATTATGGTGAATAGCCATTGGATTAGAAACCAAAAGCCCTGGATTCTAGCCCTCCCTTTGTCACCAATCCACTTGTGTAAACAAGATTGTCTGTTGTGAGATGCATTTCATTAGCTTGAATTCGTTTTGTAAAGGGATAGGAATTCTTGATTTTTGTTTTTAATTTTTATTGATATCTTTTGCTTTTAAATCACCTTCATTTGTGAATATTTTCCTTTTCCTCTCTTCCCCAGCATGCTATTCCAAGAAAGAATAAAAAAAGAGAAAAAAGGGTTCAACTCAGCAAAATTAATGTACATACCCCAAGTCAGCCTGGACAGCATACACACATAGTTCCCAACCTCTGCAGAGAAGGGAGGTAGGTACATTTTTCCCATCTCTTCTCCAAGATCAGTCATGATTATTATAATTACAAAGCATTCTGGGGTTTCTCTGGTCTTTCTTTCCATTTGCATTGTTTATACTACTTCTCTTGTTCTGCTTACTTTATTCTGCAAAATATAATTTAAGACTTTTCATGTCTTTTTCAAAAAATAAATTATTGATAGCTTTTGTTTCACATTGCCTCTATTTTCCCCTGAATCCCTCTTCCTCACCTCTCCCAGAGAGCTATTCCATATAACGAACAATTTTTTTTTTAAAGAAAAAGAGGAAGAGTAATCTGGAACTCAAAGTTTTAAAAACAAATATTTAAAAAAAATTTGTTTTCTGCATGCAACTGGGAAATAAGATATACAGGCACTGGGGTAAAGAAAGCCATCTTGCCCTACTAGAAAGTTAGGAAGGGTGATGGGGGAGGATATAAGAGAGAACAGATTGGGGGAAGGGGTATTCAGTAGGCTTGCTGTTTTAGGGTGGGGGTAGGGAAAAGACGTGGAGAAAAAATTGTAACTCAAAATTTTGTGGAAATGAATGCTGGAAACTAAAAATAAATTAATTTTTAAAAAGAGGAAGAGTAAGAAGAAATCAACAAAACCAATTAATACTCTAAAATAATCTGACAATATATTTAATTTTCCACACCAAGCGACCCCTCCTCTCCTCAAAGGAATGTGTGCATGGGAAAGTCTTCTCACATCTCTTCTTTGGGACCAAACACATTCATTGTCCTTTTGTAATATTCATTTCTGTGTCATGCTTGTTCCTTCCATTTATATAGATACAGTCATAGTGTACATTGTTTTCTGTTTGGCATCATTTTCTCATGGCTCTCTGCATTGATCGTATTGCCATTTCTTTCTGTTGTTATTGTTTAGTTGTGTCTGACCCTTTGTGACCCCATTTGGGGTTTTCTTGGCAGAGATACTAAAGTGGTTTGCCATTTCCTTCTCCAGCTCACTTTACAGATGAGGAAACTGAGGCAAACAAGATTAAGTGACTTGTCTAGGGTCACACAGCTAGTATGTGTCTGAGGCTAGATTTGAACTCAGGAAGTCTCCCTAGAGTCCCCAGGCCAGGCACTCTAACTACAATACCACCTAGCTCTCCCTGCAATTTCTTGCAGCACAGTAATATTTCACTTCATTCACGTACCACACTTCACTTAGTCATTGACAGGCATCCACTTTGTTCAGTTTCTTGCTGTCACAAAAAGCTCTACTATAAATATTTTGGTGTCTATAGGTCCTCTATATCTTTGAGCTCCCTAGGATATATGCCTAGCAGGGAATTCTCTGGATCAAAAGGTATAGTCAATTTACGGCTCCATCAACAGTGAACCACTGTGGCTGGCTGTCTTGCCCAAGACAGTGTCTTGGCCAGCAGTGGCTGGGAGTGCTTGTAACTGACCCACGTGTACTAGGAGAAGGTGGGTGCTTTAGCCCTGAGTCCAGCATAGGCTCTGGTCGGGGATCCCTGGCTTTCCTGCAGCCCTGCAGCCTCAGGAAGACTTGCTGCCCAAGCCCGGGTTACCGCAGAGCAGACCGAGAAAATACAGCCTTCAGAAACGACCCTTTACGCGTACACACCCCCTTCCCATGCTAGGCCACCTAGGGCAGGTGCCCATATCAAAGATGGCGGTGGCAGCGACACGCGACCAGGCACCTGCCCCAACCTGCTATTCGAGGGGGGAGGCCCGAGGTGGCGCTGAGCCAATGACTGAGCCAAGGGTGGGCGGGGTTTGCGGTGGGGGTGGTGGTGATGGTGGTGGTGGTGGTGGTGGTGGTGGTGGTGGTGAGGCTGCGCGCAGGCGCTCTGCCCCCGCAGCTTCTGCCTGCCTCCGGGCCATGATGAGAGATCAGCGTCGCCTAGGTGAGCTGGGCCGCTCGGGGAGGGCATGCTCCAGGGTCCCCACTCGTGAACGCGGGGAGCGAGCGCCTGGAGGTGGAGGCACAGAGGGAGTCCCCTGGTGATGGAAGACCTGGCGGTCGGCAGTGCACGGGCTGCGAGGGGCATCGGGTTGGAGGCAGGATTCGGTTCCTGGTCTGGGGGATGCACACCCCCCAAGAAGGGGTGGGCAGTGCGAGGGCAGAGGGGCGACCCTTAACCTCTCTGATCCTGTTTCTTCATTCGTAAAGCGAGAATAACACTCCCGTTGCTCATCTCTCAGGGTTTTTCCAATCCACCACCGCCTCCTTTGAAATTAAGATTAATTTTAGGAAGTAATTAGGGAGAAGAGGAGTCTCAAGTACAGAGGTCACCACGAGAGCTCTTTGCCACAAGGGCTCCAGGGAACGTACTATTCACCAAACAAGTGGGAGCCTATAGGCAAGTGTGTCTAGGGTTGGAGGGTACAGGGGAAGATGGGGGGGGGGGGTCCTAGAAACCCACCTGATACCACTTCAGTTGCGGTCTTAGAGAGAGGGGGCAAGAAGGGAGGGTCGCTCCCCTCTATGAGCACTGGCTCTCTGTCTCTCTGTCTCTCTCTGTCTCTTCTGTATGTGCCTACCCCCCCCCCCCCACGTGCAAGTTTTCTACCCCTAGAGGCATGACCATGTAAACCCCTCCTTTCATCTATCCTCAGGGATGGTGGGTGCTGAGTGTCACCTCTTTGCCCAGGTGGGCAGGAGAAGGCACACAGGATAGAGACAACCTGTGGTTCTTGGAGCTGGCTGGGGAGACCTGAAACCAAGCACCAAATCCCAGGCAGGCTTGAGGTCTCCTTCTGTTTGTTGAGGTCTTTACTTCTCTGAGAAGCTCGATTGAGTTCAAGTGTTTATTAGTCTCTGTTAGGCCCCCTCCCAAGCACTCAGGAGGCTCCAAATTCTGAGAAACTGACCCTGCCCTCAGAGATCTTATATTCTATTGGGGAGAAACAATTCATACATAAAAGAGGGAAGAGAATAAGCAGTTATAGGCCTACTATATAATGCAACAATCCTCTGAGGTAGGTGCTGTTATTATCTCCAGTTGGGAAAACTGAGGCAAGCAGAGGTTATGTGACTTCAGTCCAGGGTCACACAGCTAGTAAGTGACTGAGGTTGAATCGGAATGCATTCCAGGCTCTATACACTGCCCCACCTAGCTGCCTCATTAATAAATACAAAATATTCACAAAGCACATACAAAGTAATTGGGGATGGGGGTAATGAGGCATACATATGGGGCCCTTGTTATAGGCTTCCTGTAGAACAAGTGGCACTGGAGCTGAGGCCTTCAAGGAATCACAGATTTTAGGAGGCAGAAGCGAAGGCGTGGAGAGACAGCCTGTGGAAAGACCAGAACTGGAATGGTGTATCCTGGAGAAGTGCTCAGGAAAGTAGGGAGAGAAAAGAGTTTTTCTCACTGTACTAAGCTGTTGCTTTAAACCAAGCAAACCCTAAGATATCTTATTCATCCCTGCTGTCTCTTGAAGTATTTCCTGCTTCCTTGTAATCTTTCTTTGGAGGTGGAGCCTGGGTTTCTGGCCGATGTTTAGGAGATCCTTTGTTACCAAGAGTAGATTGGAATGCTAACGTGAAAGATCGTACCTACTTTTTCCCTTTTTCCTTTTGGGTTGGGAGGTACCTGAAAGGTAAGAGATTAGGGTGGAGCTCCTTTAGCCTAAACAACAACCCAAAGCTTTGTGCCTTCTTTACTTGCGGCTACTGTTCTCCATTCCTACCTAAATTTAATTTTAATCTCAAAGGAAGCTGTGGTGTATTAGAAAGAACTCTGGATTTGGAGCCTGAGGATCTGAACTTGAATCCTGTCTTTGCCCCTAACTCCCACTGTGACCTTCTTAATCTTCAGTTTCTTATGCTGTAAAATGAAGGGTTGGAGCAGATGACTGGTAAGGTCCTTTTCAGCTGTGGTTGTCATCTTCAGACACTTGGCTCATTAAAAAATTAGAAGAGAGAATGAGAACAGATAAACTCATACTTATGGCTAGGGGGGAAGGGCTCTTAACCAAACCAAAAGTCTAGGCTACATGTACAGAGAAACATAAACAGAATGGGGACCAGGTAGTTAGGAAAGACTTTCTGAGGGGATGCTTGAGCTATGTCTTGAAGGAAGTAAGCTGGAGGTGAGGCGGGAGTGTGAGTGAGTTGGAGTGTTACATGAGAGGAACACTTTGTCTACTCTAGATCATAAAGTTTGGGAAGGGAAGTATTAGATAATGAGTCTGGAAAGGGAAAGCCAAGTTGTGAAGGTCGTTAGGAGTCAGATTTGTTGTTATTCAGTCATATCCAACTCTTTGTGACCCCATTTGGGGTTTTCTTGGCAGAGATACTGGAGTGGTTTTGATTCGATTTGAGAGG
This sequence comes from Pseudochirops corinnae, assembly GCA_028646515.1. Classification (NCBI taxonomy): domain Eukaryota; kingdom Metazoa; phylum Chordata; class Mammalia; order Diprotodontia; family Pseudocheiridae; genus Pseudochirops; species Pseudochirops corinnae. Next base: position 121,348,272 of record CM053589.1, read on the forward strand.
TTCAGGGACCCCTCAAGGATTGAAGTACAGGAAAGAGTCCTCTGGAATGAATTTAAGGATTTAAGTCAAGTTGGGAAAGGTTTATTGTAACACTAATGGTGAGCAGAGCTCCTTGAGGAACTTGCAGCCTAAAAGGAATGATGCTAAAGCTTATATTGGGAAAGTAGTGGATTATGTGTCATGTATGCTGATTAAGTGATTACAAACAGTCTTGGTCACAGGTGTCATTCCCTACTGGAAAGAGGTGGGGTGGGGTTCCCGAGGGGTGTGTTTTTAGTCTGTTACATCTGTAACAAGATAGCTTCGGGAGTTGATGTCTCTAGCTTGACCTCTGGATTGTATAGGGAACTGTGGGAATCAATACATGATAGTTTTGCAGGTACAAGATAGTCCTGTTCAAACAAGGTAAATTCTACAGAGGTCAGCTTATTCTTCTAACAGGGAGAGATAGTTTGCCTCACTGGGGCCCCTTCATGAGTTATTACTACACATAGTATTTTTGGGTTGGGGAGAAAACTGTCAGGGATAGTGTTTTGAGGCTAGGGAGAAATGTGATCTTAGAAGGAGGGTCCAAGGACAAACAACCCATCAGTTTTCCATTTCCTTCTGCAGCTTACAGATGAGGAAACTGAGGCAAAGAGGGTTAAGTGATTTGCTCAGGGTCACACAGCTAAGAGTCTTCCTGACTGTAGGACTGGTACTCATCCATTTCACCACCTAGCTGCTCTAGAAGTCAGAGTTTATATTTTATCTTAGAGGTAATAGGACGCTCCTAGAACTTTTTTTGGGGGGGGAGGAGCTACAAGAATTTGAATAACAGTGACAGGGGTCAGATTTGTGTTTAAGGAAATCACTTTGGCAACTTTTTTGGAGGATGGATTGTAAGAGAAGAGATGAGACTGAGAGTCAGACCAGTTAGGAGGCTGTTAGAGTCTTGGAAAAGGTAATGAGGGTCTGAACTAAGAGGGCAGCCATGTGAGTAGAGTAAAAAGATTGGATGGGAGAGATGTGAAGGTAAGAATAAGATTTGGTATGTGATGGGATTTGTGGGGTGAGGGTAAGTGAGGGGTCAAGGATAAGTCTACAGTTATGAAGTGGGGAGACTGGAAGACTAATGCTTACTGAATTAAAAAAGAGGGTCCCTGCTTATTGTCAAGGAATTTATAATCCAATAGGAATGGATAATGGCTAAGGCCACACTGGCACTGGTTGGATACTGGTCTCAGATGCAAAGCTGGCTTATGGTGATTTGTGCTAATTCTGTTCTTCCTTAGGGGGCAAGGATAGTCTGGCCTACCAAGGGGAGTGAGGAGGCAGGCGCACTGGCATCGCTGATCCCTTGAGGCCTGAGGCCGTGGGCCATGGCAGGTCAGCCCCTGGCCTGGCTCTGCAGCCTTCCCACTGCTGTGGTCTATGGTTCCTTGTCACTCTTTGTCTCCATTCTACACAATGTATTCCTGCTGTACTATGTGGACACGTTTGTCTCCGTGTACAAGATTGACAAACTGGCCTTCTGGGTTGGAGAGGTAGGTGTCCCATGGGTTTCATGGCAAGCTGGGTCTTTGGTATAGGACTGGAATTCAGGTCCTCTGACTTCAGAGCTGGTGCCCTTTCATGTGGGGTCATGTGGCTTCCCATGGCTAATGTCTCAGGCTCTAGAACTGTTCTCTAATCAGGAGGATCATGCTAGATAACTCCTTATAGAATCCTAGGAGCTTGTAGCTGGGAAGAGACCTTAACTTTGAGGAGGGGTGGGAAACTTGCCTCCAGATAGACCCTAGAGTACCCTGGAGTTCTTATCCCCTTGGCCTGCCTCTTTCTCCCCTAAGCCTGGCTTAGGCTGTATACCTTCCCGGCCCTTGATCTTCCTATTGGCCCTGAGCACTCCATCTGCGTTAGGACATTGCTATCAATCTAATGATTCTTTCTCGTCCATTTGCAGACAGTGTTTCTCCTCTGGAACAGCCTCAATGATCCACTCTTTGGCTGGCTCAGTGACCGTGTCTTCCTCAGCTCCCCATCCAGGTATGTGACTTAGGGACGGATGGCTGTCAGAGCTTGAAGTGGCCTTATTGATGAAATAGTCCAAATCTTTCATTTTGCAGATGGGGACACTGAGGCCTGGAGACAGGAAATCAAGGGACTTACCCAAGGTCATGCAATGAGTTAGTGGCAAAACCTGATTTCTATGGCTCCCCCATATAGGGCTTTCTCTACTATTTTGTGTGGCTTTTCTTTTCATTACCTTGTGGGATCACTCTCTTGCCTAGGGCTCAGGGTCCCCTCCATGTTACTTAGAGCCAGAGGAACCATTACTGGATGGGCGCCTTAAGCGTCTGAATCCTGTCTCTTCTTCATGTTACTGGTATCAGTCTGGGGGAGGAAGGAGGAAGGCAAAAGTGGACCCTTTCTAACTGGTCACTTCCTCTAGTCCCCAAAACTAGATGGCTCCTCCATGTATCCTTCCCTCATCACTTTCTCCAGGAGCAGGGGTATAGAGTAAGGGATGGGACTCGTAATTCTCTGGGCAGAAATGCCTGAAAGAATTTGAGAATGCTGGGTATGGGCCCTTGGCCATAGCTTGCTGCCCCCTGATCCCTACTTAGGGGATTGCTCATCAGGCTGCCATCTTGCCTGAGTCCCTGAGCCTATCTGAGCCTCCGTATCCCTTCTGTAAATGGAGTTTCTAGAAATTGTTCCCAGATTTACACAAGGACAGAGTGGAGGAGATGTGGGCACACTTGTGTGGGGAGGGAAGTATCCTGATTCCTTCTTTCTGTCCTTTCACAGAGCAGGGGCTTCAATCCCATCCCAGGATGTGGTTCTGACAAGGCTCCGGGCTCTCAGCCGGCATGGTCCACTGCTGGCTCTCGCTTTCCTGGCATTCTGGGTGCGATGGGCACCCACGGGGATGCAGTTCTTGCTTTGTTTGTGCCTATATGATGGCTTCCTGACCTTGGTGGACCTCAATCACCATGCTTTGCTGGCTGACCTGGCCCTCTCTGCCCACGGCCGAACACACCTCAATTTCTACTGCTCTCTCTTCAGTGCAGCTGGCTCCCTCTCCGTCTTCGCCTCCTATGCTGTGTGGAACAAGGAAGATTTTTCTTCCTTTCGTGTCTTCTGTGTGGTTCTAGCTGTCTGCTCTGGGCTTGGCTTTACTGGAGCCACCTGGCTACTAAGGCAGCGGTTTGAGATAGAAGGGAGAATACTGGGGGCCCAGCATTCAGCCTCTGAAGGGTAAGTGGGTCACTGTATCCCTGGCCCCCATTTGATTCATTATTTGATTCACATGCTTGTTACATGCTTGCTCTGTTCTGGGAATACAGAACCAAATGTGACCTTGATGAATTTGCATGCAAACTGGAGAGGGACCTTGTAGACACAGCTAAGTATCATATAAGGTAAATTGAGATAAAAGAGCTGTTAACAGCCAGGGGAGTGAATGATAGAAGGCTTCATGAAGACAAGGCATGTGAGCCGAGCTTGAAGACCAGGTGCCAAGAGGTGGGGCAGAGGAGGAGGTGCATTTCAGAAGTGGGCAGTAGCTCGGCTGTCTCTTAGGTTCCTGGGTCAGTGGCCTGAATTCCTTCTTTTCTCCAATTGTTTTGTTTTATTATTTATCTTTTTCTCTATGTTTTATTGTTAAAGATACATTCATTTCCAAACCTATCCCTCCCCACCCCTCACATGCATTGAGCCATCTCCTGTAATGCAGAATAAGGAAGAAAAAAAGATGGGAGGGAAGTTACTTGATAAAAGCAGTGAACACAGCAGCTGTTTGGCAGACTTGGGGTTCCCTTTCTCAGTGATAAAGGGAGAGATATGCACTTACTCACATCTCCTCTGGGCCAAAGGCCGTCATCATGACGCACAGCACTCAGCTTTGTTTTGTCATTTGTCATGGGCACAGAGGAGGTTTTCCTGGCTCTTCTCCACTGCACCAGTTGATAAAAGCTTTCCTCTGCTTCTCTGAATTCACATTTGTCATTTCTTATGACATAGTAACATTCCCTTACATTAACGTACTGAAATCTGTTTAGACATATCTCACACAATGGCTTTTGTTGTTTGGTCGTTTTCCAGTCATGTCCAACTCTTCATGATCCCATTTGGGGTTTTCTTGGCAAAGATACTGTAGTGGTTTGCCATTTTCTTCTCCAGTTCATTTTACAGATGAGGAAACTGAGGCAAACAGGGTTAAGTGACTTGCCCAAGGTCACATAGCTAGTAAGTGTCTGAGGCCAGATTTTCACTCAGAAACTCCATCCACTGCATTACCTAGCTGCCCCACTTGTCTAACCACTGCATATCCAATTCTTGGCTATCACAAAAAGTCTTGCTATTACTGCAGAAATCTTGCAAATATTTTTGTATATATGAGGCCATTCTATCTGTTTTGATTTTTCGTTTGGGGGGGTGGGGATGGGTGGGAGTATATCCCTGGCATTGGAATCTTTGGGTCAAAGGGTATGAGACTTTTTAGTCACTTTTTTAGCATAATTCCCAAATGCTTTGCAACTCATAGCAGTTCTGATGGTGAATTAGTTTGCCTACTTTTCTGCAGCCCCCTGAACACTGATTATTTCCATCTTACGTCATCTTTGCCAATTTGCTGGGTGTAAGGTGAAACCTCAGTGGTTTTGATTTGCATTTCTCTTATTTAGTGATTTGGAGCAATCTTTCATATAGTTATATGCCATTCTTTCAAGAACTGGTCATTCATATCCTTTTACCACTCATCACAGTAGCCTGTGACAGATTGCTCAGAATGGAAGAGGGGAGAGAGGGAGGCAGGCAGGTTAGGGGGGAGAGTGGGAGGGAGAAAAGGAGAGAGCCCTGGAGAACTATGGGGTCGGAGGAGAGCTGCAGCACTCTGCTCTGTCTCTGTAGCCCAGATATGGAGAAACCATCAGCAAATGAGGAGGAAAAGAGGGTCACCCTGGGTGAATACCTCCAGCAGCTGGCACGCCACCGAAACTTCCTCTGGTTTGTAGGCATGAACTTGGTACAGGTATGGACATCCTTATTGTCCTTGTGTGTGTGTGTCCCTGTCCTGGTGTGAGTACTGTGTCCTTTGGAGCCCGAGAAGGAGTGTACGTGTGGGTTCCCTGGTGGGGAGAACCTCAAAGAGTAAGACCCATGTGGGTAGAAGAGGAAGCCTGGGATGGTAGGAGGAAGATTGGATTTGTGGCTGGAAGACCTGGATTCAAGTCCTGGTACCTTGACTTACCCACATTCCCTGTATTGCCACTTCTCATCTTTGGTCTTCATGTGGAGTACGGGGATTTGATCTCCATGATCTTTAAAATCTCTTTCAGCTCTGAATCTTATATCATGATTTATCCCATGGTGTAGAGAGTAAAAAGCACCAGCCTGAAAGCCAGCAGACCTACTAACTTACTCTGCAATCTTTGGGCAGGTCACTGTGTCTTGACATCTCAGTTTCCCCTTCTGTTGAAAGGAGATCAAACTAGGTTGGAATAGACACACTACTTTGTGGTCTGACAAAATTTTGACAGACAAGTTATCTGTGCCAAAGACTTCAGTTACAAAAATTGGGTTCTAGAACAGGTTACCTGGGGACGAAGTGAAACCCAGCTCACCCAGGCCTACATACCACTGCATCTGTGCTCACAGTGGTCCCTCCTGGTATTGGGGTTGAGTTTATCTCTTGCATCTCCAGACCCGCCAGTGTCTTAGCTCACAACAGTGCAAACCAAGAGGTCACCTTTGAAAACACTGATACTATTTTACATTGTTCCACTAAGATTTAAGTCCTTTAATAAAAACCAACCAGTTTCAATAAAAACCATGTGACTCTTTTGTTTCATTCTTGTGCCTGTTCAGCACAATTAGTCTGTAGAAGGTAGGACAGTTTCTGTTCTCAATTTCTAGCATTTTCCATCTGTTGTGGGAAGAGACATGTTTCACACAAATTTAAACCTTTTCCTTAGGGATGATAGTAAGGTAGTTGACCAAGACTTTTTTGCTTTTTAATTGGCCCATTTTACAAAAAGGTGGTCCGTCCTCTCAAACTCTATACCCTTTTCCCATGTTGGCTGCTCTAAGAACTGCCTTGGGGCTTCTTCTGGTGGGCCTTCCTCTGTCTGTCTGGCCTCCCTTTCCCAGCTCTCTTCCATCTGCTTTCCTCCTCATGGTGGTCATTGGGTTCCAGGTCTTTCACTGCCACTTCAACAGCAACTTCTTCCCTCTCTTCCTGGAGCACCTGCTGTCAGACCAGATCTCTCTCTCCATGGGCTCCTTCCTGCTGGGTGAGTGGAGGGATTTTGACATATATGGTGGGGATTGGGGGTACTTCCAGGCTGTTAACCCAAGTTAACTCTCCCAGACAAGATGTCTCACACCTAGGGTTCAGCTCCTGCAAACCCAGGGCGGCAAGGTCCTCCTCAAGTGAGAGTGACCTTTTTGTGGTGTCTTATCTCTTGGAGAACCTTAGTATCAGGGCCTGCACCTAGAGCTGATCCTCCATAACTCTTGGCTTCACTCCTCAGTGGGGATGAGATCTGGATGAAAGGCAGGAAATCTGATATGTTAGGGACTTAGTTCTTGGGGTTTGTTTAGGTAGGATTGAGTAGAGGCCTGAGAGGAGTTATCCTGAGGCCTTGCCTTTCCTCTTGGTTTGGGGCAGGTGGGAACTGCAAGGTGGGGTGGAAGGGCTTAGTTCCAGGCTTCTGTGGGCTTACCATGGAGGACCTCTCCTGGGGTCCGTGATGGTCAAGGCTGGTCATCAGTGTCCAAGGAGGCATTATTGCCGTAGGCTGAGGAAGGAGCATGGGAAGTGCCAGAGCCTCTGCCCCAAGCCAACCTAACCTAGGAGAATTGATCCCAAGGCTTCCTTAGGGCCTTCCTGAACGGAATGGGAGGAGCCTGGTTCATCTTAATTTATGGAGGCTTTTCTCTAGGGGTGTCCTACATTGCTCCTCATCTCAACAACCTCTACTTCCTGGCGCTGTGCCAGAGGTGGGGGGTTTATGCAGTGGTTCGAGGGCTCTTCCTTCTTAAGCTGGGCCTCAGTCTACTCATGTTGCTGGCTGGACCAGACCACCTCCACCTCCTTTGCATCTTCATTGCCAGGTACACAGGGACTCCTCTAGTCCTAGCCTTTCATCCCTGACCATGTTGGCTGTCCTTCTGAATGGTTCCCCTGACCTTTGATTCCCCATGCTAATCCTAGCTCTGATAAGCTCTCCACATTGGCTTCATTCACCTTCCCCCAGCTCCCAGCCTAGACCTGTTTATTCCTTTTCTCCTTCTAATGACGCCATGGTTTCTACCCATGTGCAGCAACCGTGTGTTCACAGAGGGTACCTGTAAGCTGTTGACCCTGGTGGTTACAGACCTGGTAGATGAGGACTTGGTGCTGAATCGCCGGAAGCAGGCTGCTTCAGCACTTCTCTTTGGGATGGTGGCCTTGGTGACCAAGCCTGGCCAGACCTTTGCCCCGCTGCTAGGCACTTGGCTGCTTTGCTTCTATACTGGTGAGTGCCCTGTCATTGGAGAATAGGGATGGGTGGAGCTCCCTCAGGTTTCCAGTGGTCTCTAGCCCCAACCAGTTATCCTTGATTCTGGATGGCGATGAACCTAGCTAGGGAATATTGTCGTTTTATGGCACCTGCAACTAGCTCTGTTCCATCCTTCCTTAGATGCCAAGCAAAGTCTTCAGGGGAGGATGAAGTTTGACTTGACATTTCCTTTCTCCTGTTCCAGGTCATGACCTTTTCCAGCAGCCCTTGCTGACTCCAGTGGGCAGTGCAAGGCCTTGGCTGGATCCTCCCGCCCCACCTCGGGCACCAACCTTACGTCAGGGATGCTTCTACTTGCTGGTGCTGGTGCCCATCATGTGTGCACTGCTGCAGCTGATCACTTGGTCCCAGTTCACCTTGCATGGGAGGCGCCTTCATATGGTTAAGGCCCAGCGCCAGAGTCTGTCCAAGCCCTGGACTCTGGATATTAAAACTGTCTGAGGGACCTCAGGGGAAGGCAGACTATGATGCTGGCTGCCTAGCTACTCTCTTACCTGAGCCAGGAGCTGGGAACCTCCTCACCCAGGCTCTCCTTCTCTAGCTTCATTTCTCAGGTACAGCAGGAAGTAACATGGCTGGGGAACGAACCGTCTAGGGTTTTTCCCTCAGACCGAGAAGCTGAGTTCAGAGTTTTCCATCCTTCCTATCACCTCCTGGAAGTTAACTCAGGGTGAAGGCAGTGAAATGGGTCTCTAGGATTGGGTCATCAGCTGCTTTAAGCAGCTGAAAAGAATCCAGAATCAGGTAGGACTGAGTGGGGGAAGGGTACACTGTCGTCCCCCCCCCCCCCCCCTTTCTTGTGCCCTTTCTTGTGTGCCTAACACACAGATGCTGAATGGAGCACTTAATTTTCCCCCCCGAACAGAATGGGCAGCAGGGAGGGGTAAGGGCAGGCCCCTCCAAAGGCTTGGCTTAGCCCTGACAGCTTGGGCAGAGGTTGCAGGGGCAGTTGTTTTCTGTAAGGATGATCAGGTTGAGGATGTCAGTGGGCCTATGTAACTGCCGGAGCTTGGTCCGTGACTCAGTCAAGGTGGTGACACTTTGTGGGGGCCTCCCTTCCCCAAACTCGTTTGTCATTTCAAATCCTCTCTACTTTGTATTCCACTTAACCCAGGAATGGGCTCATTTTGCAGGGACTCATTAAAGCCAGTAAATCATTTTTGCTCCTTAGGTCTCTTCCTTCAGGGGCAGGGGTACATTGTGATTGGCTTTTGTGTGGGGGCAGTTGGTCCAAGAGACTCAAAGCTGAGGGGATGGAGGGGAAGTGTGGAACACTAAATCACCCCCAGAGCAGTTAGCTAAGTATGTGAGGAGCCTGAGCCAAACACTTCTCCTTATTCCACAATGGAAAGAGCCTTGGATTTGAGGTAGGACATCTTGGTACTTTACTTGGTATTTTCTCCTGTCTGGGCCTCTTAGTCAAAGCTGTCAAATGAATGAGGGGGTCAAATGATGAACCCTAAGACAGATCCCAGCCCAGACGTTACTGGTCACATGCAGCACTACTCACTTGTGAACAGAAGCAGGCAGGAGCTGGATGTCTGACCACCAGTCAAAAGGAGCAGTGGTTGCCTCATCTTATATGACTTATCGACTGTAGAGGGAACCAGGCATTAAGTATGTATGGAACAACTTTATTTAAGTACACTGGGCACCACCAGGCAATGTGGTTTGGAGACAGGCTGTGCAGGGCAAAGGCTGGGGCTGAGAAGGAAGGTGGAAGGAAGCACACTGCAGTTTGGTTGCCACATTGCTCTCACACACACCTGGCCCCCCATTGGCTGGGGCCTTTGGTCACGGTGGAGTTATGGGGAGAGGACACTGACTGGCATCTTTGGAATTTAGAAATGGGATAGGCAGGAGCCTGCTACACATCAAGGGAGGACCATCAGTATGATTATTCACAATGTCATAAGGATCAATGAAGGCAAATAGGCACCAAGGGGCTCCTAGATTATAGGCCACTGTTCAGGGAAGGGTGGCTCAAGCCAGATGCTTCAACTGAAACTGACCAGTATGTAAAACCATCTCATTGGACGAGGGATGGGGCACTGCCTTTCCTTCCTCAGGCATGAGAAGACCCTGTTTGGAGGTCTAGGCTTGAGTTAGGCAACGCCAACTCAACTCCCTAGTATTCAAATCCCTCTTCCAGTGATTTCTTGCAGTTCTTTCCTGGGTGGTCAGCAGCAGGTTAGGGGCCCAGACTGTCCCTTCTATCAGACTCCCTCCACCCCAACTTCCAGCTCTGGCTTTCCTTCTTTCTTTGCTAGGCCTGGGGCCCATGGTGAAGCTAAGGGCACAATTCAATACCTAAGCCTGATGAGGCCATTGGGTTCCCAAGGGTGGTCTGTCAACCCAGTCTAATTTCTGCTGCCAAGAAAGCCAGAGACCAGGTTGGCACCTCTGCCTGAGAACCACCCCCAGTGGGGCTTCAGGGATAGGGCACCTTCACTTCCTTTTCTAGCTTAATTTGAGACAAGCTACAAAACCCCAGTGAAGGCACTGGACCCTGATGCACCAGGAAAGCACTTTGACTTTGAAATCAGCCTGGTGATAGAGCTGTGAGCAGGAGGAAAGATTAGTGTTGGCAGGAATACCTTTGCTCAAAACCTTCAGTGGCAACTGGTCCCAGTGCCCATGTCTGCTCCCTCAGCAGGATACTGTTAACAGTACTTAATGGGGCCTGGTGGGTCCCCTAGCTAGGGGTGGGCTACTACGCTAAGCTTAGGTGCTGTAAACATGAGTGTATGGAGGGAGACTGAGAAAGGGTAGGCAGTAAGCAACCAGGAATTTACCCTTGCTGCCGCCTCCGCCTCCTCCTCAGCCCTCTTAGTGACAAAGAGGTCACCAAACACTTTAGTAATAAATAAAACCATATGGCAAACAGGAGTTTACTTAAACTGCATTGAAGCAAAGATGGAGGAAAGCACATTTAATGTGCCTGTGGCTGCAGCTTCCCCAGCTTCCCTCCTCATCTGGCCTAGCTGCCATGAGTGCAACTTGAGTCAAAAGGTAGCTTAGCCCAACCCTGGCTCCTTAAGCTCCTCCCCTTTGTTTTCTCCAAGGTTCTCCATGCAGGGTAAGAAGAGCAGCAAGGATATTGTGAGGGATGTGCTTAGGTGGCCTGGGCAGCTGCACCTTATCTCAGCCCGTGAAGCCCCTATCCTTTACCAGGTCCCCCCTGTGGTCCTGACCCTTAGGTAAACCCAAAGATTCCTATCCTCTCACCTATCCCCCTAACCCAGGGATTTCTGAAACAGCTCCAAGTGTACTTCTCCTTATTCCACAAACAAAAACAGCAAGAAAACCAAACAGTTCCTGCACAGGTCCCTGTGATCAAGTGGCCAGCAAGTAACAGTGAAGAGCAAAGGGAAGGTGGTAGGCCTGAGCTCCAGCCACCTGGGAGGTGGTAGGGGAGATGGTGGCAGGGCCTTTCTCTTGGGTGGTTCAGTTTGCCCTCCTCCTCTCCCTACAGCAGTAAACATAGTCCCAAAAAGAAAGAAAAAGGACCAATAGACAAAAGAAATGGGGCATTCCAGCCAGGTGTTCTCCCCTCTCAGGAGCAAGTTAGTGGTCAACCCCTGGGTCCTCAGCTCCATCGTGGGGGAAGTCACCATCTTTTGTTGGGCACCGGGCTCCCCGGGCCACACTGGCACACGCACATACATACGCATACATACCCACACCCATAACCACACATACCCACATACAGGCAGCTCCTCACACACTCTAACTCAAGAAAGCGAGTTTTAAAGTGGAGTTAACTTCGGAGATAGGTGAAAGAGACGTCCAAACATTAAAAGGTTTTCCTGTGGATGGATCGGGCGCCATCTTCTTCATATTCCTTTTTAGATACCCACATCTTCTTAAAGGTGTCCAGAGAGGCCAGAATAGAACCCCTGAGACAGAAGGAACCCAAAGGGGCAGTATGAGTGGCCTATGGAGCCCAAGTGATATCTAAGCTAAAGCCAGGTTAAATTGTTCCTAAACTCAATTAGGCCTTAGCCTTCCACCAATTCCCATAACTACTCACCCAATCCATGTTGAATATAGTCTCTCCTGAGGGGCAGATATCTGAGGAGAAGTTGGAAAGAGTGGTGAGGCTCAAATCTCTCCCTTTACCTCCCCAAAAGTCAGCCACTGAGAAAAATCAGTTTCTGAGTGAAGGCTTACTTGTAGGGGCAGATAACCTCTCTGGTCAGCAGAGTAGCCAATCCTGGATACTGCACTCAACCCTTGTAGCTACTACAGGGCTTGGAAAGCCTGAAATGACCTGTCGGCAAGGCCCTGTTCTAGAGATCTAGGTAACCCACCCTGGAAAAAAGTCAGGCCATAGTGATGGACATCATGACAGGTGCTTAACTTCTCAGCAAAGACCTAGGCTATCAATCCTTTTTCCTCTAGAGTCTCTATACCATTATGCTGACATAGTTTCACCACATACTGGAGTGTCCCCTAGGCTGGGGCAAAGAGAACAGAAAGACACCTGCCACCTTTACCCTGCTTTTCTGACAGCAGTACCAAGAGGACCTCAGAGTCACAAGTTTAAGACCATGGCCTTTGGAGGAGGTTAGAATTTCTCTCCTGGTAGGCATAAAAGGAAGAAAAAATAGACTCATTTGGAGCCTGGATGTTAGGGATTTAGACCAGAATCTGTTCCTCTAGATTGTGGCCTGGGTCGCTGGAGGCAGCAGTCTATGGGTCTGAGGGTCCAGGATAGACCATTCCCATATGGGCTTCTCATACCCTCAGAAGCCTGATCCCATCCTTATCCCAGCCCCAGGTTTTTCCTACCCTGATTTTCACGTCTTTTGGAGCCAGTTTCTTCACTTCACTCAGTAGTCTGTCACCAAAACCTACAGAAGTCAGGAAAGGAAAGTCCCAGGTGATTTCTCTGGTGCCCTGTGACCACAAGAGCTGAGCAGCTGGTTACTCAGAAGGTGAGGACAAACCTTTGAACAGGGTAGAACCTCCTGAAAGCACGATGTTGGAGAAGAGTGTGCGCCTCAGGTCCATATCAGACTTCTGGATGGCAAACACGAGCACTTCGTGGATGCCCTCACTTTCCTCGCCAATCAGGTCTGGCCGGAACAGAAGCTCAGGGGCACGGAATCGAGAGGGGCCAATCTGCAGAGCAAAAAGCCAGCCTCAGAGGAAGTGGCAAGGGGCTGATGTAGCAACTATTGGCCTCCTGTATCCCCAGAAGTTTAGCAAAGAAAGAAGAACCACAGGGCTCTTCTCAGTGCTCAGAGAATTTAGAAAATCCAGGCTTAGGAAATAACCTGAACAAATGTATTAAATTAAATAGGCCTTGAATGGAAGCCCCTTGAGTAAGGTAAATCCTGCCAAGAAAAGGAAACTGATCTCTTGGGCAAGACCTCCATGAGTCCTTGTTGGCAAGTAACCCTTTTCTGTTGTTGAAAGAAGCCTAAAGCCTCAGCCCAGACCCAGACTCTCCTCCACCTGTTCTATTAGGATCAATCATCCCTCTGGCCCAATGAGAACAACTCTTTAGTATTTCTGTTGACAGCCCACTTTTCCCTATATGGAACAAAATTCAAGATGCTTAAGCATCAAGAAGTAATAGAAAACAAGGCTCAGTTTCTACTAATAGCTGGTCTGCGATTATATCTGGCTCCTAGTACTACCATCTCCTGTTTCTGGCTTCCCAATTTTTTTGTAGTCCAAACTACAGATTAATGTTTGGGGCAGCATTAAAGTAGCTTTGAATTTCCAAGGACCTGGCAAAGAAGTTGTCTATTTTCCAGACCTGGGCCTCCACATAGGTAGCTCTATTTAAGGCTAGGACTCTGTCCCTAGAGGTTCTCTGGTGTGTTTGTGTCTTGTTCAAATACCTCAATGGTGCTTCCATCAGGCAGGTAGTACTGAGCCTTCTCTGTCTCCAGAGTCTCATCTTTCTGTGGGTTTATGGACAGGTAGCAGGCTCTCTGTAGGGCAAAGCACAATAGGGGGTTAGAAACAAAAGTTGGCATATCAGAGTCAGAGTGCTCCATGAGAGAAGCCTACAATCTGAAAGATCTGCCTCAAGAACAAGGTTTTCTGTGAGAAGAAATGACTGTGAGTCAAAGGTCTTTCCTTTCTCTTTCACCAGGTTTCATTGCTAGTCCAACCTCTAGCCTTTTGGGACATGTGGCTCAGAAGGTGGGTCTGGGAAACTCCCAGTTCTTCCATAGCCTTAGCTACAATAAGAGTCCTCCTTCCATGTGGGGAATGTGGCCTTGAGATGCTTCCTCCCTCCCGTGCCAGGTCTCTGTAAGATTCCTGTTTTGGGGTTGGGTTTTTTTGGAGTGGGGGTGGGTGGGAGGCAAAGCAATTGGTGTTAAGTGACTTGTCCAAGGTCACACAGATAGTGTCAAGTGTCTGAGATCGGATTTGAACTCAGGTCCTCCTGACTCCAAGGCCAATGCTCTAGTCACTGTGCCATCTAGCTGCCCCAGGATTTTGAGTTTTTTTGTCTTTTTTTTTTTTTTTGGACAGGAGGCTTGTGTATAGGTAATTGTATACACATAAAGACCTCTATCTTGGCATTGGCCACCAGGGGGCAGCACTTCAGTAAGCTGAGCCTGCTGGTACACTTCCTGCTCCATTCTGGCTGGGGAAAAGCAGTGACCAAGGAGAATGAGGTTTCCAGGGAGAGCTCAGATAGCCACAGAAGCTGACCTTTGTGGCCTTCCAAGACTAATTCCCTCAATACTTCAAGAATCTGTAAGAGTGCTGGTAGAAGTGCTTGCTCTTATACAAGTACTTAGCAGAAGAGAGTCCTCATGAATTGCTCTGGCCAAAACATTCATTATCCTGTGATCAAGCAACAGAGTCATTTAGCTAGGTTGGTCTTCAATATGCAGACATACAGTCCATCACCTGCTTGTCCTGGAAGCCTTTCCAGCTTGAAAGGACCTGTCAGAGATTTTGTTCTGCTGGCATTGCCTTTTAGAACTTAGGCCTGCTTCTATGCCATGCTAAGGAATTAAGAATCAGTAGAACTTTAGTGGAAGCAAAGCTTCACCGAAAATGGGAAATGCCAAGAGTTAATGATAATAAGCAGCAGAGCTGGGCCTCACGCCCAGGCCTCCTGATTCTAAATGTAGAGCTCCTTCCACTACTCTGTATGTGCCTCCTCTGTACTACCAAGAGGGAGGCTGGTGGGGGGAGGCAGATCTCCTGATACCTCCCTACACCTCATTCCCCAGAAGACCCTGCCTCTCCTTGGAGGTAGCTGGGTGGTACAGCAAATACAAGCACCAGACTTGCACATCAGGAAGCCTTCCTGAGACATTTACTAGCTGTGCTTGTAACCTGAGCTTCTCTTAGCCTCGGTCTCCTCATCTGCATCTACCTTACAGAGCTGTTGTGAAGTCCCAATGAAAAATTACACAAGTAAAACACTTTGCAAACCTAAAGTCACTATTATAAGTTAGTCGTTATCATATATTATTATCACTCTTTCCTCCCCATTTCTGGGAAGTTGCCTTAGTGCTTCCCCCTTCCTGACAGGCGGCTCTGGATTTTGAGCACACAGTTCTTGGGGGTGTTCCTATCCCGGGCACAGCTCACCTCTTTGATGGTCTTGACAATCTCAAACTCAGATGATGAGTGAAAATCATAGCCTTCCTTGCGCAGGTAGAGACGGAGGAAGCGGGAGACATCCCGGCCAGCGATGTCAATGCGCATGATGGAATGGGGCATGGCGAAGCCCTCGTAGATGGGCACTGCATGAGTGACGCCATCTCCAGAGTCTAGCACCACTCCTGTGGTTCTTCCTGTTGCATATCTGAAGTGAAAGCGGTCGGGAATCAAGAGCTTGACCTTTCCCCCAGGAAGGTCATCCCTTTTAAGCAAGCTGCTCAGTTCTAGCCAAAGCCAAAGTCATAGACAAAGAGGACACTTCCACTCCTTGCCTCTCAGTTAATTCAGGTAAAATAAAGAAAACAAGAGACTGCAGGGGAGACCCACATATCATCATCCCTTCCAAAGAATGTAAGCCCTCTGAGGGGAGGGGCTGCTTTGTTTTGTCTTTGTATCCCCAAGGCCTCGTGCAATGCCTGGCACATAGTAGGTGCTTAATAAGTGCTCATTAAATGAATAAATACTTCTCTCACAGGGTTACAAGAAAAGCACTTTGTAAACCTTAAAATGTTACGTACACATAATTATAATCATTATTATTTCTACAATAGTCTCCTTGGAATTGGACCTCCTTCCTAGCACCACTAAGTGGGGCAAACAAGTGAAGCAAGATTTGAGAAAACACACACAATGAACTCATCATCCTATGAACCAAAGCTTCACCTACTTCTACAAACCAAAATCCCTCACAGAAAGCCCTTGGAAAAGGTGACTCCCTCAGTGGAGAAGACAGGCCGTTGCTGATTTGTCCCAGTGACCCCATTCTCCCTAGATAGGAGCCGTGTTCTCTAGATAGGAACCAGAATGAAGAAATGGGCACAGCAGGCATCAAGGGGCTAGGGGTATGTAGCAAAAGAAAAACAAGGCTTTAAGGGAGAGTTTTAGTGGCATGTGCCATCCTCAGTTTTTTTCCTTCAGGACTCCCAGCAGGCTCAGCAAGCATTCACAGATGTGCATAGCATGAGTAAAGCCATTTCCTAGATTTACTACCACCCATATGGTTCCATCCATTGAGTACTAAATTCAATGCCAATCTGAGTTGACAGAATCTGAGTGGACAAAGACAACAAGGAAATCTCATTTGGTTTCCACACAGATCAATTCCTCTATGATTAACGTGCAGCTTCAATACCTCTATCTTCCCTTTTCCCTACCTCCCCCAACTTTTTGCTAGAAATGTACCAGCTTGTTCTGAAATAGCCTAATTGGGAGGGGTGGGAGACTAGCTTAGGTCATTGACCTGATTATCTACCCCTGGGGACAGTCAACTACTCACAGGCTAAGCACAGCTTGCATGGAGATGAAGAGGGCTGGCACGTTGAATGTCTCAAAAAAAACTTCAGCAGCACGTTCCCGGTTTTTTCGTGGGTTCAAGGGAGCCTCAGTCAGGAGCACAGGATGCTGGCAAAATAGCCCCAACCACACATGAATGTGATCTCCAAGGTTTTACTCCTCATTAACAGGGGAGGTAGACAGAGAGGAAGACAGGAACCCTGAGGGGGTAGCAGGCTGGCCCTGAAGGTGGTTGGCTGATAGAGCCACCAGATCTCCCACTTGACAAGCAGGACCTTGGGTAAATTCCCCAAAGATTAGGATGTCCTGAATTTTTCATGCCTTTGAGGACTTCCTGTGAACAGAAAACTCTCACCTCTTCTGAGAAAGTCTGAAGCTGATCTTTGGAATAGACATACTGCCAGATGCGCTCCATGTCATTCCAGTCCTTCACAATGCCATGTTCCATGGGGTAGCGGATGGAGAGCAACCCACGATGCTCCTATGAGCAGAAAGCAAAACTCCTATGTAGCCAGGGAATCCTTAGCCCCAAGGTCCAGAGTCCTGATATCTCAGTGTTGTGCTTGTATTCGGGGTGAAAGGGGAAGGGACCGAGGAGGAAAATGTGGTCTTTGAAAAACATAAGAATGAAACATATTTTCAGATGTGGTCAATATGTTGGTTCATGTTGCTTGATGGTTCTTACTTGGTATAAGAGAAGGATATATTGGGAGGGTGAGTTAGTAGAAAGTAACAGAGAAGTCACTGAAATATAAAAAAATGCACCGAGGAAAAAAATTCAGAAGGGGACACTGAAATAGACAAAATGTTTTTTACTACCTTGTCCAATTTAATATGCCTGCTTTTAACTGCATATAATACAAATTAACAGTTTTATGTATAATCTTTTTTGGAGGGGTGCAAGGGACTTCAGCTCCTCCAAGCTCAACCTATAGTCTAAGAGCATTTTCACAGGTTCTTTTACTCCACCATCTTGGCTCTGCCTCCCCTTAGAGCAGAGGTTCTTAATGTGGGATACATGAACTTGTTTTTTCTGTAGTTTGATAACTGCATTTCAACATAATTGGTTTTCTCTGTAATGCTATGTATTTCATTTTGTGCATTTTAATGTGTTATTCTGAGAAGGGTAGGCAGCCCCTCCAGGGCTCTATGAACCAAACAAGTTGAAGAAATCATGCTCTGGATCAACCCAATACCCAAACTTCCTTCACTGCTTTAACTGCTGAATCATAAGAAGTGCCAAGCTATTAGGATCTGCAGCAACAGGTAAAGGGCATTCTGCTCATTATCTGGACAAAAAAATAATAAATTTCTTCTTTCTCACACACATGTACCTGGAAAGTCATGGTCAAATCCAGGAGTAAAAACATTGCTGTTCCTCTTAGTAGAAAATAACTAAAGACTTCGGCAATAATGAATTAGTTAGATGAGTGCTTATCACTATAATCATTTTACAACCAAGATACTATGAAGCAATTGATTTTTGCATTTCTTTGCATGTCACTGACAGAATTCTAAAGAACGGAGTCTCAACTTCAGGCCTATGTTACTGTTTGCCACAATGGGATCAGAAAGGGCTCTCAGACAAGAGGCTGTTGCTATGAGGAGTAGGATGAAGTGATGGGTAGGTACGGAACTACCTGGAAGATTCTGAAAGGAAACTGTTTCTTTTTGTGGTTGTGTTCATTTGCTGAAATGGCCAACACTTGGGAGAAGGGGTGGGGTGGAGTGAGTTGTAAGATTTGGAAGAGAAAGTCTTCAGCTGGCTTAAGTGACACCAGTAGTTTATTACCTCTGCTTTGGGGCCAATGAAAATATCCCCTTCCAGGGCTCCAGCCATAACACGAACATGTTTTGGTCTGCCTACGCTGCAAAAAAAGAAAGATGATTTTACGGAAGGACATAAAGAAACAATCTGTCAGTGTGTCTAACTCTTCTCCCCCCTCTAAAAACTGAACTAAGTTTAACAAATTCCTCTCTCCCCCCACAACACATACTTTGCACCTAAGTATGAAATGGGACAAGGATCTGATCAAATTTCCAAGAGAATGTCACACCTCAACAGGTTGTCCTCCATGGTCCTCATATATGAGCCAAACCAAGGCAGAACTATGAGGTTCCTAACATTCGCCTTCTGGGCCTTTTGCTTCCAGTGCTCTTCTACTTGTGAATGTTCTTGTCAAAGAGGAAAGCTATGAGAAACTCATCCTCACTCAGGTGTATGAACTTGGTTCTCTCTCATTTTTAGTTAGCACAGTCTTAATAAATAGTTGTTGAATAAATGAATTCCCATTCTGTGAAAATGTGGATTTTAAAAGCAGACTTTAGGGCAATGTTTAAATCAAATGAATGACACTGCTGTTAGAATTTTAGGCATCAGTTGAAGAGACAGTGAGGCCTCTCAAGTCAAACCAAGTAAGTGGTCCAGCCACTTCAACGTCTCTAAAGCTG
>CM053589.1:121367709-121383748 GCA_028646515.1 Pseudochirops corinnae
CTCTAAAATGGGTATCTTGCCACACAGGAGAGTAGGGGGAATGGGGATGAGAGGTGGGATGACAGAGGGGAGGGCAGGGTGGTGGGGAAGGTTCATGGAAGTACACACTTCTATAAAGGGACAGGGTAGAGAATGGAACAAGGAGGGGAGGCGAGATAGGAAGGAGGGACATATAATCAGTCTCTCACAATATGCCCACTGTGGAGAGGTTCTGTGTAATTACACATGTACAGCTTGTAGTTAATTGCTTGTCCTTCCAGTGGGGGTGGGTGACAAGGGAGGAAGAGAAAGAATCTAGAATTTAAAGTTCTATAATCAAATGTTAAAAATATATATGTATGTATATGTATACAATTATTATTATTATAATTAACTACATCCAACTGGGACTTAAGATATACAGGCACTGTGGTAGGGAGTTTCATCCTGCCCTACCGGAAAGTCAGAGGGGTGATGGGAGAGGACACAGGAAAGAATAGATTGGGGGATGGGTTATACAATGGGATGGCTGTTTTGGGGTGGTGGGTAGGGGAAAGTTGGGGAGAAAATTTGAAACTCAAAATATCATGGAAATGGATGATGTAAGCTAAAATTAATTTTTAAAAAACATTAAAAAAAAAAAAGAAAGAAAGAATGGCATCCAGAATACTTCCTAGATTCCCTCTCTTAAAACATTTCTATGGCATGTTTGTTTTCTTATATTAATCATAAATTCTTCTGTGTATATTCAGGCTTCAAAGTAAAGGTCAACTGAATAATAAGCAGCTAAGTCAAAGGAATCCACCTTGTATACAGGGACTTCGGCAGGCTTTTCCATGTCTACAGAACCCTTGAATTCCACTTCCTTAAGAAAGGCTGGTGCCAAACACCATCACAGGCCTTAGTGTGGTACTAGTCGACTCTGGTAAAGAAGCTTGATGGGAAAGAACACTATGTGTTGTTTGTTGCTGCTTAACTCATAGGTTAAGTAGTAAACTAATCAGTACACGGGTCATTTTCACTGTAAGCATGGCAACGTGGAACCAAAACCTCCTTCTCATCACTGGCTGTTTCCTTACTTTGTTGTCACAGTTATTCCCAGCTCAGTTTGGACTGGTGGACAGGGAAAAGCTAGCAATGCGAAAATAGTCATTTATTTCCAGTATGTACCAGGGGAATAGCTCCCTGTCCTGGGCATACCAATGTCTCTTGATTTTCCCAGTGCCAAATATGAAATTCTGCCTTCCCCAGAATCCATGAAAAAGTAGACATTTCTCTTAGGCAGGTTAGTTAATGAAGGAAATCGGCTAATGGGCGTAATATTGCATTGCCCTTTCGAATTGTGTTACCAAAATATAGAATTTTCTTCACTTCCCACCACCCCCTGCCCAAGAGATATTCACAGAATGTTAAGGCAAGAAGGGATCATCTAGTCAAACCCCTTAATTTTAGCAAAGAGAAAACCAGAAGTTCTTAATAGCCCTGAAATAATCTCCGCTCTTGCCCTCTTGCTGTGGCAAGTGGACATATGTGCAGAGGGATTCACTTTTGCACAGAAAGATTTCCAATTTGTTCTCCTTCCTTCTCAAAAATGTTTTAAGAGACTACTAAGTGAACTTAGGGACCTGCTGTCTTGCTTTCAGAACTCCCTGTGGAGGGAGGACAGGATTGCTCTTAGCATTCAAAGAGTTGGTTGGTTTCACCCAACTTGTTCAAAGAATCAGAGCCCTTTCTCAGCACTCAGAACATAGGATAGGGTTAGATCACAATACACAGTGCCAAATGCAAGGTTCTATTATAACTGTAGAACAAGGGAGTAGATGGTCTCCTATTTACCTCATTTATGCCATGCCAGACATAAGATATACAGGGAATCCCAAACAAAGTACTGAGGCAGTCTGTTCAAGTAGGAAAGGCACTGGATTTGGAGTCAGAGCATCTAGGCTCAAATCCTAGCTGTGCTACTTCTTCCTTATATGATCTTGGCCAACCTCACTTAACTGCTCTAGGCCTCAGTTTCCCCATTTGTAAAATCAGTGGAGTGGGGGAAGGCTGGACTATATGATTTCTCAGGCTCCTTCCAGCTCTAAAATCTACAATCTCCAAACAGGGGATATTAGTTACAATCTAGAAGCAGAGTAAGAGGTACCAAGAATATAGAAAAGTTTACTTGTAAATAAACCTAGTGAAACTTCTATGATCTGAGTTTCCTTAAACCTTCCCAAGTCTCCCATGATATTCCTGGACAAAAGAGTGTATTTCCTTCCTGGATAAAGATTTCCCTTTCTCTAGGAAAGCACAGCACCCAAGCTACCTTCCTATAGTCCAGGAATATCTTGGAATTCTGAATGTCTTAGAGAAGGCCATGATAGACAGCTTAAAGATATCAGTAAGCCCAAGAGAGATACGAATCAAGATTTTTTTTGTGTGCTATGAAAATTTGCCTTTTAATTAAGGTAAATTCATAACATGTCAACATAAAGATAACCCAAGTACTAGATTTCATTAAACTCCACAATATGTTAGTGAATGAAAATGTGCGTGTATACGTGCATACGTGTATGTGTTCCTTTACGGATCACTGAAAAGCAAATATCCAAATGAGGAAGATGGCTATCTGGCAGCCTAAGGCAAAAGGCATCTAAGAACTCTTCAGTCTCCAATGGCAGCCCTATACTGACACTGATGGTTTGAGGTAAAAGAAAGGCATAATAAACTCAGAAGAAGGACAAAAGGTAGATGAGCAGGAAAAGTTTTCTCAACTCAAGACATACTTGCAGATGTGGATCAATCTCAAATATGGTCTCGCCTCTTCGCATATCAGTTATTAACCAGGGGCCACCAGCTCTGTGGGGGAGAGACACATAATGGTAACTCAATGTGGCATGTACTTATTCTAGAAAGAAGCTAAAACCAAGTAGGAGTCAATTGGAGGACTTAACATTGAAGTGGGCATGACTGGGGTGGGGGAGCAGGATTGGAGTGAAACTACCCTACAGTTTACTCAGTTCCACTCTTGGACCCAGTGACTTTTTCAGTTGAAACAATCAATCTCTCCTTTTGTTTTTGCAGAGTTGGGAGATTATGGGTGCATATAATAGAAGATTTTTTTTTCCAACTGATTAGTTAGTCTTGATGAACTGTTCCCTGCATTTTTTATTCTTTGTTATTATTATTAAAAGGCTGGGGTGAGAGAGAAGAGACACCCTAGGAAATGCGGGTCATATAAAAAACAAAAGATATTTATAGAAACTTATTTTCTTTTAAAAAAAACATAAATTGGTTAGGGATATGCCATCAAATCACAGGGGGAACCCTCAATGAGAAAATTCACTGACTTCAGCTTTAATGACTAAGCTCCAGCAAGCAGCAGACCTTTCCTGGTTTCCCCTACCCTCAGCCACTAGTGCTTTCTTCATTTAGGTTATTTTATATGTACTTTGTATGTATCTGATCTACACACACACACACACATTCTCTCTCTCTCTGCTCACAGATAAGTTGTTCTTACCACTCTCTCTCTCTCTCTCTCTCTCTCTCTCTCTCTCTCTCTCTCTCTCTCTCTCTCTTTCTGCTCACAGATAACAAGTTGTTCTTACCACTCCACCCTCACACCTAATTCCCTAATTCAAAGGTAAGTTCCTTAAAGGCAGGGGCTGTTTTCATTTTGTCTTTGTAATCCCAGTGTTTGGCAAGGTGCCTGGCACACAGTAAACACTTAGTAAATTCTGGCTGATGATTAGTAGATAATGCCAGAGTTCATTACCAAAAGGGAGAGAGGACATAGCTTCTTAAAAGAGGTCCTACGCTAAGGATGAGCCCCTACCTCCAGGAATCAGGGGCCCTCCTTATTTGGCCTTTGCTTTACCATCACCACTATTCCAGGGCTTGAGGGAATTAAATCTAGATGCTAATGGCAGGGAAAGAAGGGTGGATAGTAAGGGTACCAAAATACTTACACAGGGACTGTTCGAAGTAGCTCAAGGATGCCCTGCCCATTCCACTGCTGGGCTGCATGCAGCTCTTCTGTGCAAACACCAACAATCTAAGATCCCAGAAACAAGATGTGGTTGTATATTAACAACTCTCTTTCCTTCCTGTTCCAGGAGAGTAGTCAGCCACCTAGAAACTTATGGGACAGAGCCATGTGGGAGAATCTAAGTCAACTATATCTGATGTGTCACAAGTTGGGGTTTAGTACCCCTGGAGACTGCCTCCTAGTTATCTCATCCTGCCTATGATAGGATAACCTCAAGATCTTGCTCCTAGAGTGCAAAGAAGGAAGGTGGAGGCCTAAGACGTTAAGAGAGTGAAATGCTCTAAATAGGACTCTCCATCTACCTTATACTCACTCTGAATCTTAAATCCCGGGTAAGATTACTGTGTTAGATGATCACAGTAATTATCTGTTCATTTATGGTCACACAGAACATAATCAAAGGTAACTATATTCCTCCTTCAGAACCATCACCAAAGTGGGTCATTATTTCATCCTCAGTGCCCAGTCAATTCTGAGAGGCTTATTTTCCTCAAAGAAAAGGCTAAGTGTATATATGATTATTGTTATTTATTCTTCACTTAATTTTTAAATAGACAAACTTAATAATCATTTAAGAAAAAATGCACAATTAAATAGTCACAAAACAAGAGACAAAATTTTATCCTGAACTCCTAAATTTTCAAGTGAGAGAATCAAACAAATTCAGTGGCATGTGTCTTCATGTAGAAGGGACCTCAGAGGCCAATCCCTTCAAATTTACAGTTAAAGAAACTGAGCCCCAGGGAGAGTAATTGAATTGCCCAAGGTTCCAGAGTTAGTAAGCACTGAAGGCAGGATTTGAATCCAGGTTCTCTCACTCAAGAGTCAGTGCATTTTCTCTTGTATCATACTGTACTAAGAGTTAGCAAAGAGAAAACAAGCACAAAATAAAAAAGTTTTTATTTTATGTCCCCTTCCAGGCCCACTGGAAGTTTTGTCTTATAGTGTATAGTTCTAATTTTTCTGATTTTACCCACTATCACCTCATGTAGTTTCTTCCATATTTCCTTGTATACTTCATACTCACTGCTTTCTATGGTACCAAAAGACACTATAATTTATTCAGCAATCCTCTGTTTGATATAGAGGTAGGCAGAACAGTTGTGAAACTTTTTGTGCAAACAGGTTCTTTTTTTTCTTGTTGTAATAGGATGTTTTTGGAATAGAGATCCAGTAATGGACTGAGAGAGGTCTAAAGGTAGGGTCAGTTTGGTGACTCACTGCCTTTTTTCATATTATTTTCTAAAATGTTTTGCAGTCCCACCGACTCTGTATAATTAGAGAGCCTATAGTCCCATGGCCCTGCTAACACTGGATAATATATGTATGTGTGTATATGTATGTATGCATGTATGTATATTTTATATATATTTGCTAGTCTAGTACGTATAAAGTGGTATCTTGTCAATGACTTGATTTACACTTTATTATTAAGAAATTTAAACATTTTCATATGTTTATTAAATTTATATTTCTTTTTTGGTAAATTGTTCAAATCTTTCCACCATTACACTACTGGGCAGGGTGTAGAGATAGCTGTCAGTTCCTTATAGATCCTGAACGCTAGAATTTTATCTAACATTTCACATTTTTTTCCCCAATCTGCTTTTCTTCTAATTTGAGATGTTGTGCAAAATTATTTTATGTTTATTCAAATCTAGTGATTTTCTCTAATGATTTCCTCTATTTTGCTGATAAAAATGTTCTTCAGAGCTAAATGATATAAATTGTCTCTCCTTTCAGTTTAAAATTTTAAAAAACTTAGACTGTTGATTCATTTACAGTTTCTATTTAGTTTTTAATGAAGTAATATTTTTTGGAGTGTGGATTTATCAGACATTATCTTTTAGACACACTGGATTATATTTCTGGGTTTTCTATTCTTTCTCATTAATGTATTTCTGTTATTTTTTCAGCACCAGATAGTGTCTATAATTATTTTCTAGTATTCTGTTATCTGGTAGTGATGGTCTACAAAACTTAATTGAAAAGAACCCAATAATCACATGAATCATTATGTTTCCATAAGTCTCTGCATCACCCATGACACATAGGGCTGATGCATGTCCCATCTTGGGGAGACTGAGAATTGTCAATTGCTAGATTCATCCCTATTGATTTTTGACAAAATATATTGCCTTTATTCTTCTAGTAGCTCTGCTTCCAGAATTCTGGGCCTTCTTTCTCATCTAAGTAGACCTTTCCCTCTCTTCCTGTCTTTTGGGAGCTGGTTAAGTTATATAAGCACCACTACTTGATTCAGAATTCCCCTATTTTTACCTGCAGGAAGATAACCAACCCAAAGGGAGTCTGCACAGGTTGCATCTGGGGGTCCTCAGTCAGGAGCATGTGCTGGATTCTTGACTCACTATTATCCAAAGGGCTATGCCAGGATACATGGTCACCACTACAGAAGGTGTTTTCTGCAAGACACAAAAATAGTAACTCAAAACTTTATGATGCCTTAAATTTTACAAAGTACTTTCCTTACAACAAACCCTTGAAGTAGGCAGTGCAAGCATTATTACTGCCATTTTGCAGAAGAGGAAACTGAGATTCAGAAAGGAAAAGACTTCTAAAAGCACAAAGTTATATGCCCCCTCCACTGAGATAGCAAGATACAGTATTTATATTCTGAACTGAACCTGACCTAGAGTCAAGCTACCATGAAACAAGCTGGGCATATTCTTTTAAAGATGAATAAATACTTGAGGGTTCAGGTACTTCTTTCATTCACATATACTAACTCAACTGATCAGCTATGGATGAAAAAAGGACAAAGCCACCAGTCAGATAGAGCAAAGGCCCAAGAAGACCACTTCCCCCCAGTACTCTAACACATTTAATTTCTGGAGGGGGTGTTGGTAAAGAAAATGGAAGGCAGAATCAGGAAAGGAGATCACCGGTTTCCTGAGCAGTAGGGCTAGCCCTGGCATTTAATTCCATCTTGCTAAAAGGAAACAAAATACTATAAATGAAAAAAACAACAATCCCAAAACAAACCAAATAAAAAAAAACAACAAACCTGTGACAATAATCAAATCCTTCCTGCAACACCCTCATAAAAATGAAAACGGATTTCTGTACTACTGAGTATAGTAGTTTTCTTTCATTATTAGCCCAAATGAGTTGCTAAATCATGTTTCTACCTTCACAACAACTCCAACATCTGACTGCTCTTACAACTACCCACCTTAGTTCAAGACTTAACCATCCCTAGCTTAGATTATTACAATGGCCTCCTGATCTTTTCCTTAAATCTCTCCTTATTCCAGAGTCCATTCCATCCACTGCTGCCAAAGTGGTTTTCCTTCAGCACAAATTTGACTATGTCACTCTCCTACTCAACCAACTCTACTTGTCTGGACAACTCCTATTGCCTGTAAGATAAAATATAAATTC
The DNA here is from genome assembly GCA_028646515.1 of Pseudochirops corinnae. Classification (NCBI taxonomy): domain Eukaryota; kingdom Metazoa; phylum Chordata; class Mammalia; order Diprotodontia; family Pseudocheiridae; genus Pseudochirops; species Pseudochirops corinnae. The sequence continues at coordinate 121,375,130 of CM053589.1, forward strand.
TTCCTATTTACTTTTAAAGCCCTTTATAACTTTGTCCCACAACCCAGCATTTAAACCGCATTGTACTTTCACACTTCCTGTACCCTGAAATCCAGCCCAACTGGCCTTCTTTCTTAGACATGGCATGATCTCCTGTTTCTGGGTCTTTGCATCCTGGCTGACCTCAATTACCTGGAATGCACTCTCTCCTCACCTCAGTTTTCCTCACTTTAAGAGGCAGCTCAAACACCACCTTCTACATGAAATAGATTCCCTGCAACTGTTAGGGTGCCCTCTCCCAAAACATGTTGTAGTTAACTGCTCCATATTTATTCTCTATATGCTTATATATGCACTTGCTATCTTTTCCATTACAGAATGCAAGCTCCTTGAGAATAGGTATTGTTTCTTCTACTTTATGAATATCTTCAGCACCAAGCTCGGTTGCCTGGCACATTGTAGGTACTTAAATATTTGTTAACTAACTAATCGATCTAGGAGTTTTTATAATTCACTAATATTTAAGTGAGGTGAATAGGTTCCCTCAGGATTTAGGAATTTTGTAAAGGTCCTAAAAATCTGAAGAAAATAGCAACTCTAGCTAGTCAGAGCATTCATACTCTACCAGATAATTACTCTCAGCTTCTCATAACACGGAGGAGAAGCCAACAAGAACAATACATTTTTTTACCCTTTAATATGATTTAGAAAATCATCAACAAACATAAACATTTCCATATGCAAATGTTAGATGGGGCTTCTATACAAAATTATGATTATTACATACAGTTTTAAAAAATATATTAAATACAATCACATTGATCTGCTTGTCTGTCTCCTTTTGAACTTTCTTCTGCTTTGATGTTCATATTTTTAAAAATATTTCAGTGATGTACTTTTTTGGGGTATCATTATTACTAACCTCTCTTTTCCCACAAAAACCAATTTAAAAAATATTTAAAAAGGAAAAAAAAAACACCGATCCGAAGTAGTTTCTGTCTTCACTTGACCTAAATAGGAGATTAAATAACAACACACATTTTGTTCCTATTCATAAAGTTCCAAAATTACAATCATTGTCTTTTCCATTCACATGACTAGCTTCATGTTATTAGCCACCAACCTTCCAAGATGTCAGAAAAGAAAACAAGCACATGTCCTGAGTTCATGTAGAGGAGGTAGCACAGCATCATATAGTATGAACCCCAACTTACCACCACCTAATGAATTTACTCTTCTTCTATATCCTCACCCCAGTGAATTAAGTGGCAAAGCAGCCTGTCTTCTTTTATTTTGTGTGCTTTCTGAGTATATGCTTTTGTATGCTTGTAAATGTGTGTAACAAGAGCCAACAGATGGGATTGTTAGGAAAAGAGCAACAGCACAGGACAAGTACAGTTTTCCTCATTAAATGAAGGGAGGCAGAAGAGGAATCTAACCTAAAACGTGTTCAAAGCATCACAGAATCAAAGAAATCGCGAAAGGTCTTAAAGGTCATTTAGTGTAACACTTTCATACAGATGAGGAAACAAGAGGCTGAGGGACATGGAATGACTTACCCCAAATCATGTTAAATTAGTCAGAAGCAGAGCTGGAGCTAGAACCCAGGTCTCCTGACTCTAAAAATATTCTTTTTATTATAGCCTGCTGCAGCTCCTGGATGGAAGGTACTTTGGATGAAGATGGTGACTGGTCATCTACAAAGAGAACAGGAACCATCTGATTTCTCTTTGAAGGGCCAGGAGCTAACAGCACTTGGTTTATCTCACTTAGGCCTAACAAATTCTTCCCAGCAGATGGCCCTAGTGCACTTAGTTCGGAAGACTGCTTAGTTCTTGCTGTACTGACTTGATTTCTTAAGAACTTCAGAAACATACTTAAAAGAATGGCAGTTAAACTTACCCTGGAAACAGTTGCTTAGAAAATCTGGAACCATAGCTTTTTATTTGAACTGACAATAGTTTATTTTTTCAAATGAAACTAATATTTTATTACAATTTTAACAAAAATACATAAATCTCAAAAATACAATAAAAATGTTTCAAATAATCATTAAAACATACTCACTGTCATAGGATCATAGAGTTACAGACATGAGTAACCTAAACAGCCATCTAGTCCAACCCTCTCATTTTATGATTTTGACATTTTTTTTTTAAAACTCTGAACTTAACACAAAGCAAAACACAGAAAGAGGCGGTACTGGACTTGGAATCAGGAAGACAGGGGTTCAAAACCAGTTTCAGACACTTCCTAGCTATGAGAAACTAGGCAAGTCACTTAATGTTCTCTAGTCTAATATGTTAACCTGTAAAATGAAGGTAATAATCGTACCGACCACTAATGGTTTTTGTGAGGATGAAATGAGATATTTGTAAAGTGCTCTGCAAACTTTAAAGTGACCATTAGTGCTACGTAATAATAATTATTTTTCTCTTCTTCCTCTTTCCATACTGCTTGGGATTTTTGGGAGGGGAGGTGGGGGAGAAGTCTAGAATAAATTCAACCTGTTCCTTTCAAAACTGTTCTGCTTGTCTGTGCTTCCATCTGAACTACCATCTATACTCATCTGTTGCCTTTAAAAATGTTTTCATTTGTCTTCTTTTTTTCTTGTCTCTTCTTTTTTGTCATTACATTCAATGCATGCCCTGCTGCCCCCCCCCCCCAACCCTTGCCCAATTTAAAACAGAAAAGGAGAAAAAACAAACAAAAAACTCCTTGTAACAAATAAGCATGGCCAAGGAAAACAAATCCAAACAATTACCATATCCAAAGAAGGTATGTCTCTTTCCTCAACTTGAGTCCATCACCTCTCTGGAGGTGGAAAACATGCTTTATCTTAAGTCTGCTGGTCACTTCTTTGATTAGAGTTCTTAAGTCTTTCAAAATTGTTTATGTTCTTGTAAAAAAATGTTTGATTTTTGCTTACTTTATTCTCCATTAACTCACAGTACCCAGGTTGAGTTAATAGAGAATAAAGTAAGCAAATGAGTTTATTATGGAACAATACTATTTTATTATATTAATTAATGTCAATATATTATTTATAATACATTAATATATAATATTAATAACTTAAATATTTATTATATTAATATACTATATTTTAACCAGCCACTCCCCAATTGATAAGTACTCTCTTATAGTTCTTTTCTTCTCTTTTAATTAACCCTTTGGAATCAGAAGAAAGCACTGTCACTGTATAAATTATTCCCTTGACTCTTCTCACTTCATTTTGTATTAGTTTTTAAATCCCAGAATTCTCTGAAATTCTCTCTTTTGGCAAAATAATATTTCATTTATTCATATACCACAATTTGTTCAGTCATTTCCCAAACAGAAAATACGACTTTAATTTCTAGTCCTTTTCCTTTCCTTTTAATATGCCCCTTGGGATCAAAAAGTTTGTTTTGCTTTCAACAATTCTCATTCCAGTATTATTTTCCCTCTTAACTGTCTTCTCCTAAGTCTTGCTTGTTTCCCTAATGAATCTGATATATGTCTACACCCAACTCTGTGTGTGTGTGTGTTCAATCCTCTTTTGTCCAGTTAACATATGATGCTCACTCACCCCCACTTCCTTCTCTCCAAGTTTGTATACTGTTCTGCTCATGTGCCCAAATTATAAGAAATATCGAATTCCACCCATCTTTCTATTTTCTACACTAGTGCATTCTTTTTATACTTGCTTTTCTTTTTCTTCTTCAAAACCTTAGAACAAAATCAATCCAACCCCAGATCCTCTTTTTTTCTTATTTAACTCCCTCAATACCCCTTTGAAGACATTAAGGTTCCTCTATTATAACATATCATCATATGTTGTACCATCATGTCTAATTCTTCATGCCTCTATGGGCCATACAGTATGTGGGATTTTCTTGGCAAGAATATTGGAGAGGCTGCTATTTCCTTATTCAGTGGACTACGGCAAATGGAGGTTAAGTGACTTGCCCAGGGTTATATAGCCAGTAAGTGTTCGAGGTAAACATTTGAACTCAGTTCCTTCCTGACTCCAGGCCCAGTGCTCTATCCACTGAGCCATCTAGCAGTCTACATCATCATGAAGTGCCATCTAATCTGTCAAATAAATTTATCTTCCTTGAATTTCTGCCTAGTTCAAGTACCCAGCTTTGATCTTTTCATTGGGAATGGCTGAAAATCCATTTTTCCATTAAAGAGTACATTCTCTCCCCACCCCCCATCCCCTGGTAGGATTACACGCAGCTTTGCAAGGTAGGTTATTCTTGGTTGTAATGGCTATAGATGTTTTGCTTTCTGGAATAGTGTATTTTAAGATTTCCTCTTATTTTCAGCAGAAGCTACCAGGGCTTGAGTGATTCTGTGATCCTTTGGTACTTGAACTGCTGTTTCCTTGGATGCTTGCGTTATTTCTTTTCTTTGACATAAGGGCTCTGGATTTTGCCTAGGACTTTTCCTTTCTGAGTGATCGGTGGATTCTATTTTTCACTTTGGCCTCTAGTTCTTATAGATGTGTGTAGTTCCATTTATAAATTCTTCTAAAATTTTTTTAATTATGGCTTTCAGGGAGTTTGAGGAGTTTTAGATTATCTCTCCTAGACCTATTTTCCAAATTAGCAATTTTTTATAATCTTACCTTCTTTTTTAAAAAAAATCTTTTGATTTTGTTCTAATATCTTTTCCTGTCTCATGGATATCAATGATTTCTTAGCTGATCTAAATTTCCTTAGCTGATTTATTCTTAGCTGATCTAATTTTCCTTAGCTAATTTATTCTAATTTTCTGTGCGTCTGTTACTTGGGAGTAAAGATTTACCACTTCCTCCTCTCATAAGCTATTTATTCTTTTTCCACTTCTTTGCTTTGGAAATTTTATTTCCCATTTTAATCTCTTGCTTCACTTCTAGATATTCATGAAATCCTTGTGGAAAATTTATTTGTTCCTGGAGTTATTTTTGTCCTTATAGGCTGAATTCTGGGGTACATTTATATCCTCATAATTCTGTATAGCAATTTTATTTTCTGCTTGCTTATCTCTCTAACTGTATACCCAGCATTAAATCTTTATACCAGGGTCAGTCCTTATTCTCTACTGTACTTCTGGGTGAGGTGTTGGCCTTCCTTGGTCTCTGCCTGAGTCACCTGTGTCCTATCCCCGGGATTAGCACTAGGTATGGGGTCTTGGGTCTTCGAGTTTCACAGCACTAGGTCTTCAGAATTCTATATGGCATCTCAGGAGAAAGTGCTGAAGGTCTGTCTGCTGTTTGCAGACTGATTACTACCACTCCTAGAGCCTTCAGAGGTCCCTAGTGTAAGTTTTAGGGCAGTTAGGTGGCACAGTAGATAGAGCACTGGGCTTGGAACCAAGAACGCCCGAGTTCAAATCCAGTCTCAGACACTTATTAGCTGCATGACCTGGACAAGGCACTTAACCCTGCTTGCTTCTATTTCCTCATCTGTAGAAGAAGGCAGAGAATGGCAAACCATTCTAGTATCTTTGCCAAGGAAACCCCAAATGGGTCACAAAGTGTCAGACATGACTGAACAACAAAGCAAAGGTTTCTGAACATGCTGGAACCTTCTCAGAGGAGTCCTCAGCTCTTGCTGCTTCCAGATACAGGCCCTTGTAGACTACAACCATCTGTCTCAGGACACCCTGGGAAGACGCAAGTTTACTTGCCAGCATTGCTGTTGGCTTTACTTGCTGCCTCCTTTCCTATTGCCTATAGACTTCTGATTGACCTCCTGTGAAGCTCTGGGGTAGATGAAATACCTTACCATAGTTTCTCACAAGATTTTTGGATCATCACTCAGTCTAGTGTAAATAAACCTTTTGTTGTGGAAGGTATAGGGAAACTGGGTTGCTTGCTCAGTTCAGGCAGTCATATAGGCCCAGTAGTTTAAAAGACAAGAACAAAACCCCCCAAACGACCTAAAAAAAAAAAACACTCAAAAAGCATTGTTTTGAAGTCAGAAGGTCTGCTTTAAATCCTACCTCTAGTCAAATCAACATGAATTTTTTAAGTACCTACTACATGTCATGCACTGTTAAGCACTGAGGACACAAAGAAAGGGGAACCCCAACCCCCACCAAAAATGGAAAACAAAAACAGTTCCTGCTCTCAAGGAGTTCACAGTCTAATGGAGGAGATAACATGCAAACAGTTATATATAAGATAATCAGGAGATAAACTCAGAGGAAAGGCACTAATATTGAGGACTGGAAAATGCTTCTTATAGAAGGTGGGATGAGCTGAGACTTGAAGAGCACTAAGGAAGCCAGGATGCAGAGATGTAGAGAAAGATGAAGGCATGCAAGACAGTGAAAATGTCTGGGGTACAGAGATAGAACTTCTGGTTCACAGAACAGAAAGGAAGCCAACATCACTGGACTACGGAGTATATGGGGTGACTAAGATGTAGTAAGTCTGGAAAGGTAGCAGAGGGCCAGGCTAGGAAGGGTTTGAACACCAAATAGAGGAGTTTATATTTGATCCTGGAGGCAACATAAAGTTACTTGAGTTTACTGAATGGGGATGGCGGGGGGGGGGGGGGGGAATCATGGTGAGACTTGTTCTTTCAGAAGACAATCTGATAGGCAAATGGAGAATGGACTGGAGTGGGGAGAGACAAGGCAGGGAGACTAACCAAAAGGCTACTGTAATAGTCTAAATATGAGAGTGATGAGGGGTCTGTACCACAGGAAGAGCAGTGTCAGAGAGGAGAAGGAAGTGCATATGAGAGATTTTACAAAAGAAACAAATGATAGGATTTGGCAGTCGATTGGATATGGGGAGTGAAAATGAATAGTCAAGGATGACATGTAGGTTTCCACTGTGGGCAACTGGATGGTGGTACTGGTGACAGTAAGTTAGACAGAAAGTGAAGTTAGTAAGAGGGAAAGTTTTGGGGGAAAACATAATGAGTTGAGTTTTGGACTTATTGAGTTTAATATGTCTATGGGACAGCCGGTTCAAGATGTCCAATAGGCAAATGGAGAGATGTGAATAGGCTGATGGGGAATGTTGGAGAGAGTAGAGATCAGGAGAGAGGTTAGGGCTAGATCCAAGAATCATCTGCACAGAGATGATAACTGAAACCATAGGAACTGATGAGATGCCTAGGAGCAATAGTTTAGAGGGAGAAGAGAAGAATGCCCAGGACAGAGTCTTAGGGAGACAATGAGTGTGACCTGGATGAATATCCAGCAAAGGAGACTAAGAAGAAGCAGTCAGATAGGTAGGAGAAGAACCAAGAGAGAAGAGAGTACCGAGAGTCAAAGACAGTGTCAAAGGCTAAGAGGTGACCAAAAGAAAGGGCCATGACACTTACCAAATAAGACATCAACTTTTAAGTCTGGAGACAGCTGTTTCAGCTGAATGAAGAGGTGAGAAGCCAGACTGTTAAAGAGAAAATAAAGAGAGTGAGAGGAAAGGAAGTGGAAAGCATAGATTATATAGATGGCCTTTTCAAGAAGTCTAGCCACAAAAGGGAGAAAAGATATAAGATGATAGTTAGTGGAAATGGATGGATTAAGGGAGGGTTTTTTGAGGATGGGGAAGATCCACAGGCATGTTTATAGGCAGTAGGGAAATAACCAACAGACAGGGAAAGAATGAAGATTAGAGAAGGGGAGGATGACAGAGGGAGCAAACTGCTGTAGAAGATGGTATAGAATGGGATCACTTGTGCATGTAGAGGGGTTTGCCTAAGACAGGAGTAGGGCCATCTCTTCATGTGAGACAGGAGTGAAGAAGGAAACAGTGGTATAAAGCATCTGGGTGATGATATGTTCTGAGAAGGAAGGAAGAGGGAACTCTTGGTAAATATGCCTTAAGGGGGCGGAGCCAAGATGGTGGCATCAACATATCGCAGCTCTCACATAGCCACCCCAAAATACCCATAAAATAGGACTCTAAACCAACCCTAAAACTCCAAAATGTACACAAAGATACTTCCCACTAAAGTCAGCTCGGCTACGTGGAACCATATCAGCACTGCGAACAGAAACCAGCCTGGCCTGAAGCCTCCGCTATGCCCTGGGAGCAGCTGGGCGGGAGGAGCCTCTCAGGTGAGCGGATTAGCACCAGCTGTGAGTGGGGATTGCGAAAGGGGGAGATAAGCAGTCTGGACGAAAGGCCTCCAGAGCGGAAAAGCGCAAGGCAGAAGTTTTGCACCCGCCTCCGCGTTGTAGCTTCCCGCACGCAGCCTGCAGACAGCAGGGGGATTGAGCGATTGTTCTCAGGCCAAGAGCTCTCGCGTTGAGCGGCCTGGATCTGGATCGCCGTCTTGGGCCTCGGTCTTGGAGTCTTCACTATCCAGTCAGCTGGAAGTAATTAGGAAGAGTTCCCAGCATCTTCCTGAGAGCTACGGCAGCCAGGAGGACCCCAGCGATTTGGGACACAGCTTTCCCTTCTGGAAGCAGAGCCCCATAGAGATTTAAAAAAAATCACGGTCTAAACAACCATGAGTAAGAATAAGCATAAGAACCAAAATAAGAACAGCTCCCAAACCCTAGATTCCTTCTTTGGGGAAAAGAAAGATCATGGGAGAGAGAGGGAGGAGGAGAGCGCAGCCAGAGCACCCCCACCAGGGGCCTCCAATAATCATGAAGAATGCCTTAAAGCTAGAGATGAGCTGAAGAAGGATCTTCAAAACCAAA
>CM053589.1:121384248-121400165 GCA_028646515.1 Pseudochirops corinnae
TGAAGGAATTATTCCCTTCAGTGAGCTTTTGAGATTCTTTTTCCATCTGGCAAATTCGACTTTTTAAGGCATTCTTCTCCTCATTGGCTTTTTGGGCCTCTTTTGCCATTTGAGTTAATCTGTTTTTTAAGGTGTTGTTTTCTTTAGTATTTTTTTGGGTCTCCACAAGTATCCTTTTTTTTTTTAACCCCTTGTGAAGCTATATATTATCCTTTGCCCTTTCTAGTAATATGACAGATAGAGACAGTACTGCCAAGAATTGCAGAATGGAAACCAGGCCCAAACTCAGGCATTAAAAATTTTTTTCCCAATTACACATAAAAATAATTTTTAACATTTTTTTTAAATTTTGAGTTCTAAATCATCTTCCCTTCTTCCTCTCCCCCTTCATTGAGAACACAAGCAATTTGATATGTTATACATGTGCAGTCATGCAAAACATATTTTTATATTAGTCATGTTGTGAAAGAAAACACAAACCACCCAAAAAAACCCCAAGAAAATAAAGTTTTAAAAAAGTATTCTATGATCTACATTCAGACTCCATTAGTTCTTTCTGTGGAGATAGGCCACATTTTTCATCATAAATCTTTTGAAGTTGTCTTCGATCATTGTATTGCTGAGAATAGCTAAGTCATTCACAATTCATCATACAGTACTGAGATTAACTCTGTACACCTTTCTCCTAGTTTTGCTCCCTTCCCTTTGCATCAGTTCATATAAATATTTCCAGGTTTTTTTTTCCTGAAGGCATTTTTTCCTGAAAAGAATGCTCATTATTTCTTATTCTTGCTCATCATTTTTTATAGCACAATAGTATTCCATCACAATTATATACTACAGCTTGTTCAGCTGTTCGCCAATTGATAGATATCCCCATAATTTCCAATTCTTTGCCATGGTAAAAAGGGTTGCTATAAGTATTTTTGTGATATAGATCCTTTTCCTTAAAAAAAAAAATCTCCTTAGATTACAGACTTAGTGGTGGTATTGATGAGTTAGAGGGTATGCGCAGTTTTATAGCCTTTTGAGTAGTTCCAAATTGCTCTCTAGAATGGTTGGACAAGTTTGCAATTTGACCAGTAGTTCATTAGTATCCCAATTTTCCCACATCCCTGCCAACATTTGTTATTTTTCTTTTCTGTCATATTAGCCAGCCTGATAAGTGTGAGGTGGTACCTGAGAGTTGTTTTAATTTGCATTTCTCCAATCATTGCTTATTTAGAGCATTTTTTCCATATGATTTTGATAGCTTTAATTTCTTCTAAAAACTGCTAGTTTATATGCTTTGACCAATGTAATAGTAATGTAATTTGATCTCTTTGTATTAGCAAAGCTAACAGGTACTTAGCACCTAGTTTGAAATTAACTAGATCAAGCCTCTGTTAAGAAGCAGGGTGTGTGAACCCCTGTTGCTGACATAACAGGAAGTTGCTGAGGTAACAGGAAGGGGCAGAGCAGGGAGGAGCTAATGGGTATATAAGGAGAATCCCTAGCTGGAATTTCAGATCTTCTTGCAACCAGGTTCCAGAGGCTGAAGAAGAGAGGCCCATGCTGGAGAGAATGATTTTTTTTTTTTTTGAGAACCTGGATGAAGTGATTTTTGATTCTGGGAACCAGCTGAAACTTCTGCTGAATCCAAGGGCCAGCTGGAGCTGCTCCGAGGAGCTGCTGAGTCCGAGGTCCAACCAAGCTGCTGAGGATTTCCAAGGACTAGCCAGAGCTGCAGAAGACTGAGGAAGCATGACTGTGGTCCTAGTATTTTGTCTGTTTGTGGCTTTGTTAAGCCTTGATTTCCTGGGAACAGAGACTATGGAGGATTTAAGGTGGACTGGACATTGTGAGCTTTAGCGTGGAACAGGAACTGCACAGAGACCTGGACAAGCAACTGGAAGCTGTCTGCCTTTGAACCTAGGTGGCAGTTTGGTGAATCCAGGTAGGGGCTGAGACCATGGAAGGGGATCCAGGGAATCTGAGAGCCTACACCAAGTCAAGCTGAAAGACTTTACTTGGATACTGTGTACTGACTGAGAAGACTGTGATTTACTTGTGACTAAGGGGTGGATGGCTTGTGTTTTTTCTGATGATTGAATAGTGAATGATCTCTGAATGGTGACTGATTTCTAATTTGGTGTGCCCCATGAATGGAGAACTTTAACTTTTGTATTTTGTGACCCCTAAGGAGGCAAGCCTCCTTAAGGATGATTGAATCATTGAGTTGATTGAATGATTGAGTTACTAAGTGATTGACTGACTAAATGATTGTACCTTGTTCAAAACTATGTGATCACTGTGGTGAAAATTATGTGGCCATTTTAGCGATAAGTTGTTGTGAATGCTGTGTTTGTATTTTCTGTGATAAATTGTAATATTGTGAATCCTGTATTTTGATTTTCTGTGAATGTTTTGCCCTGATATGTTATTGAATAAATAGAGTGTTCACTATACTATGTAATCAGAACCTTGAAAGCTGTTCGCAGCAGCCATCCTATGGAAAGTTTCTCTTGCTTGGTTTTACAGCCACTTACCAATTTTGGGTAATGACTCATATTCTTACAGATTTGACTCAGTTCTCCATATATTTGGGAAATGAGGCCTTTATCAGAGAAACTTGCTATGACATTTCCCCTTCTTCCCCTCTTCCCCCATTTCCTGCTTTCCTTCTAATCTTGACTGCATTGGTTTTGTTTGTGTAAATCCTTTTTAATTTAATGTATTCAAAATTATCCATTTTACTCCTGTAATGTTTTCTATCTCGTTTGGTAATAAGTTCTTCCCTTATTTATAGATCTGACAGGTAAATTATTCCATGCTCCTTTAATTTGCTTATGATTAGGAGATTTAGTCATTTTTTATGATTAAACCAGGTACCCATTTTGACCTTATCTTGGTATATAGTGTGAGCGGTTGGCCTATGCCTAGTTTCTGTCAAACTGCTTTCCATTTTTCCCAGCAGTTTTTGTCAAATAATGAGTTCTTGTCCCAAAAGCTTGGGTCTTTGGGTTTATCAAATAGTAGATTACTATGATCATTTACTACTGTGTATTGATGACCTAATCTATTCCACTGATTTACCATTTTATTTCTTAGTCAGTACTAGTTTCTTTTGATGATTACTGCCTTGTAATACATTTTGAAATCTGGTATGGCTAGGTTACCTTCCTTCAAATTTTTTTCATTGATTAACTTGGGCACTATTAAGGAAAAGTAGTGTCAGCAAGCCTAGAAAGTGGGTTTTTGGTTTGTTGTTGTTTTTAGCAAGGTGGGATTTGGGTTTGGAAGACCAACGTTACCCTTTCTCTATTTTATGTCTAACTGTATTGAAGTTTATTCTGCAGGTTAGAAGACCCTAGTCTTTTACCTATCCAGCCAGTGGATAGGAATAGCACTGGCATGCCCTTTTGACATTTACAGGGAGTAGGGGTATGTTGTTGATTTAAAGAGACCAGAAAAACAGCATCCTATTAAATCAACCTGGTATTAATATAACCAGCACAGAAAGTTAGTACTCTAAATTCAGTTTTAAACACAGGCTATGTATGATGATAAGAGTTTACCTGGCCCATTTTAGTTATCATTTAGTCTGCCAATGCTGCAGTTTGTTCTTGGTGCCTACTTGTCTCTGACCACTATTTTCTCACCTCAAGGCAATTTCCTCATTCTGCATAGCTCTTTTAAGATGGAAATATTTTGTAAACCCCAGAGCACTAAATAAATGTGTTATGGGGGCAGAGCCAAGATGATGGAGTAGAAACAGTACTTCTGCGCTACTCCAGCTTCCACCTCCTCCAATACGTGTAAAAAAAATGACTCTAAACAAATTTTAGAGCTACAGAACCCACAAAGTGACAGAGAGAAACAAATCTCCCACTGAAGGAAGCCCGGCAGGCTGGCAGGAAGGGTCCATTGCAGCACGTTGGGAGCGGAGCACAGTCCCGCCTGAGCAGTGGTTTTAGTCCCAGGGCGGCCCCCACCAGCTGTGGCTGGAGCAGCCTTCATGAGAGTAAATAACCAGCAGCCATAGGGGTTTCCAGACTTCTCAATCCATAAATGCCAAAGACAAACTAAAAGGTCAGTGTGGAATGTTGTTGGTCCAGGGGGAGATAGAAGAGTGCAGTCCGGTTGCGAAGTGGTAGAGGCACGGTGGCTGCAGCCGCTTCCACATGGCTGCTTCAAAGCTCCTGGCCTGCAGATTGTAAGGGGGCCAAGCAGCCATTCAGAGGATAATTGCTCTTGCTTTGACCTGCTTGGATTGGGATGGCGGTCTTGTGTGGTGGTCCTGGGGTGTGTGACCAGTGAGCCAGAGCGTGTGGGGGATCTAGAGAGGATGCCCATCTAATATCTGTGGCAGCTGCAAAAACCCCAGCAATTTGGGACATAGCTCTCTCCATTCTGGAAGCAGAGTTCTACTGTGGCAAAGAACTCAAAAATCAAGTCAGCCAAATGGCTGCCAATATGAGCAAGCAATGGAAGCACAAACAGACAATAGAATCCTTTTTGGGGGACAAAAAGGATCAAGGCGTGGAGTGGGAGGAAGACAGTGGAGTCAGAACTCCTGTATCAAAAGCCTCCAAGAAAAATATGAATGGGTTATAGGCTATGGAGGAGCTCAAGAAGGATTTTGAAAATCAGGTAAGAGAAGTGGAGGAAAAATCGGGAAGAGAAATGAGAATGATGCGAGAAAACCATGAAAAGAGAGTCAACAACCTGACTGAAGAAAATAACACCTTAAAAAATAGATTAACTCAAATGGCAAAAGAGGCCCAAAAAGCCAATGAGGAGAAGAATGCTTTAAAAAGCTGAATTTGCCAGAAGGAAAAGGAATTTCAAAAACACACTGAATAACTCCTTCAAAATTAGATTGTGACAATTGGAAGCTAATGACTTTATGAAAAATCAAGATGCTATAAAACAGATACAAACAGATGAAAAAATAGAAGGCAATGTGAAATATCTCACTGGAAAAACCACTGACCTGGAATATAATAGATCCAGGAGAGATCATTTAAAAATTATTGGACTACCTGGAAGCCATGATCAAAAAAAGAGCCTAGACAACATCTTTCAAGAAATTTTCAAGGAAAATTGCCCTGATATTCTAGAACCAGAGGGCAAAATAGAAATGGAAAGAATTCACCAAACACCTCTTGAAAAAGATCCCAAGGTCACAAGGCCCATGTGCCGCCACCCAAAGATTAGAGAGGTGCATGCATGCGGGGCGGGGCACATTGTGGGCGCTCGGAGGACTACGCGGGCCGGCGCGAAGGACAGCCGGTGGTTAGCAGCACGATGGGGCTAGCGCATGACAAGGCCCCTGCCACTTGCCACAGCTTTTCTGGGCAGGAGCAACAGGAGAGGCCGAAACGCAGCTTAGCCTCGTTAGGCCGTCCATAAGAACGGGCACCCTTGATAGGCCGTGAAAGGCGCAGGTCGGCTTCACTAGGCCAGCTGCAGAGTGCAGGCGCGGACTGGCCGGCGCCCGACACCTCCGGCCGGGATGGAGGAGGAGTGCGCCCCGGAGCCGCCGTCCGATCACCTGCCGTCGCCCACATGGTCGCCGATGATGAACTTGAAGTCCCGGGTGACCTCGACGCCGATGTCGCCGAAGCGCAACCCCTTCTCACACAAGCTCCCGGACACGCCATCCGACAAGGGCTGGGTCCTTTACCCCGCTGAGACGCTGCTGGGGATCCCGAGCCCGGGCCCTTCCGAGCCGCCCCCGGAGGTCCTGGTCGCTGCCACCTCCCCGAAATTGGACTCCAACGTGGTGACGTTCCTGTCTCAGTGGGCAGATGACAACCTCTGACTCATCTGGAACATTAGTACTGGAATGGCAGTAGCAGGAGTCATGTTGTTTGCAAGAAGTATTAAATTGACATCCAAATTTGTAAGTCCTTCAGATATTCCTGTAGAATTTATTAAAAATCACGTTAAATTACGAGGACAACTACGCCAGATCACTGCACAGGGGCTGGAATTGGAGCATGTTCCCATTAGCATCCCTATAATTTCATCATGGAGAAGGCAGCCGTGTGGGTTTTTGCTGATAAAGCTAGCTGGAGTGGAGCTCACTGAGGCTGGTCACCTGTGGTTGAGAAAGGAGTTAAAACCTTTCCAAATACTGTGGTTCCAGCTACTGGCAAGGAACAACTCATCACTTATTTGCCACATGTTGATGAATAGAGGCTTTTATTTTACTGTGAGTTTGAATGAAGAGATTTTGAGAAGAGGGCTGGCAAAACTATTCTTATCAAAGAACTAGATCATAACTCTAAGGTATATTGGGCAATTCACAGAAACCTACTAAAAGCAGAGCTACAGGCCTTAAGAAGAGGAGAAGGAATTTGGAAAGAAGATACTGAGAAGTCAAGTTATATAGAGAAATTTAAAGGTTCATGGAGAGAAATATGGAATGAAGACAGTCCTTTGAAGAGAATATCATTATGGGATTTGAACCTAAAGAGAAAATCCCATTATGAAATGTTAAAGAGCCAATGTGAAAAATATAAAGACAAATTAAGCAATTCCAGTTGTGTGTTGAAGGTCAGAGAGTTTCTGAGTCGCATGAAATTTGGTAAAAGATAGTGTTTCACTATTGGAAGATTTCTAGAGGTCACGTAATTGGAAAATACCTTAGAAGTTGTGGAGTTATTTATGTTTTCTTGAGAAGTATTGATGAGAAGGTCCCAGATGATCAGAGTTGTTAGACTTCATAACAACAAAAAGTCTAAGGGGTTTTGAATGTTTAAAAAAAGATGAGTTTTGTATATTTTAGACTGGAATTTAACTGTGGTGAGTATGCGTTTTACGTGCTTTTGTGGAAATGAAAAATACTGTGTAATAAATAAATCACCAAGTTTCAGGTTATGAAAGAATCATGGTATCATTTTAAAAAGACTTCCTTAAAATTGTTTCGAATGATATTATGCAGTTGCATATGAGCCATACTTTTATTTATTTAAAAATTGAATCAGCTTTTTAAAATTTGGGGTCATTACAGAGATGCCCACCCTTTAGCACCCCAGTCCTGCCTCTCACTTTATGGGGGTGCAAGCTATGCTGTCTTCACAAGATAGCAGGCTGGAATGGAGAGCAAGACTTGGGTTCAAATAGTGCCCTGGGAGCCATGGGCAACTCTGTTAAGCTCTGATTTCTGAAGGTCACTTACGTCTCAAGCAATTCTCTTTGGAGGAGCCCTTTCAATCACAGATCATTGACATTCAGGGAAGCATTTCAGCATCATTCCTAGGAGAAGGGATGAGTGGTTGTCTCATGCACTGAAAGCATGAATTTTATTTGATCACAATTTGAACATTTGTGGTTGTAGCCTGTTGTTTGTGCAAATGCAAAATAAATCCACAACCACACATGATGTAATTAACATTTTATTGTAAACAAAAATGTTTCCTGAAATACTGCTAGATTCTCTTGAGAATTCTGGGATTAATGGACAATGTCTGTACTATGTGGTTTATTTTAACTGCTGGCTTTCTCTTTTCTTCTGATGGTACAAATACAAACAGGCTAGAGATAATTTAATTGTGTGCTAAAAAGTTGATAAACTGCACAGAGAACTTCTGGAACCCTGATACTCCAAATGAAGAGCATGATGAACATGCATGACTTACTGGTTCTTGCCTTGCCCTCTTGGTCTCTTTTCATTGGTCCCCTACCTCATCACTCAGAAAACTTCAGTTTTTAGTGGCTCCATCATCTGTTCGCACTTCTTGTTTTCCCTTTTTTTGTTTTCAAGGTTTGTTGGGCAGTTGGTTTAATTCATGCACCACAAACCCTACTCGTCTTTCTCCACATCCAACTTTGATTTAATTGACGGATTAAGTACAAAAATTCTTGAAAATAGTCAATAAATGAAATGAATTAAACATATTTATTGAACAACTATCAGGTACAAGAGACTCCCACACATTATCTCGTTCATCACCTCGTATTCTGAAAGGTAAAAATATATTGTACCTTCAGTGGTTGTGTCCTCAAGTATTAAAAGTCTGGATATCAAAGTTCAACTTAAGGCAAGATTATTTAGATCGAAGTTATATTCAGATCATTAAGATGCTCTAAAACTTTCTTTTTTCCACTTTTTTCTACATTATTTCTCCCATTTTCTTTCCTTTTGTGTTAAGAATATTGGTAAAAGAAAAAATTCTCTTAGTTTTAGTAGAAAATTGACCAAATTTAAGTTTTTCTGTTAAAGGTCTCATTTCCAATATATTAAAGGAACTGGTGCAAATTTGTAAGAAAAAGGACCATTCCCCAATTGATAAATGGGTCAATGAATAAGCATTTTTCCAGGGAAGAAATCTAAAATTACTAACCACTAGAAAAACTATCCCATGTCACTTTATGTGTATTTTTGCATACATCGGGTTCTACCTCATACTCATTAGGTTGTCAAAGGTGACAAAAAATGGAAATGATAAGAGGAGCATAAATATACTTTATGAGTGGGACTGTGTACTGATTGAAAGCAATTTGTCACTATGTCCCCAAAAGTTACTAAACTACATATTCTTTGAGTCAATATGACCACTAGTAGACATCCACAAAGGACAGACAGAAAAAGAATCCACATATACAGAAACATTTTTAATAGCTCTTTGTGGTAGCAAGACCTGGAAACTTAGGCGTGCCCATCGATCGAGGAATGGCCGAACAAATGACATATGAAGGTCATTGAATACTACTGTGCTGTGAGAAACAATGAACAGGAAGATTTCAGAGAAAATTGGGAAAACTTGGATGGATTGATGCTGAATGAAATGAACAGGCAAATCGTTTGACAACGTTCTAAAAACAAACAACATTGAGTGGCAGAAGACCTCTGATCACTACGATGGCCAACCATAACTCCAGAATGAAGAATGAAGCATGATAGCCAGCTTCTGATGTCAGAGGGGAGATCATGTAGGTGCTTAGAGACTGATTTTTGGACATGGCCGGTGTGGAATTTTTTTTTAGTATATGTACTTGTTAAAGGGGTTTTGTGGGTATGGAGGTTTTCAGTGGGAGAAGGGTAGATGAAAATTTTGTTAGTTGGAGAAAAAATTAAATAGACAATTGGAGAGATGCACGATGGAAGTATTAAAGTGTGCCAGTTCAAAGTTACTCTAGACCTAGTTATAGATAAAATTAGCTGTTAGAATTCAAATTTTAAAAAACAGGAAAAGCTATAAGCTTGAGTAATCAGCAGTTCTAGAGGAATCAACTAGAAGTAAATATATAGCTCATTAGTAAATGAAAGCAGCATATTTCTTGCTTCCCTTGACAAAAATAGAGCTTTCTAATTTCAGCTTACTGAATAATTGCTTGGAAGCTGTTTTAGTCTTTGAACAGGAGTAGGCAGTTTATAGCTTATATGTAGTACCCACACACTTTGAGGGAGATAGGCATCTTAGGGTTCCTTGGGCTCTAACAGGTCTTGGCTGAGGAGTTGGCATTCTGCTACCCACCTTGACACCCAGTTGGGATGGTTGGAGCCTCTTGGAAAGAGCTGGACTTTGGTAGTTTTTGGCTCCCTTTGTCACTTCTTCCTGTTAGACTCTTTACCTTGAGCTTCAGAGAGACTGCCTACTTTGGTTCTCTTTCTTACCCCTCTGTCTCCTTCACTGGCTTCACATTCTTTTCTTATCCCTTCCTATGAATGACTCTTGGCCATCTCCTTTTTCTACTCTTTTCCCTTGGCAGTCTCATTCAACCTCACCCCATGCTCAGGCCTGACCTCTCTTCAGAACTTCATTGAAACACTGATACCTCAAACTTACCTCTTAAACCAAGTTTATCTGCCCCTAAATCTGTTCCTGACTTCCCTATTTCTGTCTCTGCAGCCAGCATTGTGCTATTTCCCCAGGTTGGTCACCCTTTCCTCATCCTGGCCTCTTCCATCATTACACCAAGTTCTCAATTCTGCTTCATGATATGTTTCATCTTTCTCTTTCAATTCTTGCTGCTCCCATTCTAGTGTGGGCTTCCTTACCATACCTGGGTTATTCCAGTTAACTTCAAACTAGTCTCCCTGCCTCTACTGTTATCTCCTCTAATATGGTCTATACCAAACTAGTCTTGATTGTGTATGAATCTGGCGCCATCACTTCTGTTTTTAAAAATCCAGTGTACCTTATTACCTCTTGAATCAAGTTTTAAGTCCTTTATCAGGCATTTAAGGTCCCTGTGTTTTGGCATCTCCTTTCCAGCCTTAGCTTATATTACTCTTATAATTTTGTAATTATTATCTCTTCCATTGAGTCAAAATGGGTTACTCTGCCCCTTAAGTTACCTTTCCTGCTTTTCCTGCTTTTGTGACTTTGTGCTCTTCCTCCTTTTCAGAGCTGAAAAATTATTTCTCCCCATCATTTAAAGCTCAGCTAGGATGCCTCCTCCTCATAATGCCTCAAGATGATAACAACCTTCTCATTTAGACTTCACTTAACCTTGCTTAGTATTAATCTAATGAAGTTACATAATGTGTATTGTAGAAAGTTCCATGAAGGCTAGGACCATGTTTTATCTAAATTTTGCATTTGACCTAGCACCAAACACAGGAGGCACTTTATAAATAGTTGATGTGTAAGTTAATGAGGTTGGAGTTTGTTCCAGGATGGTGAGGAGCATTGTGTTGGTTTTTTCCTTTTAGAAGGAAGCTATCTAGCCATTTTTCCATCCTTTTGCCTCTTAATAAGAGGCTCCTGGGCAATTTGTAATGTTCCTGAAATCTCTTTAGAAGTAAGTTCTGCATAGATGCAGATTTTCATTATATATTCTGCCCTATTTTCCCTTCTGATTTTCCAGAAGACTTCCTTTCCTACATCATGAAATTGCATAGTGTAATGCTGTTACAGAACCTGGACAGTCACTTTGGAGTTCTCTTTATTCAGCCCAGTTCTCTGGTGCCCAAAATAAATGTCAAGCAGGCATAGCAAGTCTTCGTAGGCTAACTAAAAGCTGATAGGGGTCTTGGAAGAGATACAGTGCATGTTCCATGTGGTAGAGCGATTCACAGAAGGAGGGTGAAGTCTTCCACATGTTCTTATTTGAGGGATGACTGTAAACCTGTTACACCAAGCCACAAAACATTGCAGAGCCTCCTTAAAAATACTGGTAATCAGGGCGGCTAGGTGGCGCGGTCAATATAACACCGACCCTGGAGTCAGGAGGACCTGAATTCAAATCCAGCTCAGACACTTAACACTAGCTGTGTGACCTTGGGCAAGTCACTTAACCCCAATTACCCTGCCTTTCCCCCCCTCCACAAAAAAAGAAAACAAAAAAAAAATACCTGTAATCTAATTGTAGAACAAGAAAAGTCAAATGGATGAAGAATTTCTGCATTGTCCAGATTGCGCTAGCTCTGGGCTCCTTGGAGGCAGTGTCAGCAGAATACCAGGTTCTGTCATGCCAACAAAGCTCAGAGAACAGTCTTGGGGTTGAAGTAAAGGAACCATAAAGTGTAGAGGTCAGTGTTACACAAAATGTTGAGGTTTAAGATTTAGGGCTGCGGGAGACCTCGAAATACCAACATACTGGGTCCCACCGAAGGAATTTGACTCGTCTTTTCTCAGCTGAAGAAAAGCAAAATTTATTAAAAGTTTGTCATAGTGGGTAGACTCTTAAGGAGCCTCAGTATCTGTGACGCTTGTACTGGAAAAGCGGAGCAGAGTCATCTGACACAGAGTGAGTCTGGGCTAGATAATTCTCTGGCTCCTTCATGGAAGGCAAGATGGGTCTTATATACAGAAGGGAGTTTAGGGGTGGTCTAGAGGAGGAGTTTGGGGAGGGTCTTCAGGAGGAGTCAAATGAGGTCAGACTCCAGTAATGAGAGATTAAGGGGGGGAAGTATATGGAGGCTCCCTGGAGATAACAAAGGAGGGCCAAGGGTGGGGACTAGCTGGACCATGGAAGGCTGGCTAGTAAAAGTAAGAGATTAGGGCTGAGCCATAATGAAAGGCTTATGGCCTCAGGCAAATGCCTTTTGTAGGAAGATTCAAAGAGAGCTCAAGGGGGTCCCCAGAGCCTGTGCCTCATCACTGGCAACAGAAGACTCTCCCCTCTAAATGTGGAGAGCCTTATTGCCAGGAGGCCAGCCCCTTGGTTATTTTTATTAAATTTTTTGCCATGACAAACCAAGAAAGAAAGTCCAAGTACCATGTGGCACGATGTTCTGTGTGCTCCACATCTTGGAGGGAGGACACTATTTACAGATTGCCTGCAGCATCGACATAGCATGTTGGTGCTGTGGATATTGGTCCCCTCTCCAGGGTCTTACAACTGGGGGTGAGTTTGAATCAGGCCAGTCTGATCAGTCTCACTGTAAGTGAGGTGAAAAGACCAAAAGCATGAAGCAGGTGAATGGGAGGATGGCCCACAAGTTTTTCTTGCAAGGGTGAATAAAAGAATTGACTTTACCCATGGACCATCGTTTTGTAGACTATTTGGTCATTCCCTATGGCAATATTCCTGATAGAAGACTTAAAAAATAGAAACACAGGTCATGTGGTAAAGCTCATTGCAAAGTGTGAGGAGATAAGAGACGTTCTATGGATGAACTTGATATAAGTTCATCTGCAAGTTAAACATACTGTAATGTCTGGCCATGTCAATATAAAGGTGGGCACAGGAGATGAGAGCAAGACCCAGGAGACATCCAGGGCATAACAGAAACCTCATGCCGCATGATTGTGAATACTGCTTCCAAAAACCAAGTCAGAAACACCCATAATAGAGTTTTGAAGTCGATTGTATTGTAACAGACTTGTCACTAATGTGAGCCATTCCCAGATCAACCATCTCTGTACAATGTGGCTGAAGACGACTTGAAACAGTTATCAAACTAAGAATTGAGAAGGAAATGGAATGTGCTGTTGAAGTGGCTCCTACCTGATCTATTTAAACAAGTTACTGGCTACAAGAAATAGCAAATGGATAAAAGAACAGATATTAGCACTGACTGTAGCAAAGTCTCGTAATACACACATTAGGTGACTTCAGCTACATGTACTCGAGAAAGAGAAGGGATCTAGTGTGCCTGTGGTGCCTGGGAGTGAGCCCACATTGCTCTTCCTTCTTCTCATCTCCCAGTAGACCACTTGTCTTGCAGTCTGGACATCTCTCAAAATTGGGGTAGAGTGAGGCGTGAAGGGGCATGAAGGGACAGACAGAAGAGGGAGGGTATGTAAGTGCCTCTTCCAGAGTCTTGAGCCAATGCCCTTTTGGCTCTAGCCAGAACACCCCAGCTGGACCTTTTCTCAAGTTTATGGATCTGACACTAAAGATTGTTCACTCTGGATTCCTGCTTTTGAATGGGAAAGGTGAAACTTCTTAGCCCATAAGTTTTGTGGGAGCAAGCTGGAGTTTCAGCTTCCCTCTTCCCCTTCTCCCTTCTTTCCCCCCCACATCAGCATTAGGCCCTTTAGGGTTTTTCAGCCTCCAACCTTGCTGGTGACTTTTGCTCCTCCCTTGCTTTAGCTTGTCCAAATAAGGAGGTGAACATTTGAATTATTCAGATTGTTCATGACCCTTCCCCCTTTCCCTTGCTGTCAGTCAGCGTTAAGCTCCTAGCCCCTCCCTTCTTCACTTTGGGGGCTGCCAAATAAGGATCAGTACATTTGAATTGGCTATCCCCTATTTCCTTGTTCTTTGTAAGCCCGCTTCCCAGGCACAGAGGAACAGTGTTGAGCTTCCCTGTTATTTGCCATTGGGGAAGATTTTCCGCCAAGACTTGAGCCTGCCTCCCAGCCAATAGAGGATAGTGGCAGACTTCTTTGTTCCTTATCTTTGGGGGAGATTTTTGCCGGATTGTAAGCCTGCCTCTCAGTTGATGGGAGAAGGTACAGCAGTGGGGAGGGGGCTTGACTGCATTAGGGTATAAATTCTTGTTCTGTCTTCTGTAACATGCCTCTTCTCCTTGATCCCCACCATGGAGAGGATCACCCTCTTCCCTTGGAGAAAAGAGAATAAAACTTCCTGTGCCTTCCTCAAGATACCTCCAAGTTTTTGTTTTTGGGGGTAGGAGATTTTTGGGGTCCCCGTGCCCCACATACTTCTAAGAGGGGAACTCTGATGAGGTGCTATTTTTATCTTACTAACTGACTTTGGAACTTAATCCCCTTCCCCCCAAAACATGCTCTTCTATTGTATCATCCTTTTCCAAGAAAGCTTAATGGATATAAATAAATTGACCGAACAGAGAGAAGAAAAGAGCCTAGAAACTGCCTCAGCCAGCAAATCCTTGAGTCCTTACCAAGTGGAGAGGAAAGGCAGCCACAGGCAATGGGTTTAGGATTTAAACGTGTTTCTGTGGTCATCTGGTGGAGAATGGTGGGAGAGGATGGGCAGTATTGGTCAAAATCAAGGAGCTGGAGGGACAGACAAATCTGTAAAAAGCCTGGTGAGAAATCTACACCAAGTGATCCCCAGGGGCATTTAAAATGAAACTGGAAGGAGGAAAAGAACTTAAATGTAGTAGAGTGTTGAACACCTTCCCACCTGGGGGGGTATCTTCTGGTGTCACCTCTTATTATGGGGTTTTCTTGGCAAAGACTCTGGAGTGGTTTTCTGTTCCTTCTCCAGTGGATCACTTTTTGTCACAGCTCCCCACTATGACCCGACCATCTTGGGTAACCCTGCACCATGTAGCTCATAGTTCTGTTGAGCTACATGAGACCTTCCACCATGACAAGGCAGGTAACATGTCTTATCATTAGTCCTCTGGAATTGTGGTTAGTCATTATGCTGATAGAGTTCTTCATTTTTTCTTTTTCTTTTTTTTTTTGGAGGGGGGATGCAGGGCATTTGGGGTTAAGTGATTTGCCCAAGGTCACATGGCTAGTAAGTGTTAAGTATCTGAAGCTGGATTTGAACTCAGGTTCTCCTGACTTCAGGGCCAGTGCTTTATTCACTGTGCCACCTAGCTGCCCAAGTTCCTAATTTTTTTCTTTTTTAAATTAAATTTTATGTTTATTTTTAGTTTACAACATTCATTTCCACAAGATTTTGAGTTACAAATTTTCTCCCCGTCGTTCCCCTACCCACCAAACAGCTATCCCACTGAATACCCCCTCCCCCAATCTGCTCTCTCCTATATTCTCCCCCATCCCTCCTCTGACTTTCAGGTAGGGCAGGATGGATCTCCATACCCCAGTGCCTGTATAACTTATTTCCCAGTTGCAAGTAAAAAAAAAAAATAATAATATATTTTTAAAAACATTTGATTTTAAAACTTTGAATTCCAGATTCTTTCCCTTCTTCCCTTGTCACTCACCCTTACTGGGAAGATAAACAATTAAATATAGGTTGTACATGTGTAGTTACACAAAACATTTCCATAGTGGATATATTGTGAAACACTGACTATGTTTCCCTCCATCCTATCCCACCCCCCACTTGTTCTGTTTCCTACTTTGACCCTGTCCCTTTTCAAAAGTGTGTGCTTCTAACTACCTTCTCCCCCAATCTACCCTCTCTTCTATCATCTCCCTCTTATCCCCTTCCCCCCTAACTTTCCTGGTAAGGGTAAGATACCCAATTTAGGGTGTATGTTATTCTCTCCTTAAGCCAAATTCAATGAGATTAAGGTTGACCCATTCCCTTTTGCCTTCCTGTTCTTCCCCTCCATTGCAACAGTTTTCCTTTGCCTCTTTTATATTAGATAATTTACCCTATTTTGTCTTTCTCTATCTCCTCTCATTATATTCCTCTCTCACCTCTTAATGTTATTTCAAAATATCATCCCTTCCTATTCAGTTGATTCTGTGCCCTCTGTCTATGTATACCTGTACACATATATACACATACTCACATATGTATTCATACACACATATACCCTCTTATACAGACATATATATGTATGTGTATATATACACACACACACACATATATATGTATATATATATATATATATATATATA
>CM053589.1:121400665-121417359 GCA_028646515.1 Pseudochirops corinnae
AAAATTGAGTATAATGTTTCAGGGGAAAATATGGTCATTCAATGAGGTGGAGGACTTCCAAGCATTCTTGATGAAAAAACCAGAACCAAATAGAAAATTTGACATTCAAATACAAGAAACATGAGAAGGTAAACATGGAAAAGAATTCATAAGGAACTTATCAAAGTTGAACTATTTACATGCCAACATGGAAAAACAATAATTGTAACTTAAGAAACTTTTCTCAATAAGAGGATAGGTGAAGGGAATATAAATTTATATATGTATACATACACATATGTCTATATAGGAGGGTATATATGCGTATGACTACATATGTGAGTGTGTGTATATGTGTACATAGACACAGGGCACAGGATCAATTGAATAGGAAAGGATGATATTTTAAAAGGTGAAATTGAGAGGTCAGAGAAGAATAGAATGAGAGGAAACAGGGAGAGACAGGTTAATCATCTCATACAGAAGAGGCAAGGGATAACTGTTACAATGGAAGGAAAGAGCAGGAAGGCAAAAGGGAATGGGTCAACCTTACTCTCATTGAATTTGGCTTAGGGAAGGAATGACATACTCTAATTGGGTATCTTGCCCTATAAGAGAGTAGGGGGGATGGGGATGAGAGGGGGGATGATGGAGGAGAGGGCAGGTGGGGGCGAGGGTTGTTAGAAGCACACACTTCTGTAAAGGGACAGGGACAAAGTAGAGAACAGAACAACTGGGGGGTGGGATACGAAGGAGGGAAATATAGTCAGTCTTTCACGATATGTCCATCGTGGAGACGTTCTGCATAACTACACATGTACAGCCTGTATTGAGATGCTTGTCTTTCCAGTGGGGGTGGGTGACGAGGGAGATAGGGAAGATAGCCAAAGAATCTAGAATTTAAAGTTCTAAGATCAAATGTTAAAAAAAATATATGTATATATATATATATATATATATATTATTATTATTATTATTTACATGTAACTGGGAATTAAGTTATACAGGTGCTGGGGTAAGGAGATCCATACTGCCCTACTGGAAAATCAAAGGGGTGATGGGGGAGGATATAAGAGAGAGCATATTGGGGGAGGGGGTAAACATGGTATCACTGTTTTGGGTGGTGGGTAGGGGAAAGATGGGGAGAAAATCTGTAACTCAAAATCTTGTAGAAACGAATGACGTAAACTAAAAATAAACAAAAGTTATTTAAAAAAAAGAAAAAGAAGAAGTTCTACCTCTACTTTCTGAAAGTAAAATTTTTTATATATTTTGTTTTTATGTCATCTATACTTCCCAATGTAGCGTTCTCTCCTTCCCCTTCCAGAGAGCCATCCCTTATAACAAAGAATAAAAAAAGGAAAAAAAACAGTTCAGTAACTCACCATATAGAAAAGTCTAACACTATTTTCTTTTTTTTTAAATCTCCAAATATATACAATATTTTATTTTCATAGCCCCTACTTCTGAAAATCAGTGAGGGGGATATTTTTTTCTCAATTCTTACCCAGTGCTGAACTTTTTGATCATTATAATGAATTGTTTTTTTTTTTTAATTTGCATTACTGAAGTCATTATATATGTTTTCCTGTTATACTCACTTTACTCTGTAGCAATTCATATAAATTTTCCCATACTGCAATGAATTCTTTACCTTTATAATTTCTTGTACTTTCATGCCCCAAAATTTATTCATTCAACAATCAAAGGGCACAGACTTTTTTTTTTTAAAGCTCTTTATTAAGACTGCTATGAATAGTTTGGTGTTTCCAGGATTTTTTTTGGTATCTTTAACCTCCTTGAGGTATATGGCTAGCAGTAGAATCTCTTCATCATTCTAAGAGTATATTTTATTTCCTTTCTTTAACCCTGTTTCCCATACATGTACCTCACATCTGCAAAGAAGGAAAGAAACCTATTTCTACTTACATAACCTGAGGCAAAGTGACTAGTGATCTACTGATAGCTGAGTAGCAACTCAGCAGGAAAACTACAAGGAGAATCCAGGTGCTATAACTCTCTGTACAGTGGGTTAGGGTGGACAGAATGCTAGACTTGTAAGTGAAGAGAAGGTTTAGATCTTGGCTGAAAGTAGTTGTAACAGTTGGCCATGTAATTTAAGCTTCTTGACCCTCTGTTTCTACATTTGTAAAATGGGGATTTGCAACCACCCATCTCACAGGCCTATGAAAAGGAAAGCACTTTTTAGAACTCTCCAAAAATGTGAGCTATTATGATCACTCTCTAGTTTGCATCTTCAGGGAACTAGGACCAGAGGAGACTTTATTTCACTGAGGCTTCTGGGCACTTACTAGATGGTCAAATACTTAAGCCACTGATTCTTTGTGGTTCACTAACCAGGAAAAGAATGCTTCTATAAGTGTTTATTTCTCTCCTGAGCAAAACCTGTTTATAGTGGTCACTTTCAGGTTTGAAGTTATGTTACAAATTTATTCTGGACAACTGATTTGTTATTTCGTGGATCAGGAATACTCCATTAATATATCCATACAATACTCCATTATTATTCTAAAATCTATACAGAAACCAGAGATTGGTCTGGATTATGTAGCTGGTTAGCATTACAA
The DNA here is from genome assembly GCA_028646515.1 of Pseudochirops corinnae. Taxonomy (NCBI): domain Eukaryota; kingdom Metazoa; phylum Chordata; class Mammalia; order Diprotodontia; family Pseudocheiridae; genus Pseudochirops; species Pseudochirops corinnae. Next base: position 121,403,233 of record CM053589.1, read on the forward strand.
ACAGATGAATGAGAAAATATTTTACAGACCTAGAAAGGGATAAATCAGTTTGAGGTAAAGAAAAGTCAAGAAAATAAAAAGGACCAAGAGTAAGAAAAATGACCTTAATATCAGAAGGCAGCTCCATTTGGCATCATTTAGTCAACTGGGACAACTGGAAGGAAAACCTGACAGATTTCATTGGTATTGATAGAGCAGTTCTGTTCAGAAAAATTTACTTGAGGCAAAGATATTAAGATTACACACATGTGTGGGACATCTATGGAAAAGGTGGCCTGGAAACCTATTAATGAGGAAAGCTGAATTGTAACCATGAAATACCTGACTTTGCATGCTAGGCTGAGCCACTCAGCATATATTCTCTTGTGTCTTAATTCCATCTATCATTAAAATGGGGATTAATAATTTAGTTAATACAAGATTAATTTACCTATAATTTTCCTGCTTCTCTAGCTCCAAGAGAAGCAGAATGTACAGAGAAATCACAGACATTTCCACGCTGGGGCCTACTTGTTCAAGGCTTGGAAGAGGAGCTGGGGGAGTGCTAAGTGGAAAGATCAACTGCAGAGCCAGGAAATTTCACTCATTTCATTATCTGGAGCTGAACTGGCTGTGAAATCTGAGGTCATTCTGTAAGGATAGTGTATAACAAATTTAAGGTCTCCAGGACAAAAAATTGAGAACTGGGTTGCAGAAGCATCACAGAATTGTAGCAATAGAGCCTCTTGGTAAGTAGCCATGATGCTAACTGATAACAGTGAGGGAGTTCATCAATCAGTCAGTCAGTAAGCATTTACATTTATCAGGAACTGAGCTAAGCACTGAGTATAGAAAGAAGGGTAAAAGACAGTCTCCTCTCTTTGTGTATGTGTGTGTGTATCTTTCTAGAGGGGGTAAGGCACGGCAATTGGGGTTAAGTGACTTGCCCAAGGTCACACAGCTAGTAAGTGTTAAGTGTCTGAGGCCGAATTTGAACTCAGGTCCTCCTGACTGGAGGGCCGGTGCTCTATTCACTGCTCCACCTAGCCAACCCAAGACAGCTTACTCTCAAGGAGCTCACGATCTAATGGGAGAGACAACGTGTGAATAACTAGGAACAAACAAGTTGTATACAGGATAAATTGAAGATAATCAACACAGAGAAGGGCATTAGCATGAAGAAGGCTCAATCAGAAAAGACTTCGAATAAAAGCTGTAGAAAGGATTTTAGCTGGCACTTGAAGGAAGTCAGGAAAGACAGGAGAGAGAGGTAATGGGGAAAAACATTCCAGGCATATAAGAAGAGTTAGTGAAAATGTTCAGAGGGCATCCCCTTGATTTCCAGTTCTTTGCCACCACAAATAAAGATGCTATAAATATTTTTGTACCTATGGGTCCTTTTCCCACTTCTGTGATTTCTTTGGGATACAGCCCTAGAAGTGGTATTGCTAGGTCCAAGGGTATGTACTTTTTTATAGCCCTTTGGGCATAGTTCCAGACTGCTCTCCAGGATGGTTGGATCAGTTCACAACGCCACCAACAATTCATTAGTGTTCCAATTTTTCCACATCCTTGCCAGCATTTATCATTTTCCTGTTTTGTCATCTTCGCCAATCTGGCATGAGTGACGTGGTACCTCAGAGTGGTTTTGATTTGCATTTCTCTAATCAATGGTGATTTAGAGCATTTTTCATATGCTTATAGATTCTTTAATTTCTTCCTCTGAAAACTGTCTGTCCATATCCTTTGACCATTTATTAACTGGGGAATGACTTGCATTCTTATAGATGACTCAATTCTCTGTATATTTTAGAAATGAGGCCTTTATCAGAAACACTGGTTGTAAAAATTCTTTCCCAATTTCCCATTTCCCTCCTAATCTTGGTTACATTGACATTTTGTACAAAAACTTTTCAATTCAATATAATCAAAATTATCCATTTTTGCATTTCACAATGCTGTCTAACTCTTGTTAGGTCATAAAAATCTTCCCTTCTCCATAAATCTGACAGGTAAACTATTTCTTGCTCTCCCAGAATGCTTACAATATCAGCCTTTATACCTAGATCACGCACTCATTTAGACTTGAATTTGGTATACGATGTTAGATATTGGTCTATACCCAGTTTCTTCCGTACTATTTTCCAGCTTTCTCAGAAGTTTTTGTCAAATAGTGAATTCTTATCCCAGAAGCTGGGGTCTTTGAGTTTATCAAATAGTAGATTACTATAGTCACTGACTGCTGTGTCTCATGTATTTAAATTTATTCCACTGATCTACTACTCTGTTCCTCAGCCAGTACTAAGTAGTTTTGATGATTGCTGCTTTATAATACAGATTAAAATCCGGTATGGCTAGACCACCTTCCCTAGCAGTTCTTTTCATTAATTCCCTTGATATTCTGGACCTTTTGTTCTTCCAGATGAATTTTGTTGCCATTTTTTCTAGCTCCATAAAATAATTTTTTGGTAGACTGATTGGTATGCCACTAAATATGTAAATTAATTTAGGTAAAATTGTCATTTATATTAATTAGCTCAAACTAGCCATGAGCAACTGATGTTTTTCCAATTATTTAGATCTGACTTTATTTGTGTAAAAAGTGTTTTGTAATTGTGTTCATTCATATAGGGCCTAGGTTTGTTTTGGCAGGTAGATTCCCAAATATTTTATAATGTCTACAGTAACTTTAAGTGGAATTTCTCTATTTCTTCTTGTTGGATTTCATTAGAAATATACAAGAATGCTGAGATCTTTGTGGGTTTATTTTATATCCTAAGCCTAAGACCATTGGAAAACACTTATTTCCAATGGTCTTAGGAACCTCCTCTATTCATCCTCAGGTGGGTCTGCCCACATGCAGACACGCCCACATACAACTATTAAAGGGCCGTGGCATTAAGAAGGTTGAGAACCACTGCTCTAAGTATATCATCATATCATCAGCAAAGAATGACAGCTTAGTCTTTCTTTGCCTAATCTGATTCCTTCAATTACTTTTTCTTCTCTTATTGCTACCACTAACATTTCTAGTACCAAACTGAATAAGAGAAGAGGGGTGATAGTGGACATCCTTGTTTCACCCCTGATCTTACTGGAAATGCTTCTAGCCTGTCCCCGTTACATATAATACTTGCTGATGGTTTTAGATGAATGATACTTATTATTTTAAGGAAGACTCCATTTATCCCTATACTTTCTAATGTTTTTAATAGAAATGGGTGTTGTATTTTGTCAAAAGCCTTTTCTGCATCTACTAGGAAAATCACATTGTTTCTACTAGTTTTATTGTTGATATAATCAATTATATAGATAGTCTTCCTAATATTGAACCATACTTGCATTCCTGGGATAAATCCTACCTGATCAAAGTGTATTATTCTCATGATAAGCTGCTGTAGTCTTTTTGCTAATATTTTATTTAAAATTTTTGCATCTATATTCATGAGGGAAATTGGTCTATAATTTTCTTTCTCCATTTTGTCTCTTCCCTATTTAGGTATCAGTACCATATTTGTGTCATAAAAAGAATTTGGTAGGACTCCTTCTTCTCCAATTTTCCCAAATAGTTTGTAGAGTATTGGAACCAATTGTTCTTTAAATGTTTGATAGAATTTGCTAGTAAATCCATCTGGCCTTGGAGATTTTTTTCCTAGGGAGTTCATTGATGGCTTGTTCAATTTCTTTTTCTGAAGTGGGGTTATTTAAGTATTTTATCTCCTCTTCAGTTAATCTAGGTAACTTATATTTTTGTAAATATTCATCCATTTCACTAAGATTGTCAAATTTATGGGCATACAATTGGGTAAAATAATTTCTAATGATTGTTTTAATTTCCTCTTCATTGGAGGTAGATTCACCCTTTTTGGTTTTGATACTTGTGATTTGGTTTTCTTTATTCTTTTTTTTTTTTATCATATTGACTAAAAGTCTGTCAATTTTATTGGTTTTTCATAAAACCAGCTCTTAATTTTATTTATCAATTCAATAGTTTTCTTAATTTCAATTTTATTAGTCTCTCCTTTGGTTGTCAGTATTTCCAGTTTAGTATTTAATTGGAGTTTTTCAATTTGTTCTTTTTCTAGCTTTTTCAGTTCCAAGCCCAATTTATTGATCTACATTTTCTCTATTTTATTCATGTATGCATTCAGGGATATAAAACTTCCCCTAAGAACTACTTTTACTGCATCCCACAAGTTTTGGTATGTTGTCTCACTGTTGTCACTATCTTAAATGAAGTTACTGATTGTTTCTATAATTTCTTGTTTGACCCATTCATTCTTGAGGATTATTTAGTTTCCAATTAGTTTTTAGTCTATCTTTCCATGGCCCTTTATTACATATAATTTTTATTGAATCATGATCTGAGAAGAATGCATTTAATATTTCTGCTTTTTTGCACTGATTTGTAAGGTTTTTATGCCCAAGTACATGGTCAAATGACGATTAACTTTGATAGACTGGGCTCTTCTCAGCAATACAAGTTTAGAAGACAACTACAAAAGACTCATGATGGAAAGGGATATTCACATCCAGAGAAAGAACTACAGAGTCTGCAGATTTGTGAAGCAAACTATTTGCTCTCTCTCGTTCATGTTTTGTCTTGTTTTGCCCCTTCTTTCTCACTGTCCACCCCATTGCTTATAATCCTTCTTTACAACATGACTAATGTTCAACATGAAGGTATTTGTAGAAGCTATATTTGATTACATGCTGCTATAGGGGGTAGAGGGGAGGACAGAGAGGGGGAGAAAATTTGAAACTCAAGAGGCTGTGGAACTGAATGTTGTACACTAAAACTAAAAAAAAGAAATTAAAAAAAAAAGAAATTTAGAATGTATTTAATTGGAGGGATACTCATTACTCAACATTAATCTGTGGCAATAAAACAAACCAGTACTACCTAAATTAACTTACAGATTTACTGCCATAGTGATCAAACTACTAAAAAGATCCTTCACAGAGCTAAACAAAATATTGACAAAATTCAACTGAAGGAAAAAAAGGTCCAGAATCTCAAGGAAAATATTTTTTTAAAGAAGGAAAGAAGGAGAATAGCACTTTTAGACCTCAAATTATGGTTGTTGAGTTGTTTTCAGTCATATCCAACTCTTCATGATCCCATTTGGGATCTTCTTGAAAAAATACTGAAATGGTCACTTCACAGATGAGGAAACTGAGACAAACAGAGCTAAGTGACTTGCCCAGGGTCACACTACTAATGTCTGAGGCCCTATCTGAACCCAGGAATATGAATTTTCCTGAATCTAGGCCCAGCACTCTAGCCACTGCCCCGAAATTATAGTACAATGCAATAATCATCAAAAACTATTAGCTATTTGTTTAAAAAAAAAAAAGAAAACTACATCGGTGGGAACAGACAATATAAAGAAAAATCAGAAATAAATACACTCAATAACTGAATTCAATAAACCTGGGACGATAATAAAAAAAAACTTGGGAAAGGTCTCTCTATATCACTAGAACTTCTGGGGAAAACTTTGGAAGGCAGTTGGGCATAAATTAGTTTTAGACCAACATCTTACATTACATACAATAAATTCAAAAACAGATATGAGACCTCTATATTAAAGGTCACATCATAAAATAATTTAGATGTGAACCAGATCAGGAACCATTCATAGCCATGGTGAGGGGGAAAATACTTAACCAAATAAGGAATTGAGGAGATCACAAGTGGTAAAACAGATTATTTCAACTGCATGAAATAGAGCAGCTGTTGTACAAATGGGACAGGGATGCAGCAAGGAGAAGAGTGGAGATTTTTATTAAGAAGGTGTCTTTGTATCAGGTGTCTCTAGTGAGAGTCTGGTTCCAACATGTGTGGTAACCAAGAGCCATTGCCATGTGAGAGGTCAAATCCACAGATATGGACAAAAAGTTCTCAAAAGTTGCACTCTATTGATAACCATATTAGAGACTTCTTCAAATCACTAATAATCAGAAATGAAATCAGACTAGCTCTGGGGTTTTACCTCATATTCAGCAAACTGACAAGGATGATAAAAATGAGAAGAGTCAGTTGGAAGGGGTGCAGAAAGATAGGAACACAAGTTCACTGTTGGTAGAACTGTGAATAAGGCCAATCTGGAGAGTAATTTGGAATCATGTTTACAAAGTAATTAAAATGCCTCTGACTAAAGTGAAGAGAAAACAAAATTATCACTTTTTTAGATGATGTGTTTTATTTAGAAAATCTTAGAAAATAAACTAAAAAAAAAAAAAGGAAACAAATACAGCAAATTTACAAGGATATAAAGTCAGTATTTCTGTATACAACTAACAAAACTCAACAGAAAATGGAAGAAGTGGAAAGACAAATTCCATTTTAAATAACTACATAAGATAAAAAACACTTTAAGCCTACCTACTATGACACATACACAGAGGAACTCTATGAAAACAACAATGAAACACTCTTTACAGAAATAAAGACAGACTCAAATAACTGGAGGATCGTTATTTATCAGTAGGTCAAACAAGCATAACGAAAATGACAATACAATCTAAATTTACTTGTTCAGTGCCATATCAAACTATCAAAGCATTATTTTATAGACCTTGGGAAAAAAGAAATTCATTTGGAAGAACAAAAAGGCAAGAATCTCAAAGGGAATAATGGGGAAAAAATGAAATGGAAGGTGGAAAGAAAAAGAATCTAACAGTACCAGATCTCAATCTTTACTACAAAGCAATAAGTATAAAAATGTTTTTGCTAATGGCTAAAAAATAAAGAGGCTAATCAGTTAACTAAATTAGGTATACAACATATAAAAGCAAAAAATTAGCTTAGTGTCTGGATAAACCAAAAGACCACAATTACTGAGATTTAAGACCTCACTATTTACTAAAAACTACTAGGAAGTTACTTTTCTGATCTACAGGTAGAAGAAGAGGTGTGAATAACCAAATGAGATAGAGAGATTTACAGAAGATAAAAAGGACAAATTTTTATACAAACAAAACCAAAGATATTAAAATTAGACAGAAACAGTTAACTGGAAAAACAATGAGGTAAATTTCTCTGATAAAATTATAATTTCTACTATGTATAAAGGACTGATTCAAATTTGTAAGAATTAGGGCCATTCCCTAATTGATCAAAGGATCTGAATAGGAGGTTTTCAAAAGGAATATTAGTCAATAACCATATGAAAAAATGCTCCAACTTACTAATCATTAGAGAAATTAAAATTAAAACAACTCTGAGGTCCTACTTCACAATCATCAAATTGGCAAAGATGACAATTTATAAATGAAGTCCAAAGGCTTCAGAAAAACAGATATGCTAATGCATAGTTGGTAGAGTTGTGAAGTGATCTGCAAATTCTGGAAAGTAATTTCGAACTATGTTCAAAAAGTCACCATAACCTCTGGCCCCACTATAATTACTAGACTTACACACCAAAGAAAGAAGGAAAAAAGTCATATGTATAAAAATATTTATGGCAGTTCTTTTTGTAATGGCAAGGAACTGGAAGCAAAGAAGGGGGTGTTCATCAATTCAGGACTTGTTGAGCAAACTAGTTTATGAATGTAATGAAATATTTTTGGGCAACAAGAAATAATAAAAAGGAGAGTTTTCAGAGAAACCTAGGAAAACATCTGAAGTGATACAGACTGAAGTAAGCAGAACAATTTATATAATAACAACAATGCTAAGAAAAATAATTTTGGAACAGGCAGTTGTCAGAGCAAGAAATTAAATCTATCTATAGTCACATGAAAAAATGCTCTAAATCACTATTGATTAGAGAAATGCAAGTCAAAATGACTGTGAAGTACCACATCACACCTATCAGATTTGGCTAACATGACAAAACAGAAAAATGATAAATGTTGGAGATGTGGGAAAATTAGTACACTAATGCATTGTTGGTGTGGATTTTTGAACTGATCCAAACATTCTGGAGAGCAATTTCAAACTATGTCCAAAGGGCAGTCAAACTGCATACCCTTTAACCCAGCAGCACCACTACTAGGTCTGTATCCCAAAGAGATCATAAAAAAATAGAAAAGGACCTACATATACAAAAATATCTATAGCAGTTCTTTTTTTGGTGGCAAAGAACTAGAAATCAAGGAGGCACCCATCAACTGGGGAATGGCTGAACAACTTGTGATACATGAATGGAATGGAATACTACTGTGCTAAAAGAAATGATCAACAGGCAAACTTCAGAAAAACCTGCAAAGACATACTAACTGATACAGAATGAAATAAGCAGAAGCAGGAGAACACCGTACACAGTAACAGTCACACTGTGCGATGACTGACTGATAGACTTAGCTCTTCTCAACAATGCAAAGATCTAAGACAACTCCAAAAGACTCACAATGGAAAATGCTATTCACATCCAGGGAAAGATCTTTGGAGTCTGAATGCAGAAGGAAGCACACTATTTACTCTCCTTTTCTTTTGTTGTTTTGTTGTGTTTCTTCTTTCTCCTGGTTCCTCCCATTCATTCTAATTCTTCTTTACATCATGACTAATGTGAAAATATGTTTAATATGAATGTATAAGTAGAGCCTATATCAGATTAAATGATGTCTTGGGGAAGAGGGAAGAGAAAGAGAGGAAGAAAATTTAAAACTCAAAATCTTATGGAAGTGAATGTTGAAAACTAAAAATAAATTATTTTTTTAAAAAAGAAAAATAATTTTGAGAGACTTAAGAACTCTGATCAAGTGGCCAACCAAGATTCTAGAGGACCAATGATGAAATATCCCATCTACCTCCTGACAGAGAAGTGATAGACTCATGCAGGATGAGATAAACATTTTTGGATATGGAAAACGCAAGCATTTTTTTTCTTGACCTTGCGTATTTGCTACAAGGATTTTGTTTTTCTTCTTTTTTCAATGGTGGGAGAAGAAGAGGGACGACAAATGCATGTGACTCAGAAAAAAAAAGTTAAAAAGAAAAATAAAGTGTCCATACTGTTTGATCCAAGGGCTCCACTGCTGACCATGCATTCCAAGGATTGTAAAAGCCCAAAGGAAGACTCCCACATTCACTATAATATTCATGACATCCATTTTTATAGATGAAATAGAATCAGAGATGCTTAGTGACTTAGCTAAAATCACACAAGTTAGTGACAGAGTTAGGATTCACCAAATCTTTTCACTCTTTAGTCCAGTGCTTTCCCCCTTATACCACATCAGAAATGTCTATTTTTCAACAAATGATTTGGTGAAAGATACAAACTGCTTAACCAGAAAGTAAGACAGTAGGGTAGGCCAGGGCAAGGGAAACATACTCTCAATACAGTTAAGGAAGGAGCCTAACAAGACCAAAGGGAACAGAACTAATGGGATCACAGAGAGTCCAGCAAATTTAAGAAGTCAGTTTCCCCTCTTTCTTTAGATCACTGTCACTCCCTATTCAAAGGCTGGGCTCTGAACACTTTACTGCCTACTACTCTGCATTCTACCATTTACCAGCAGTCTGCCAGATGTGACTTTATATAGTAATAAATTGGAATTAGTCTCACTGCTTTGTAATCATACATTATACATTTATATTTATTATACATATACAATTATACATTAAACATCACTAACTCTCAGGATGGGACCAAGAACAACTGGATTATTATGGTAGGGTTGCTGTTGAGGCTTTCATAGCATAGTGTGAACTGAAGCAGTGAGGTGGCCTAGGGGATAAAGCATAATAATCCAGTTGCTCTTGTACAATCTGCAGTTCCCTCATCTGTAAAATGTGGGGGACGGAACGGAATGGAGGCATGTATTAAGGGCTTCCTTTGAACCAGACACTATGCTAAGTTCTGGAAATATAAATATAGGCAATGAAAACAATCCCTGTCACCGAGGACCTTACAGTCTAATAGGGAAAAACAAAACACATAGAAGAGTAGTAGATAGTGGTTTGGGTAGTGTTGATTTTATTGCTAATTTCAGAATTAGCATAAGAAAGCAAGAAGGAAAGGTGAAGTACAAGGCATGGCATGAAAATGGCCAGAGAGCAGTACGGTAAGCCTGGATGTCAGCTATGTATGGTGAATGCTCACCAATCAGAAGCCCAGAGTCCCAAAGAGGTTTGAACTAAATTCTGTGGTAGAGCTATGAATTCATCTAATCATTCTAGAAAGCAATATGGAACTATACCCCCAAATCACTAAACTATGTATATACCTTTTGACCTAGAAATACCACTGTTGGCATATACTCCAAAAAGATCAAAGAAAGAAGGAAAGGGCCAGTATGCACAAAAATATTTATATAAGCAGTTTTTGTTCAGAAACAAAGTAGGGTAGGTGTTCATCAAATGGAGAATGGAGAAGAAACTGTAGAATTGGAATATTATGTAAAATGTTTTTTTTAAGTGTAAAATGTAAAAAAAAAAACCTGTAAAAAATGATGACTATGATGGATAAAGAGAACCTGGTTAGCTATTCAATGAATTAATGCAAAGTGAAAATGAGCAAAACCAACAGAATATATTACATATTGCCCTCTTTTTAGCAAAGAGGTGGTAGGCTAAAGATACAGAATGAGACATGTATTGTCAGCCACTGAGGATATACTGAAATGTTTTCCTTGACTATGTTATTTTTTAAATGAGAGAACTTCTACTGAAAGGTGGAATAAGCAAGTGGGTAATGAGATGGAAAAAAAAAAGAAGAAATCAATAAAACAAAAATACACTGAAGAAAACAAAAAAACTTCAGAAAAGGACAGTAATTTTGTTAACATCATGGTAGTATGAGCTAAGAAAGTGTATGTAATAAAAGTTCATGGCTTCATGCACACTACTTTTTTGTCCTTCATAGAATAAAATATTTAAGTTTGTTGATGAAGGTTAACTTAATAATTAAAAAGAAAATATGTTTTAAGAGGTCACTAGAAGGAAGCCGAACTCTTGAGTAACTGAGAAAGCAACAATGGTCTCAAAGGACAGCAAATGAAGCATACTTCCAATCAGAAAGACAGGTAACTACTAAGGTAGAACATTATAAGAATTGTTAAATGTGGACACAGTACCAGAGGTTTTTGTTTAACTATTTTTCTCTTGTTATAAAGGTGGGTTCAATACGGGTGGAGAGTGTCTTTTCCAAGGATGATAATGATAGAAATAAAAACAAAAGGCATCAAAATATATTTTTAAAAAAGAACAGGGCTCCTGGTATAAAGTTTCTCTTTCCTGATTAGTTACCTGCCCTCCCATAAGCTAACTCACAAGCTATGAATACTTGAATAAACTGCATAAAAATACAATATTGAGGGCTAAGGCCCAATCTATTTTTGTTTTATCCCCTTTTGTAAAGTACAAAAACAAGCCTTAGAAAAGATATCATTCTTTTTTTTTCCCATCAGCAATTTAGTTTTTATTTTTAATTTTTATTTTTTTTTTGCTTTTTGGAGGGGGGAAGGTAGGGCAATTAGGGTTAAGTGACTTGCCCAAGGTCACATGGCTAGTTTTTGTGTTAGGTGTCTGAGGTCGAATTTGAACTCGGTTCCTCCTGACTCCAGGGCCAGAGCCACCTAGCCACCCCAAGATATCATTCTTCAGCTCAAAAATCTTCCATGGTGTCCTACTGCTTACCAAAAAATCCCTTCCCTCCTAGTCAAATGCTTCAAGTAGAAAGCAAGGTAGAAAGCAAGACTACAACCTATGATTGTAACCCCAACAAACAGGGACAGCAAGGGAAAACTCTAACCACAGGAATGGAGAAGATAAGAGAAAACTGCTTAAGCTTTGTATCAATTTGGCTTTCAGCCTATCACAAATCTAAAGCCTGGTTGGCAGGTTGCAAACATGGATCCTGGAACAATGAAGTTCGTCACACTATAAAACCTTTTCTTCTAGGGCCCAAGTGAAGCCCTGTCCTACATATGTCAAGAAAGAGAAAGGGGTATAATACTCCAAACTAAGCAAATGAATAGGAATATGGAACTCAACAGACATCAAAATATTGTGTACATTTCCAAGATCAACTGGGCCCTTAGCCTAAAGGAAAACAAGATGCCAGCTGCCTATGGTCTCATACCTGACTGGAACACATATCTGGCCAAACCCTGCATTAACTCTGCTGGCCACGTGGGTGGAGCTGACTCTCCTGTTTCTCTCTTTAGTCGAAACGTCAACTCAAAGCCAAAGCCACTGGGTCCATCTGTTCCTGTAAACCTAGAAGAAAAAAAGCAAATTATTTTTAAATCAGCCAGCATTAGTTATACCAAAGTCTTATGATTAAAATATCTTTTACCCTTAATATACTCTTCCATCCCTAGAAACTTTCTCAACTCACCCCAATGTATTTTTATCTCCCTTTTAAACATATTCCGCAGGCTATTTGATTGCTTACTTTACTTACCTTATTAAATAATTTTCTATGTGTTCACATGTCTGTTGTTTCCCCTGATGGACCAAAACTCTTCTAATCAGTGACTGTCTTTTCTTTTTTTATAGCCATACCCTACCACCTATCCCCAAAAGTGCCTAATACAGAACTCTACAAGCAGTAAGCATTCAAACAATGGTGCTCAGTATTGGTAGTTGGCTGTTGGCTTTGACCTTCAATATCTGGTGATTCCTAAAGAGATCCATAAGGTACTAGGTAGAAATAGACTAAGCACAGTCTGGCAGGCTCATGATCTTCATCAGGCACTGTGACTCAAGGATAACAGAATTTGCTCTAAATTTTTTCCATCTCCTAGATAGTGTAATAAAATGAGCAAGCTAACATTTACATGCTGCAAAGAGTGATAAACAATAAAAAAAAAATCTGCTTGCAAACATCCTGAAGGGTCTGAAGTTTAAAGAATTCCTGCAACTGGACATTAGTTGACAGCAGAAATGATGTCCAATGCATAAAAGAAACTGGTCTGAACAGCACTGTGCATCAGACTGTGCTTGGGGCAAAGGCTGCTTCCAAAGACAAGTATTTGAGAGAGAGATTCAGTCTGCCAGCTATGAGCTGGGTTAAAATGTGTTCATGATATAATTTTCAGCAATTATATCTTGTACAAACATGATGCGTGGTGATTATACACATGTAAACTCCTTAACATACAAATATAAACCACAAACTAAGATGACAGCCAACAATCCCTTGTTGGTTAAGCTTCTGGAATCTGGGATCAGAGATGAGAATTCTGACAGGGAGATAATACGTCCAATACCAAGTCCTGAAAACCTTACATTTTCAGCATTTTGTTCTCTGTCATCAATAGCTCAAAAAGCTGAATGGCCTAAAGACAGGAATAGTCTTCTAGGGTCTGTCAAATCCAGCTCTGTGTGCAACTTAATATTACTAACTATTAAATAGGAGCACCATTGAGTCCTATCCATCTTTATATGCTAGAAAGAAAATTTCATAAACTGGCAGGACAACCCTTCCAGCTCAATAAAGGAGACACTGCTACATTGTAAATGGCCACATAATCCAGATGCTCTGAAAAGGCAATACGCTTAACTACCCAAATTTACCACATTTAAAAGAGCTTTTCATTGGTATGTTCCCCCACCTTCCCCCCACATATCTAACATTTGGAGAGGCAAGTCAATTTGAAAACACACACCTGGGGTTTGAGAGACTGAGCAAATATGAGGGGCAGGTGGGTGGTTCTGTGGTGTCTCTGATCTTATTATTCAATACTGAAGCATTAGTGCTACGATGTCTGTGATGGACATCCCAAATGAGAAGATCTGGAACACTTGCAACTAAAAAGGACACCAGAAAAGAACATTTAGCCATATTTGAAGGAGGCTTATGAAAAAAGAAGGAATGAAATAGAGGGAGGAATTTGAAAACTACAGGGTCCTGAAAGATGCATTTTAGACTAGAATTTGTGCAAGAGGAGAGAGGTCACTAGAGTTAGGTGGGTGCCCTCAAAAAATCACTAATTAGAAGCAGTTTTGTAATATGTATTAGAACATTAACCTTAATGTTTCTCTGGCCAAGAAAAATACATGACTTTTAACTGCAAAGACTAAGGAAACAAACTCAAAGAAACACAGTCCCCTCAGACTGCACAATGATGTGAGCACTTGGATGAAATGGCATAACAAGATATGGTCATTCTTAAGGAAGAAGGTTAGGTATGTGTGACTATATATATATATATATATATATATATATATATATATATATATATATATAT
>CM053589.1:121417859-121442056 GCA_028646515.1 Pseudochirops corinnae
CATAAATCTGACAAGTAAACTATTTCTTGCTTCCCCAGATTATTTACAGTATCAGCCTTTATACCTAGATCATGCACCCATTTAGACTTGACTTTGGTGTATGGCGTTAGATGATGGTCTATACCTAGTTTCTGCCATACTATGGAGAACATGTTTTCTAAGACTCACCAAATTCAATATTTGTACAGCACTTGATATAGTGCCTGGCACATAGGAAGGCCCTAATAAATGCTTGCTACCCACTTCCCCTTAAAGCCCTATATAAATGTGAGTTATTATTAGGATACCCATTCCCAAGTATTGGTGTCTTTCAGTTAGTTAATCTTATTTGCCTTTGGAACCTCCTCTTTTTCTATACTGGTTCCTATTGCTGTCTCATTTTACATTTGAGATTATTTGAGTAAATAATAGTGTGACTATAAAATTATTGTAATTTTTAAAAAATCTGTAATATGTAAGTAAAAATCTTAGAAACTTTTAAGACTCTCCCCACATATGGAAAGTAATGATTGTAGGGGACAGCAAGTATTCCTCACTAGTAACTTTTCAATGTAGAAGAGAAATAACAGAAGAAAATGTTTATCATAATAAAAAAAACATTTATTAAATTCCTATCTGTACAAAGTACTTGTGGAAAATTATTTAGAGTGGCTTTACTTCTCCAAAAGTAGGTATTATTATTTTTTGGTTCGGACCTCTGACTTTATCTGTATAGAGGAACTCGTTATGGAAACTCTTCTCAGTGATGCAGACTGGCAACTCATCTTTAACTGAAGGCATTTCTGAGAGCTCCCTGGGAGCATCAGAAGGTTAAGCGACTTGCCCAGGTTTAGGCAGCTTGCCAGGCAGAGTCTATCACACTAGTGAGAGGCTGGCGCTCATTCTAGTGCACCACCTTGCCTTTTGTTTTAATAATGTTCTATGACAAAAAACGACCCCTGCCTTTGTGGAGTTTAAGGTCTCACATCCAACACACGGAAAAGAACACATAAAAGTCACAGCTGACAGTGGTAACCTTTCAGGAGTCTTGGTGGCCTTTAGGAGACACATATTTCCTGGATCTTGTTCAAAGACGCTGGGGATGCAGAAAGGGAAACGAAGCCTAAACTGTTTTTTTAAAAAGTCATTACCATGCAGACGAATGAATGAGTGAGCCAGTCAGCTGGGATAGAACTTTCTTGGCACCAAGGGGGAGAGCAGCCGTAGCCGTCAAAGGTATAGAACCGCGGTCCTCTCGCTAGTCTCTGAGGGATGCCTAGACACCCGCACGCACCTAGGTAACACCTCCTGATGGCCAGGGCTAGCCCCCCACCCTCCCCTAGTGGGGACGGCGGAGGCGGGGCCTATTGTCAGGCCACGCCTTCCCGCCTGTGACTGATATAGATGACAACCAATAATTGTCAGGAGAGCTGGCGCTGGAGCCCCGCCCCAAAGAGCGCCCGGCGGCCCCGCGGCGCCCCACTGGCAGACTCGGCAGCGGCAGCGGCCTGGGTGGACGGGGGTGCCGTGCGCAGGCGCGGAGTCCGGACCTCGCTGCTGCCCCGGTTGCCTCAGGGCGTCGCACCCACGAACTCTGCCTGCAGTCCCGCCAGAGTGTCCGTCAGTGCCAGCCTCCGCCCCCAGCCCCGGCCCCTGCCCCCGCCGCTCCATGGCTGAGCTGCGGCCTAGCGGCGCCCCCGGCCCCGCCGCGCCCCCGGCCCCAGCCCCGGCTCCGGCCCCCGGCCCCGCCGCGCCCCCGGCCTTCGCTTCACTCTTCCCCCCGGGGCTACACGCCATCTACGGCGAATGCCGCCGCCTCTACCCCGAGCAGCCCAACCCGCTGCAAGTCACCGCCATCGTGAAGTACTGGTGAGCCCGGGGGGCGGAGCGGAGGGTTAGTCGAGGGGGGCGGGGGCAGCGCGGCCGGGCGTGGAAGGGTTAAGCCGACGGGCGGGGGGAGGGGCCAGCGAAGCGACACGGTGCTTGGGAGGGAAAGGGTTAACTTAGAAGCCCCAGGGGAGTAACGGAGACAAAGGGGTTAACCAGGCTCGAGGACCAAAGAGTTAATGGAAATTTGGGGAGGGGGGGGGTGCCTGGGGCTACGGGGCTATGGAAGAAAAGGGGTCTTTGGAGCCGGGGGCGGGGCGTAGGGAACTCGTAGACCCTGGCGGGAGGCGAGAGGGGCTGCGGTTTTGGAGGGGGGAAGCCAGGATGGGAGGGGGTGGTGGTGGCTGGGGGAGGACAGGCCATTATTGTAGCATGGTCTAGGAGACCCAAGCTGGAGGTTTGGGGCTGAGAGCGAGGAGGTCGGATGGCCTGGGGTAGCTGCCTGGGTCGGGGGGAAGTTTGCGAGTTATTGGAAGTAATCTCTCTTTTAGGGATGGGGGGAGGGGACGAGGGAAAGAGAGAAGGGCTATGCAGGGGTTGGAGCGGAGATTAGAGAAGGGGCACTTTTTTCGTACCACAGGCAGAGTGAGCTATCTGTTGATAGTGGACAGGTTTTTCGTTTGAAGTTTTTTTGATCCGTAAACTCCTCTCCCCTTTTGTTTTTAAGTTTTGGAAGTTTTCTCCAAAAGTTATTCCTTTCACGGCCTCTTTTGCCTTTGGATAATGAGCTGACCACAGTCTTCCTTTCTGTAGACCTAGAGGAGGAAAGCAGATTGAGGGGTCAAACATAGGGAATGAAGAATTTAAAAGGGCTAAAGGTTAGGAAAAGATTCATGTATGAGCTTTTTTAGGAGCAGCTTGGGTTATCTCCGTGGGACGATGAAAAGAATCCCCCACCGAGGCCTGGGTTTTTAGCTCTGTCCCTGACACTTGACTAATTCTCTTTCCACTGACAGATCACTTAAGCTTGCTGAGCCAAAGTTTGCTCTTTTGCAGAGTGTTCTAGATGGACTTCAAAGTCTCTTCCAGCTTCACATTCTTTGATTTTTTAAAAAATGATTTTTGATTGCCCTAAAGTATTGGGGGTGTTTGTCCATAAGAGAACAGCCTGGTAGAATGTTTAAAGGGACTGTCCCATGGCTCTAAAGGGCACAAATATTAAGAGCACTGAGGGGAGGAGGAGTGGAAGAGAAGTGGATTCATGCTTTATTTAAGGAAACACTTTCTAACAATTTATGCTATAGGGAAGTGAGAGGAGATACTGCTTACTTGAGGTCTTCAAGAAAATATTATAGAGGGGATTCTTGGTCAGGTGAGGGTTAGATTAAATTAGGCCCCTGAAATCCCTTCTGACTCATTCTGTGATTCTTATGTCAAGCAAACTGGTAACTACCATGAATTTTATCGGCTAGAAAATGTACTATATTGGCACAAAGATTTGTTCATGGGAATTATTTTATAGCTTATAACTGTCACTTTAAGGCAGAGACACTCAGTTCATGTCCATGGAGCCTTGGGATAGGAAGAAGGGGTAGATCCCTGGAAACTGACCTCTTGAGAAAGCTGCTCTTCTTGTGGCTCTGTAATCAGTTGACTGGAAAAAGGGGAAGTTGGGTAAAATGAGTTCCATTTCTGAATCATTTGGCCTATGATTTCCCCTTTTGGGAATGAGCACTTCTCACCAAATACCCTAGCATTTCCTTTTAAAATGCCACTGTGCAGCAGGTCAGTAGCTAGTGGACCTCCATGTTGGAACAAGTGGTCTGCACCAGGGCAGGCTCAAAAGTTGCCTAAGCAATAGATAATGAGACCTGGCCACTTGTTCTTATGGAAAGGTAAGTTTTTTCCCTGGTTGCTAAGTCACTGTTCTCATCTCTTTAGGGCTTACAAGTTGTTCTTCAGTTGAAAAAAAAAAGTACCTTTGAATAATATTAACAGTGATTCATATTTCTGTAGCTATTTCTGGCTTATATTCTTTGCAATAACCCTGTGTGGGTAGTTAGTGCAAATATTGTAACTCCTGTTTTACAGGTGGACAAATTGAGGATAAGAGAAGTTAGGTGACTTGCCTAATGTCACCCAGCTAGGAAATATTAGGCAGGGTTTTAACCCAGGCCATCTGACTCCAAATCTAACATCTTACTGTTCTCTTAAAATGTCCTTTTGCTGTTCCTCAAACAAGACACTTGATCTCCTGACACTAGGCATTTTTACTGGCTGTTCTTTCCTCCCTGAAATACTCTCCTCATTTTGTATTCTGGGTTCCCTCAAATCTCAGCTAAAGTCCCACCTTCTGCAAGAAGCCTTTACTGGTCCTCCTTAATTACTACCCTCTGAGACTATCTCCCGTGTATCCTGTCTATAGCTTATTTGTGCTTATTTGTTTGCATATTTTCTCCTCCCTTAGACTCTGAGTTTCTTGATAGATAGCAGGGACAGGTTTTTGCCTGTCATTGTATCCTCAGCACTTAGCATGTGCTTGCCATAAAGTAGGCACTTAATAAATGCTTATTGACTAATAAGCTTTTTTACTGGCACCCTTTGCTGACTTTCTTTTAAAAAGGCCCTGATGTGTCCATATCAACTCTCTGGTAACTTAATTAACAATTTATACTATGCTTTTATATACTAATGTATGTTGTGATTGATGTGATTGAAGTACTTCATGGGAGACATGAAACTTAGTACTTTAGGACTTTACCCAGTGAGATTTCTGAGAAGGACAGTGAGAGGACTTGGTTGATTCATAGAGAAGGGCAAATATTTTTTTTACTCACTTAATCCAGATGTGTATAGAATGTACAGAATAAAGCCCATAGGAAGGACTAGAACTGGTTTTGAGAATATTCCTTTTTTTCTTCAAGTATGTATTATGTTTGGAATTGGGATTGCTTAAGTACTTTGTGGAGAACATTTTGTGAAGTTTTGGGGAGACATAAGATTAAATAAAACACATTCTTTGCCTTTGTGGAGCTGCCACCTGTGCATTGCCATTATTTTCTCAATTTCTCTCGAAGGTAGCCCAATTATTTTAGTCACTCTGGTTCAAAACCTCAACATCACAATCATCTTTTTCTTCACCCTCATGTCTAATTAGCTGCCAAGTCTTTTTGAATCTACCTCCACAATATTTCTCACATCCATCCTTTTCTTTCCATTCAGATGACTGCCATCATAGTTCAGGCCCTTATCACCTTGAACTTGGCTATTGATAGAACAGTTTTCTAATTGGATTTCCTAGCTTCCAGTCTTTCCTGTTTCCAGTCCATGTTCTACATAGCTTCCACAATAATCTTCTTAAAGCACACACCTGAACGTGTCACTTACATACTCGTGAACTATTATAGTCTCTAGAATAAAATAAACTCAATTTGACTTTTAAAACCCTTTATGATGTGTCTTCAGGCAACCTTTCCAGGCTTATTTCATATTATTCCCATTCGTGAATTCTACATTCCTGACAAACTAACCTGATTGTCATTCCTCAGACTCTTGCACTTTCTTGTCTCTATGCCTCTGTGCCTGTGGCTATTTTGTATACCTAGAATTCATTCCATCTTCTCCTCAGTCTCTTAGAATCCCTAGATTCCTTCAGGGTTCAGCTCATGTGCCATCTTCTTTGGAAAACCTTTTCTGATCTCCCATAGTTCTTAGAATTCTTTGTCCTCAGATTCTGTCATAAACTTTTTCTGTTTACTTTATTCTGTTTATTCTGTTTATTCCTCCCAGGAGTATGTAAGCTCCTTGAGGGCAAAAATTGTTTTTAATCTTTGTATCTCTAGTGCCTAGCTCATAGTTGTAGTTGTAGGTGCTTAATAAATGATGTTGGATTGGATTATTAACCAATTTATGATTTTTTCTTCAGAGAGGGGATGAAATATACTAACTAAGAAAATGGTCTTGTGATGTAGAACTGCTGCTAAAATGCACATCCATGGGAAGGACCAGCTTAGTAAAAGATTGTCTTTAGAAATTTGAGTCTTTTTTTTGAATAATTGAGATCTGACCAGCTACTCGTAGATCCTAGGATTGAGATTCCATTCCAACTGCTATTTTACTGTGTGATTGACTTAAAAGTTCTCCTGTGATCCTGGTTGTGTTTGGTTGTGGCATGGAGTTGCCTTCTGGTTACTTTCTCCACAGTCTATGAGTGGCCCTTGTGCTTGAAATGCCTGCTAGTGATTTCCCTGGCTGAAGGCCAGGATGTCTGGTGAGCAGAGAAGGTAGTGAAACACAAATCCACAATAGCAGTCTGGATATTAGGATCTTGGGACTAATTTAATGCGTGGCAACTGACTTTCAGCACACTGTTGAGGGTTTCAAGTTCCTCTCTCCACAGCAAACATGGAAGATACTTTGACTCCTTGGATAATGTCTTTAAGTGCAAAATATTATTTTCCGCATGCTCATCTGCTTCCAATCAGGTCTTTGACTGGCAGAATGGAACATACTGTGCTTGGGGCCAAGGTTAGCTTTAGTTTGACTTTTGATCGTGTAGTTTGAATTTTAAGGAAAATCCCAATCTGTACCCCTTGACCTGGCATCTTTGAGATCTTATGAGGAGTGAAGAAAATAGGATTAGAGAAGCAGCAGTTGAGCTGCTGAGAATTGGAGGGATGAACACTGATGAGATTTCAGTTTTGAAAATTAATTCACAGCTGGAAGCTGGAGCAGGTAGAGAGGGTTCACACTGTTGAACACACAGTTATTGTTTTTATTGTTTAAACATCTACCAAACAAGGTTGTTGTGAAGAGTAAATGAAGTTACATATTTTTTTAAAAGTACGTTCATATGTATGTGTATATATATCCATGTATGTATAACACTATGCTCATTTAAAAATAATGTTTAAATATCAGTTATTATTGCTTCTTTCTTGACTTTCAGAGTTTTTCCCAAGAGCTGTATTCCTACTTTTTTCTTAATCCTATTGGTTTGGGGATTAATTAAATAAATTTTAAAAGACAAAAGGAGGGGTAGGAATGGGGGTTTGATGCTTCTTTTTCGTTTTCCTGTTCATCCCAGTGAGAACAGAAGCTGTTTGTATTAGACTTGCTGTATGTCACAGAAACTCTTTCCTTGCGTGTTCTAGCACACTTAGAAGTGAAGGTTTCTGCAGAGGCTGTATGGTACACCCTTAGGGATGTACAGAACCCGATCAACCGGTTTTAAATGGCACTCCACTGCTAGGTCTGCCCTGATCATTTGCAATATATATTTTTTGTGGACGAGATTTTCTAAACGAGATGATCTTTCCTTCGACACATTCATTACACTGATATCATATGCTCAAGGAAGGGCAAGAAAAAAGTATTTGAGAACTAAATGTTGGCTTCACAAGGTAGTTTCAGTTAAGTTTGTGCTTGTCAAAATGTCACATTTCCCCTAAAGAAAAGTCCAGTGATTTTGTAAAGCACTAATTACTGTCTAAAAGTCCCTGATTGAATTAAATCCTTAGAGTGAGATGATGACTGTGGTTCTTCGATAAATGCTTTTCTCTGTGCACCAGACTGTGGGAATTGTGTGGTGAATTTAATGGGCTCCTCTGAGGCTTAAATTCGTTTAATGTTCCAACTCTACCTTTGAGCCGGCAGTCACGTGGACAGTGTCTTCCAGCTGCAGGCGCTTGCCATGTTGAGCCCAGCATGGCCTTTGCTGAAGTTTTGTGTGCATAGTTGAGTTATCTCAAGTTTGGCTTTTGTCCCTTGCAATGATAAAAGACCAGCTTTGGTCTGTAGGGTGCAGGCTGGTGTCTGTGCAGGCTGCAGGCTTGTTTAGAATAAAGCATAATTAACATAGATCACAATATAGTCTTTCAGGAATTACTCTCCTGAAGAGGAGATAAGGTAGTTTAGATCCTTAGCCCAGGAACAAAAAAAGAGTTTGGAATATTGCCTCCCAGAGTTCCTGTTAGCCTTTCAGCAGTGATTGATGGAATTCCATCTAAAGAATGCATGCATTGCATTGAAGCTTCTTGCCATGATTACAGGCATAATGAAAACTAGATAATTCATGCCATTATTGCTTGTCATTTGTAATTGGAGACATCAGGAAGTAAGGCATAAAACTGAGCAGATAGTTGCATTTCTAAAAGGGACCCTGCCAGTTGATAGCAAGGAAAAGATTTTGGTAGTTAGAGATTAGGGTAGTCCTCTGTTCATTGTTTCTTGTTTTCAACTGTCAGGCCAGTCCAGAAAGGCAAAGCTGATGATCAGTTACTTAGTCAACAAGCATTATTGAATAGTATTTGCTAGGTGTTATGAATACAAAACCCAAAACAAAACAATTCCAGCCCTTAGTAGTTCATATTCTAATTGAGGACAACATGCCCATACATAGGTGTCTACAAAACTATACCAAGTAGAAATAAATTAGTCTTGGGGAGGAGGCAATAGCAGCTGTGGAGACCCAGAATGGTATCTTATAGAAGGTGGCTCTTAAACTGAGTCTTAAAGGAAACCAGGGATTCCAAAGAGTAGAAGTTGGGAGGGAGAGCATTCTAGACAAGGGGAAGAGTCAGTGGAAAGGCACAGAGATGAGAGATGGAATGTCATGTGTGAGGAACAGCAAAAAGGCCAGTATGGTTGGACCTTAGAATGAGTGGAGGGGAGTAATGTCTAATAATAAGACTCGAAAGGTAAGATGGGGTCAGGTTGGGAAGGACTTTTAATGTCTTAAGTTTAATAGCAAGTTACTGGGGTTTATTGAGTGTGTATGGATTAAGGGGTAATATAAAAGGGTGAGAATTGCATCACTTTGGTGTTGCCTGGATTGGTGGAGTGGAGTGGAGTGGAGAGGGTTTTGAGGCAGGGATACAAGGAGACTATAGCAGTGGTGTCTATGTGAGTGGATAGAAGGTGAGTTATAGTAGAGGTGTCATGGAGATAGAAATGACAAGGTTTAGTAATTTATTGGATTTTTTTTGTGAATGAGAAATTGAGGATGTAATAGGCTAGATGACTGAAAGGGATAGTGGTGCCTTAGACAGAAATGTGAGTAATTCAGAGGGAAAGGTGGATTTTGGGGTAAAGAAAAATGAGTTTTGTTTTGAATATATTGAATGTGAGATGTCTATAGAACATTTTGGAATGTTCAGTAGACAGGTGGAAATCCAGGATTGGGGCCAGAAAAAGAGAATAGTACTGGATAGTTAGATCTGTGAGTTATCTGATAATAATAGATTGGGAGTTGATGAGATTAACAGGTGAGAGAATGTAGGTTAAAAAGAAAAGAAGGCCCTAGACAGAGCCTTAGAGTACACTTACAGTTAAGTGTATGACAGAGATAATGATCCAGCAAAAGATTCCAAGAAGGAATAATCAACTGGAGAGCATTGTCACAAAAACTTAGAGAGGGAAGTATATTCAGGAGAAGGTAGTCAGTAGTGTCAGATGCTGTGGAGAGGTCAAGAAGGATAAGAATTAAGAAAAAAACCATGTTTTGTAGTTAACGTGATTGGTAATTTTGGAGAGAACAGTTTTAGTTAAGAAGTGGTGAAGTCAGATGCTAGACTTCAAAGAGTTAAGAAAAGAGAGGAAGATTTAAATTTTAGATAGTCTTCTTAAGGAGTTTTGCTAAGAAAGAGAGGAGAGATACCTAGGACAATAGCTAGAAGCTAGATTGTAGGAAGTTTAGAAGAGAGGAAGTGGAGGCAACCAGTATAGACTGCTTTTTCAAGAAATTTGACTGAGAAAGGTACAGAGAAATATAGGATGATAGCTTAGTGGGAAAGGTACGGTTTCTTGATAGTTTTTTAAAAATGAGGAAGACTAGTAGTGTTTATAAAGAGCAGGGAAGTAATTCTAGATAGAACAGATTAGAAAGAGGGAATGGGAGCGATCTTCAGGAGAAGGGATGAGATCAAGGGAACATGTAGAAGCATTGGCCTTGAAGGGGAGAAGTGCCATCTCTTCATCGGAGACTGCAGTAAAAGAGGATGTTAGTAGGGGATGATGTGAAAAGATTGTGAGATAAGGTAAGAAGAGGGAGCTCAGTTGTTTAGTTGTTTCTCGGTTGTATCTAACTCTTTCTGACTCCATTTGGGGTTTTCTTGGAAAAGATAATAAAATGATTTGCCACTTTCTTCCCCAGCTTATTTTACAGATAAAAAAACCTGTGGCAAACCCAATTAAGTGACTTGCCATAGGTCACAGCTAAGAAGAGCTGACCAGATTTGAACTCGGGGAGATGAGTTTTCACCCTCCCCCTTTCTGAAATAGATAAATCTAACCACAAAATAAATAAGAAAGAAGTTAAGGAGGTGAATAGAATTTTACAAAAGTTAAATAGGGTAGACCTCTGGAGAAAATTGAATGGGGATAGGAAGAAATATACCTTTTTCTTAGTGGTACTTGGCACGTACACAAAAACTGACCAAGTACTAGGGCATAAAAACCTCACAATCCAATGCAGAAAGGTAGAAATATTAAATGAATCCTTTTTAGATCATGATACAACAAAAACTGAAAGATAGACTAAAAATTAACTGGAAACTAAATAATATAATCCTCCTGACTCCAGGGCTGGTGCTCTATTCACTGTGCTACCTAGCTGTATCTAAATAAACTAATCCCAAAGAATGAATGGGTCAAACAACATCATAGAAATAATATCTTCATATAAGAAAATGACAATAAAGAGTCAACATACCAAAACTTGTGGGATACAGCAAAGGCAGGTCTTAGGGGAAGTTTTATATCCCTGAATGCATATGTAAATAAAGTAGAGAAAATGGAGGTCAATGAATTGGGCATGCAATTGAAAAAGCAAGAAAAAGAACAAATTGAAAATCCCCAATTAAATACTAAACTAGAAATTATGAAAACCAAAGGAGAGATTAATAAAATTGAAATGAAGAAAACTGTTGAACTTATAAATAAGATTAAGAGCTGATTTTATGAAAAAAAACAATAAAATTGATAGACCTTTAGAAAGAAGAAAACCAAATTTCTAGTATCAAAAATGAAAAGGGTGAATGTACATCCAATGGAGAGGAAATTAAAACAGTAATTAGGAATTATTTTGCCCAGTTGTATGCATATAAATTTGACAATCTTAGTGAAATGGATGAATATTTACAAAACTATAAGTTGCCCAGATTAACTTAAGAGGAAGTAAATTACTTAACCCTATCTCAGAAAAAGAAATTGAACAAGCTGTGAGTGAACTCTCTAGGAAAAAATCTCCAGGGCCAGATGGATTTACTAATGAATTATATCAAACATTTAAAGATCAATTGATCCCAATACTCTACAAACTGTTTGGGAAAATTGGTGAAGAAGGAGTCCTACCAAATTCTTTTTATGACACAAATATGGTACCGATACCTAAATCAGGTAGATACAAAATAGAGAAAGAAAATTATAGACCAATCTCCCTCATGAATATAGATGCAAAATTTTAAATAAAATATTAGCAACAAAACTACGGCAACTTATTGCAAGAGTAATACATTTTGATCAGTTAGGTTTTGTTCCAGGAATGCAAGGATGGTTCAATATTAGGAAAACCATCAGTATCATTGATCATATCAACAATAAAACTAGCAGAAACCATATGATTATTTCCATAAGTGCAGAAAAATATTTTGACAAAATACGGCACCCGTTCCTATTAAAAACAACAGAGAGCATAGGAATAAATGGAGTCTTCCTTAAAATGATAAATAGCATCTACCTAAAACCATCAGCAAGCCTTATATGTAATGAGGATAAGCTAGAAGCATTTCCAATAAGATGGTGGGGGTGGGAGTGGGGGAGGGGGAGGGGAAGTGGGGGGAGGTGTGAAACAAGAATGTCCATTATCAGCACTGTTATTCATATGGTACTAGAAACATTAGCTTTAGCAATAAAAGAAGACAAAGAAATTAAAGGAATTAGAATGGGCAAAGAAGAAACAAAGTTATCACTCTTTGCAGATGATTTGGTGATATACTTAGAGAATCCTAGAGAATCAAGTAAAAAACTGCTTGAAATAATAAACAACTTTAGCAAAATTACAGGATATAAAATAAACCCATAGAAATCATCGACATTTTTCTATATTACTAACAAAACCCAGCAGCAAGAGATAGAAAGAGAAATTCCATTTAAAGTTACTGTAGACGTAAAATATTTGGGAGTCTACCTGCCAGAACAAACTCAGGAACTATATGTACATGATTACAAAACATTTTTCACACAAATAAAATCAGATCTAAATAATTGGAAAAAACATCAGTTCCTCGTGGGTAGACCAAGTTAATGTAATAAAAATGACAATTCTGCCTGTTAATTTACTTATTCAGTGCCATGGCAGTCAGACTACCAAAAATTATTTTATAGCGCTTAGAAAAAATAATAACAAAATTCACCTGGAAGAACAAAAGGTCCAAAATATCAAGGGAACTAATGAAAAGAAATGCTAGAGAAGGTGGCCTAGTCATAAAGATCTTAAATTATATTATAAAGGAAGATGAGTCTTCTTAACTTAAGTCCTGGTATTCTACACATTGCTCCACTTAGACAAGTGGTTCTCAACCTGTGGGTTGCGACCCCTTTGGGGGTCACCTAAGACCATAGGAAAACACATATTTCCGATGGTCTTAGGAACTGAGATACCGCTTCTCTCTCTGTCTCCAGGCGGGTCCTCCCACATGCAGATACGCCCACATATGAGTTTTAATGGGTCGGGGCATTAGGAAGGTTGAGAACCACTGACTTAGATGCTTAAAGAGGGACCTCAGAAAGCCTCAGTTTCTTGGTAAAGTGTGAGGTGAAATCCTTAACTGATAGGATAGGGGAAGAAGAAGTTGGTCTGGGAGATGACAGGAGAGAAAAGAAAGTTTGAAATAGCTACTGTGTTAAATAGGATAGTCAACTAGGGAGGAATGCAGTGAGGGCCTAGATGAGAATCAGATAGCAAAAATTTGTAGTAGAACTCATTGACTTGATTATGTATTTTCCTCTGTGCAGTAGCATGAGTAAAAGCAAAGGAGATGAATGAAGTGAAGGTTGGGGTTTGATGAGAAGTCTGTCTTCTGGCTGCAAAGTATGTCCTTTCTTTTGCTATATTTAGTTGTCCAGTTTTCATTGACTTTTATCCCCTCTGTGTCTTACAGGTTGGGTGGACCAGATCCCTTGGACTACGTTAGCATGTACAGGAACTTGGGAAGTCCCGGTGCAAATGTCCCTGAACACTGGCACTACGTTAGCTTTGGATTGAGTGATTTATATGGCGACAACAGAGTCCACGAGTGAGTATGTGCCTACCTACCTGTTAACTTCTTTCTTAGCCTTTGGCTTAAACTTGTGTCCTGTTTTCTGAGGCTCAGCTTAGCCAAAGCAGCCCTGACATTGTCTTGTGGAGTTAGCACCTGTAAAGCTTTGTTGAAGTGACATGAAGTTGAGCTATAAGATGCTATAAGAATTTTTTTTGTGAACCCTTTGTGTTTGTGCTCTGGTATCAGGGATCTCATGTGCTACCAGGGATCTTGTGAGTTTTTGGAATAGGTACTCTGTGCTAGATAACTAGAGAGTGTTTGTTTTCTGCCAGGATCACACTTTTAGAACTACTTTACCTATTTTCTTTTTTTAAAGCCTTTTTCCCCTCTTTTTTTTTTGGAGGGGGGAGGGCAGGGCAATTGGGGTTAAGTGACTTGCCCAAGGTCACTCAGCTAGTAAGTGTTAAGTGTCTGAGGCCAGATTTGAACTCAGGTCCTCCTGACTCCAGGGCTGTGCTCTATTCACTGTGCTGCCTAGCTGCCCCCTACTTTACCTATTTTCTTGTCTTACCTATTTGCTTGTGTCAATCAGTATACCTTTATCAAGCATCTACTTTGTTCTAGGCACTGTGTTAAGTGCTGGGAGATACAGATACACAAAGGAAAGGTAATCCTTGTCCTCAAGAAGCTTACAATCTAATAGAAGAAGGCAATAAGAAGCTGGGGAAGAAAGGAGAGTACCCAAATACCTGGCATAGGGCAGGGGAAGGGGCGTAAATGGACATGATGGAGAAGTCCAGAGAAGTGTAACCAGGTAGAAAAGGAAGTGTCAGGGGCTGGACTCAGGTCCAGCACTCTATGAACCTGGCTGCTTCTAGTCAGCCCATTATCTTTTTTCCTCTCCTCCCCTCTCCTCCCTTCCCTTCATCCCCTCACCAACTCCATTCTAACCATCTCTGCCTGAATGTCCCATCAGCATCCCAAACTCAACACAGCCAGAACAAAACTCACTATCTTCCTTCCTAAACCTTCCTCCACGTTTTCCTGTTTCCAGAGAGGGAATTTCTACCTTTCCAGTCACTGACCTGGGTGTCCTCCTTAAATGGAGGAGCTGTTCTCCTTGCCTCCAGTAAGGGGCACAAGGGGTAGAAGGTACTGATGAGGTGTAAGTATCAGGGCTGATGTGATCTTCTAGGATGATAAGGCTCCTGGGGACATGAAGGAGAAATTCAAAGGAGTACATTTAGGTGAGAAATGAGAAGAACAGGGGGATAATGATGAGCAATAGGATAGAAACCTTTGGATGAAAGTTGTAGGTTGGATTGGGGATTGATAAGAAATATATTGTGGAGGTGAAATCAGTAAGTCTTTGCAACTGATTGGATATGGGAATTGAGACAGTGGGATCTAGGAATGGAAGGGAAAATCATTTATTAAGCTCTTACGATGTGCTAAACTCTCTACTAAACTCTAGAAATACCCATAGAAAATTAAAGAGTTTTTAAACTTAAGTTTAAAGAGTACTTAAAGAGTTCATACTCTAATTGAAGAGATAACACAGAGAAAAGTTCAGCTACAAGATTGATGGGAAGGCAGCCCAGTAAATTAGAGATGTACCTTAGGGTACATTAGACAAGGCAGATGGCAAAGTCCAGAGTCTTTAGGTTGCACTGTTGGGAAGGGGAAATCCTGGTGAGATCTGGGTATTCAAGGGGTCAGAGTTGGGGCCATTAGGGGAAAGGTGATTCTAGTGTCAGGGCCAAATGGATGGTCTCCAGGTGGGCTCAGAGAGGGTTAGGATGGTTGAGGAGAAGGTCCTGAAAGTTTCTGATGGGCTTCACTCGCCAGGGCTCACACGGTAGTTTCTAATACTTGTGAGAGGGAAAGAGTCCACATTTCAAACTTGGGTGACTAGAAGGATAGAAATGCCCTCATTGGAAATAGAGGAAAAAAAATTTTTGGAGGGGGGAAGACAAGGCAATTGGGATTAAGTGACTTGCTGAAAGTCACACAGCTAGTAAGTGTGTCAGGTGTCTGAGACTGGATTTGAAGTCAGGTCCTCCTGACTCCAGGGCTGGTGCTTTATTCACTGTGCCACCTAGCTGCTCCAGGAAATAGGAAAATTTGGAGGAAGGTTTAGGAGGGAAGAAGGTGAGTTTTGTTTTGGAAATGTTGAATTTGGGATGCTGATGGGATGTTCAGGCAGAGGTGGCTAGAAAGGAGTCGGCAATCTGAGATGATAAAGAAGAGAAGCATGGGCAGAGTAGAAACAGCTAGGTTCATAGGGTACTGGCCTTGAATCCAGCCTTTGACACGCAAATAGCTTTGTGATACTGGGTAAGTCACTTAACTTCTCTGTATCTCAGTTAATTCATTTGTAGCAAGGGGATGATAACAGCACCTAACTCCTAGGTTGTGAGGATCAAATGAGATAACATATAAAGTGCTTTGCAAAACTTTCCAAAGTGATGGAAATGTTAATGAGTATTACTTGATCTTAGTCTTTATCCCAACCTCTACTGCATAGTGATATCTTTGGGGGGGGGGAGGAAAGATGAAATGGATCTAGTCTTATCTTTTCTCCTCTCCTCCCCTCTCCTCCCACTCCCCTCTCCTCCCTTCCCTTCTTCCCCTCACCAGCTCCATTCTAGCCATCTCTGCCTGAATGTCCCATCAGCATCCCAAACTCAACACAGCCAGAACAAAACTCACAGTCTTCCTTCCTAAACCTTCCTCCACATTTTCCTATTTCCAGAGAGGGCATTTCTATCTTTCCAGTCACTGACCTGGGTGTCCTCTTTAAATAGAAGCTCTGGGAGGAGCTGTTGCTGCTACTTTGGTTGCTACTACTTTGATCATTTCATCAGGAATGCTTGGGAATCCTTTATTTCATTAAATACCTATTTTTTCCCCTGTAGGATTATACTCAGTTTTATTGGGTAGATTTTTCTTGGTTGTAAGCCTAGCTCCTTTGCTTTCTTGAATATTATATTCCAAGCCCTCTGCTTCTTTTTAGTGGTAGCTGCTAAATCTTGTATGATCCTGACTGTGACTGCTCAGTATTTGAATTGTTTTGTTCTGACCTGGGAGCTCTGGAATTTGACTATAATATTCCTGGTAGTTTTCATTTTCGGTTCTCTTTCAGACATTCAGTGGATTCTTTCAATTTCTATTTTGCTTTCTGGATCTGAGATATCTTGTTATAATTTATAATTTCCTGAAATACCACATCTGAGCTCTTTTTTTGTTAATTAAAATTGTTTTTAAAATCATGGCTTTCAGATAGTTCAGTAGTTCTTAAATGATCTCTCCTTGATTTGTTTTCCAAGTTAGTTGTTTTTCTAATGAAGTATTTTGCATTTTCTTCTATTTTATTCTTTTGACTTTGTTCTCATGGAGTCATTAGCTTCTATTTGACCAACTCTAATTTTTAAGGAATTATTTTCTTCAGTGAGGTTTTGTATCTCTTTCACCATTTGGCCAATTGTGATTTTTTTTTTTTAAGGAGTTATTTTTTCAGTACTTTTTTGTGCCTCAAGCTATTAATTCTCTCTTTATAATTTTCTTTTATTTCTCTCATTTCTTTTCCTAGTTTTTCCTCTATTTGTCTTATTTGATTTTTAAAATTACTATTTTTGCTCTTTTTTAAAAAACCTCTTTCTTCAGCTCCTCTAGGAATTCTTGTTGGTCCAACATTGTGCATTGTGGAAATGCATTGTGTGCATTTTTTCTTTAAGGCTTTGCTTATAAATGTTTTCACGTAGCTGTCTTGTGTTTGTGTCTTGAACTTACCTGTCACCATAGTGGCTTTTTATGGTGAGCTTCTTTTGTTATTTGCTCATTTTCCCAGTCTAGTTTTTTACTTTGAGCTTTATGTTAGAGGTGGGCTCTGCTCAGTCCTGGGGAGATGGGGTGGGGGACAGGGGTTGCTGTCCCAAGTTTGAGACTTTTCACAGCTAGTTCTGAAGGCTTGTAAGTTTTTGATACTTCCATGGTGGTGTGATCCAGGGAGAGAGGTATGATCATAACTCTCTGGTCCTTACCAGGTTAAGGTCCCTGCTATGTCTTCATTGCACCTCCTTTCCTCCCTCTACTTGCAACTTGGAACTTAGTAATGGGCAGTGGAGTTGCCAAATGACACCCATTCCTACTACCAGTGCTAGCACAGGGGTCCAGATTCTCTGGAATCTCTTTTTGACCAAGTGTTCAGTTCTGTTTTTGTCTCTGGGCAGTGAGAGCTTCTGAAAACTACTACTATTGCTGCTGCCACTCCCTCCAAAGCCCATAGCTAATGTTGCTGCATTTCTGGCCAGCTCCCACCTCAGTTCCGTAGATTTCAGTCTCCTGAATTATCTGGGCTGGAAGAATGTCCAACTCTAACTTTTTATTGATTATGTTGCTTTAAATTTTGATTTTCAAATCACATTATTTTAAAGGTTTTTTAATTTTATTTTAAAGTAGAGGGAAATTTTGGGAGAGTTTGGCTAGAGTGCTCCCTTTATTTAGCCGACTTGGTTCTGCTCCTGTTGCTGCTTTATATTGAGAGATTTGTAAGTATCAGTCAATTAGTCAACAAGCAAGTCAGTCAGCAGACATTTATTAAATGCTTACTATGTTCCAGGTTCTGTGCTGAGCTCTGGGGATACAAAGAAGCAAATACATACATGATCCTTTCCATCAAGTAACTTGTTCCACTGGAGACAATGTGCAAAAAAAAATTGTACAGACAAGATATGTGTCATGTCAATGGAAGATAATCTCAGTGGAAAAGAGGATTGTGGGCTTGGGGATCCCAGTGTGGAGCAAGACCTCCTGTAGAAGATGGAGTTTGAGCTGAATCTAGAAGGAAGCTAAGGAACACAGGAAGTGGAAGTGAAGAGGGAGAATATTCCTAGTAGGATTGAGAACCACAGAGCCTAGAGATTGTTGTGTACGGGGGATAGCTAGGATAGGAGGTCATTGTCACTGGATCATAGAGGAAAGTGTAAAGAATATTGTGGGAAGGTAGGAAGGGGCCAGGTTGTGAAGGACTTTAAATGCCAAACAACATTTTTATATTTGATTCTGGGGTCATTGAAGTTGTTGAGTAGAGGATCTCATTTTTAGTAAAATCACTTTCGCAGAAGAGTAGAGGATGGATTTGAGAGGAGAGAGATGTAAGGCTGGGAGATAATCAGAAGGCTGTCAGTATCGCTGTAATAACAGTAATTCAGGTATGAGTTGATAATGACCCACACCAAGCTAATGGATGTGTGAATGGAGGAAAAGATTGATAGATGAAAGGTAGAAATGACAAAATTTGAAACCAGATTGGATATTTGGAAAGAGTTCAAGTAAGGGCTAGAGGATGATACCTATATTGTGAGGTTGGGTGGTTGTGAGGGTGGTGATGCCCTTAACACTAGGGAAATTCAGAGGAGGAGAGTTTTTTGGGATAATGAGTTCTGTTTTGAATATGCTGAGTTTGAGATGTGTATGGGACAATCCAGGTCTAGATCTCCAAAGACAACTGATGATTTAAGACTGGAGGTTAGGGATGGATAAATAAATCTGATAATCATCTGCATGGAAATGATAATTGAATTCACGGGGGCTGAGATTACTAAGTGAAAATAGTATAGAAGGAGAAGAGAAGTGGGCCCAGAACAGAGCTTTAGGGGATACCCATAATTAGTAGGCATGACCTAGATGAGGATCCAAGAAAGGACACTGAAAAGAGAATCAAGAGAGAGCAGTGTTATGAAAACCTAAAGAATATTCAGGAAAAAGACTGTATAAAAAAGCTATAGAGAGGTCAAGAAGAATGAGGATTGAATCAAGGCTATTGGATTTGGCAACCAAGAAATCATTGGTAAATCTGGAAAGAACAATTTAAGTTTAATGATATGCAGAATGTTCAGAACGAGAGTGAGAGGAAAGGAAGTAGAAGTATCTCAAGTAGATGGTCTTCTCAAGAAGTTTAACTATGAAAAGGAGAAGAGATGGAATAAAAGCTAGTTGGGATAGTGAGGTGTTTTTTTATTTTTAAAGATGAGGGAAGACATGGGTATATTTATAGGCATCAGGGATAGGGAGAGATTGAAACTTTATTGGGAGAATGAGGATGATAGTGGTAATACAGTGTCAGAAAAATGAAAAAGTCACCTGCTTTCAAGGAGCTTACGTTCTTTAAAAAATTTTTTTTTAAATTTATTTTAAATTTAAATATACAGTAAGAAAAAAGCAATAAACTTAAATACAAAATAAGGAAAGAAAAAAAAGCATTGTCATATGTACACCAGAATGTGAGAGGATTAAAAATATACAGCAATAAATTTCCATTTCAAGAAAGTCCGTATAATAATTACCATACATTGTGTTCAGAGCTATCCATCTTTCCTTCCTTCTAAGTTTTCTTTTGTTCTCTCCTCTGTCACTTTTTACTTTGTTCTTTTTTCCCCCTTCCAGGAGCTTACATTCTATCAAGAGAGATAACATATGCATCTATTTGTGTGAGATATAGATAGAGAGATAGATAGAAAGATAGATGTAGATATGTGTGTATGTATATATGTATGTATAAATACACATATATGTATATACATATGTATACATATATGCACATGTAGAGATAAATCTTAGTATCTATAGAAAAATAATACAGAATAAATATAAAATAAATACAAGATATAGTGAGGGAGAGTTTTGTCAGTTGGTGGCATCAAGAAAGGATTTATGTAGGTGGTGGTACTTGAATTAGGTTTTAAAAGGAGAATGATTCTGTGAGGCCTAAATGGAGAGGGAATGCATTACAGGCATTATGGATAGCCTGTACAAAGGCCCAGAGGAGAACAGAGAGAAGTCTAGCCTGGGCCATAGAGTGCAGGAAATTTAAAAAGGATAGCTTGGGTCAGTTGTGAAGGGCTTTTAAAGCCAAACCGGAGGAATTTATGTTTTATCTTGAAGGCAGTAGGGAAGCCAATGGAGGTTATTGAACAGGAGAAAGTTTTTGTCAGATGTACACTTAAGGAAAATCAGTTTGGCTGCTTTGTGGAAGATAGAGTGGAGTGGGGGAGGGACTTTGAGACAAGGGACATGAATTAGGAGGAGTCAAAAGTGTCACCATAGTTCTTCCAATTTAGTCTGAATCTTCTATATATAACCAATTTTGAACTTCTAATTGGGTTGTTTAATCATTGGTTTCCTCCAGTTGAGGCCTTATCATCATATTGACCATGTGTTAGAGAGCAAAAGGTTGTAACTAGGCATCCCAGATAATCCCTAGGCCCTTATTCCATTGTGGTGTCAGCAGAACAGGAATTAATCTTCACTGAATTTGGACCCTATGTTGTAGTATTAATAATGGAGTCAAAATAGCTAACAGATGTAGGGAATGAAATGAATATGTTGGACTTTAATTTATACTTTTTAATAAGAACTTCCAAAGGTTGTTCAGTACAGCTAGCCTTGGGCCTTCCTGCTGACAGATTTATTTCCAGTTAAGAGAACACCATTTCCTGTGTGACTTTTAAAAATTCTGGCAGTTTAGCCTGCCTATCATTTCCTCAGTTAGGGTCCCAGAATTCCCTGGTTAACAAGAAAGAACTCATTTTAGAAGAGGCAACCTTGAGTGACCAAAAGAGGACTGACCCCATCTGGGCTTGTGCTTTGACTTGTAAAACCCTGCAGCTTTCAGGCATTACATCATGATGCTAATAGGACCTGCAAGGGCTGTCCTCAGATGTTTACTAAACAGTTTTTTATTACAGAAGTAAATGGTGTATTTTAAGTGGTATCCTACAAGACTTCTCCTTTGTCTTGAGGGCTTCTTAAGTGAAGAAATATTTTCTTCCCTGATTTTCCAAACTTTTTATATAGGGTGGCCTATTTAAAATGAGTTCCCATTTAAAACTTATTTCAGTGGATAACTTTGCACACAGAAGTAAGACTCAGAGACAGTGTGTTCTGGCTTCAGACTTGAAAACTAGATTTCGAATTGGAATTATGACTTCTCTGATTCTGACAAGATCCTTCAAGGAAGAAAGGGGGAAAGGTGCTCAGATATTCTCTGGTAAAGTTGTAAAATAAATTGTCAGAAGGTTGGTAGACACATGACATTTGAGTCATGGAACTTTAGGGCAGGAAGGGACTTCAGAATTTATTTAGTATGGAAAACCTTCATTTTACAGTGAGGAAAACGAAACCCAGAGAGGTGGACTGACTCGAGTCCAGGTGTCTCAACTCTTCTATCGAAATATTTTCGTGTTACACTAGACTTCCCTTTTTGTTTGAACCCTTTTACCTCAACTAGCAAAGCATATGTAAATCTCTTATTGTGTGTCTAGAGCAATTAATAATCCCTACCACTCAGAAACAAGGAAGATTTTCTTGGTTCTACCTACCTATATACCAAGTATGTGCAGATGCCTAGAAGTCCAGAAGATATAGGTCTCTTTTGTTTTTCCTCACTTTCCCCAAAGGCAACTTCTCTAAGATAGACCTAGAAGTTATTTCACAGCTCCTATTTGCTGGAGGAAATGCTACAAGAGAGCACTTGTTTGATCAGGTGGTTTTATGAGGCTAATTCTAAAATAGTAGATGGGGCAGGTTCCAGCTGGGAAAAGCCAATGGGGAAACACTGATGATTTGCCAGGAGCCCTAAGGCCATCTTCAACTAATTTCAACTAAGAGAAATGTTATTAACCATTCTTCCCCTTGAGTTGTGATATGTGAGAACCTGCCATGCTTGAGAGAGACATCTGAGTGGAATCTACTAAGTGCTTGCTGGGACCTGTAAAACTCTGGTCTTCCCCTTTGTGATGGAGCAGCTGTATCTGGGTTGATGGGCTCCAGAAGAGCAGATGGGTCAGGGAGACCCTTTGACAACTTTAGGGTGGACTGTAGTCCAAGGTAGAAACTGCTAGGGTTCTAGTTCATCAGAAACTTTAGAGCAGGTGTTCTTAACCTTTTTTTTTTTTTAATGTCATGGATCTCTTTGTCAGTCTGAAGCCTATGGACCCCTTCTTAGACTATTTTTTAAAAACTTTTTTAGAGGGGGAAAGACAGGGCAATTGGGGTTAAGTGACTTGCCCAAGGTCACACAACTAGTTAAGTGTCAAGTGTCTGCTACCTGATTTGAACTCAGGTCTTCCTGACTCCAGGGCTGGTGTTCTGTTCACTGTGCCACCTAGCTGCCCCAAGACTATTATTTTTAACTGCATAAAATAAAACACAAAAGTATTACAAAGGAAATAACTTATATCAAGTCATCCTTGACACTTCACTCTCTCTCACCTCCTATATCCACCTTTCATAAAATCTTCTACATACAACCACCT
The DNA here is from genome assembly GCA_028646515.1 of Pseudochirops corinnae. Classification (NCBI taxonomy): domain Eukaryota; kingdom Metazoa; phylum Chordata; class Mammalia; order Diprotodontia; family Pseudocheiridae; genus Pseudochirops; species Pseudochirops corinnae. Next base: position 121,440,244 of record CM053589.1, read on the forward strand.
TCTCTCCTCTGACACTGCCACCACCCTGGTTCAAGCCCTCATCACTTCACATCCGGACTGTTGCCCTGGATCGTTTGTTGTCGTCTGGGTGGGCTCTCTGCCTCAGGTATCTTCCTGCTCCAGTCCATCTTCCATGAAGCTCTCAAATTGATTGTACTAAAATGCGGGTCTGATCATGATTTTTCCTCCATTCATAAAATTTCAGTAGCTTCCCATTACCTCAAGGATCAAATATCAAATCCTTTGTCAATCAAAGCGTTTTATAACCTGGCCCCTTCCTCCCTGTCCAGTCTTCTCACACCTTAACCTTGCCCTTCTACCTTGGTTCTTTGTTGTTCAGTTCACTGACATCCTTGCCATTCTTCAAACAGGATATTCCATCTCTGGACTCCACGTTTTCATTGACTGTCTACCATTTCTTCAGTTCTTTTTCTCTTCATCTCTGCCTTCTACCTTCACTGGATTTTTTCATGCTTTAGCTAAAATTTCATTTCCTGAGAAATTTTCCTGATCCTTCTTAACACTGGTACCTTCCCTGTTGTGATTATCTTCAGCTTATCTGATAAATATCTTGTTTTTACATAATTGTTTGCAGAGTGCTTGGTTCATAGCTGGTGTTTAATAAATGCTTGTTGCTTGAAAGGTAGCAATCAGTCCCTCAAGAGGGAACCTAATGCAACTTCTTCTCTCTCTGACTGAGGAAGGGAATGTCTGCTCTACAAACCAGCCTTTGTTTGGAGCATAATGTGGACGAAAGGACAGAAGTCTCTTTGTGGTTGAAAACGTCATCCAGCTCTTCCTCTCTCTGCCCAGAGACTGACTTTAGATTTATTCTAGAAAGAGCTTATTTATTGGAATGGGGGAAGGTCTTTTTTCTCCTTTGGTTTTGCTGTCAACCTGAGTCTGATCCAGGTAGATCATTTACTTAAACACTGGGAATAGATTAACTTTCTTGTTGGTGTTTATTGTGGCCTTGACTACCTGAAAATGGGAATGTCAAATGTTTTTTCAAAAAGCTTATGAATTGCTCAAACTTCTTAACATACCTTTTAGCCCTGAGGATTTCTCCAAACTCCCTTGCTTTTCCTCTGGTACACCTAGCTTTGGAACTTATTCTTGCTTAGCCAGGGAGGTCATAGCACTGTTAAGTCCTTTGACAAGGGAGGAAGAATTCCTTTTAGAGCCAATGAGAAGAGTCTGCCTTGAGTTTCACAGAGCAAAGGAAATTCTCTGCTACCGTGATGGGAGGTAGGCCTCCCTCAAGCAGTGGTCACTGGGCTTTTTCTTCCAGAGGGTGTTTAGTTTCAGGGCAGTAGTTTGTGTGAAATAGTAGACTGCCTGTGTTTAAATACAAGAGACCTAGACCACCTAGGTAGAGAGGGATTCCTTGGCTTGGAGGGGTGGGGGGAGGAGATTTGTCCTTCAGACGCCTTCCTGAAGCTGAACCTGCCACTTGGACCATAGACCTCATTTGGAAAGATTGAGGGGGATTCCTTTTCTATCCATGGGCCAGAGAAGGCTATCTTATGCTACTGCTATTCTATTTATTTGGCTTCTGGTATGCTATATTAGTATTTCTGCCTTTGTCATTTCCAGGAGTTTATGCTCAACAGAATAGTCACATAGCAGAAGTGTTTTTTATGTTACTACGTTTAAAAATTGTTAATGTAATTTTTATATCACCTTATTTTTCTTTTTTTTAAATTTTATTATAGTTTGCATCATTCATTTCCACAAGATTTTGAGTTACATATTTTCTCCCCCTCTTTCCCCCACCCACCGCCCCAAAACAGCCATCCCAGAGTGTCCCCCC
>CM053589.1:121442556-121516449 GCA_028646515.1 Pseudochirops corinnae
TTTTATCAAAGCTGGTCATCACACATACGATGTGTCTGTGATTGTGTACAAATTTTTCCTGGTTCTGCTTTTCTCACTTAGCATCAGTTTGTATAAGCCTCTCCAGTTGAATATGAAGACCGTCTCCTCCTTACAGCACAATAGTATTCCATTACATTCATGTACCACAACTTGTTTAGCCATTCCCCAATTGATGGGCATCCCCTATATTTCCAGTTTTTTGCCACCACAAAGAGAGCTACAATAAATATTTTTGTACATATGGGGACTTTTCTCACTTTTGTGATCTCTTTGGGATACAACCCCAAAAGTGGTATTACTAGGTCAAAAGGTATGCAGTTATTTATAGCCCTTTGGGCATAGTTCCAGATTACTCTCCAGAATGGTTGTATCAGTTCACAGCTCCACCAACAATGCATTAGTGTTCCAATTTTTCCACATCCTCTCCAGCATTTGTCATTTTCCTGTTTTGTCATCTTAGCCAATCTGACTGGTGAGATGTGGTACCTCAAAGTTGTTTTGATTTGCATTTCTCGAATCAATAATTATTTAGAGCATTTTTTCATATGCTTATAGATATCTTTAATTTCTACCTCTGAAAATTGCCTGTTCACATCCTTTGCCCATTTATCAATTGGGGAGTAAGTAACTTCTTTTACACCATAATTGCACAAAATGTCATCTAGAAGCCAACAGAGCAGTAGCAGTTGGAAAGGGGATTGCCAGTAAAACTAGTGAGAAGTCAGGGAAGACCCAAGTACAGCCAGAGAAAGCCCTGGCATTGTCCAGAAGTCAGGACAGAAGAAGGTTCCCCCCAGGAAGCTAGTAACTGGGCAGAAATGCCTAAGGGGACCTTGGAAGTGTCAGAGAAGCCCAGTGGGCACAGACAGAGACAACTGTGCAGTATGGCAGCACTTGGATTTGAATGCCCCAGGCCTGGCCCCTTATCCAAAGCTCCCTCACTCCAACCTCAAAGATGGGGAGGCTAACGCCAAAAGTTCAAGGTCATTACAAGGACACAAATGACTAGGTAGAAACCAAGCAGGGATGACCACTCCACCCAGATGTGCATCAGAAACACAGCCTGGCCTTGGCACAAAGGCCACATTCATAAATTAAAGCTGGAGAGATGAGCAAATTAAAGAAAGTGCTGACCAGTGTTGAATTGGTTGCAAATAATAAAGCCCTCAAAAGAGAGAGACTCTTTGTGAGACAGTGAGGAGGAGGAGATGAACTTTCCACAGGAGATAACAATGAGAAAAAGGCCCCCAGGGCCTTTGTGATTTGAGAGAGAAATAATAGCTTAGAAAGTGGTCAGCCTCCTCCAAATGATGAACTTCCTAAAAACTAAAATAGACCAAATGTAGATCAGGAACTCCATGAGACAGAAAAAAGTATTAGAATGAAATCAAAGATTGAAAAAATACAAGAAAGTGTAAGATATCCGATATAAAAAAACCCAACTAATCCAGAAAATAGGTCAAGGTGAGATAATTTAAGAATCACTGGACTCCCAGAAAGCTGTGATTAAAAAAAAAAACCTCTTGTCACCATTTTCAAGAAATTATAAATGAAAACTATATACATCTTTTAGAACTGGAGAGCAAAGTGAAAGTTAGAAATAAATCTACTTCTCGCCTCCTCAAAGAAATGCAAGAAGAAAAAGTTCTAGGAATGTGATAAAATCCAGTACATAGTACAAGGACCAAGGTACCAGGTCAAGACCATACAAATCCTGGCAGCTTATGTTATAACAGATAAGCAGATCTTGGGATACACTGTCCCAAAAAATGGCATATAACCTTACAACTTATACATCACTGAGTATAGTCCTACAGGGGAAACAATGGACCTTTAATGGAAAACTTGACTTTGGAGCATTTTCAATGAAAAGACCATAACTAAATAGAAACTTTGAAATACAAATACAAAGCTCAAGAGAAACATACCAGGCAAATTTATATGAGTGATTGGAAGGAGCCATATGATGATGTAATATTTACTTTCTAATGGAGAAAAAAAAAAGTGTCCCTTCAGGACCATAATACCTTCAGAAAGAGTATTGAGGGAGTTAAATAAGAAAAACAGAAGACGTGGGGTTGGATTATAGTTCTCTTCTGAGGGTTTTAAAGAAGATTCATTTTGCTTGACTTTTTTTATTACAAGAAATTTTTCCCCTCATTTCTCTTAATGAGGTAAGAATCATGGGGTGACATGTTGAATAGTAATGATGGGGCGGGGAAGGCCTTTGCAACATTTTTTTTTTAAATGCACTGAAACAAGTAGAAGGAAGTTGAGAAGGAAGGCACAGACAAGCAGGACAATATTGAAAGTAATATGTGGAATTTATTGTAATTTTTTAAGCAACATGATGGAGATTCGCATTTTCATAGATGACCTTTGTGTTTGGCTACATGCATGAAAATGTTCTCTTTTTGTTTTTAAATTCAGAATAAAAAATAATTTTTAAAGAGATCATTGTTAACTTTGGAGAAAACAGTTTCCTTGGAATGATGAGGGCAGAAGCTAGATTGCAAAATGTTGAGGAATGAGTAAAAAGAGAGGAAATTAGTATAAACAACTTTTTCAGAGAGTTTGGCTGAGAAAGAGAGAAGAGATATAGAATGATAGCTTGAGGGGATTAAGGTTTTTTAAGGATGAAGAAGACTTGGACCTGTTTGAAGGCAGTAGGGAAGGAACCAGTTGATAAGGAGAGGTTGAAGATTTGAGGTATTTGGGGATGATTGAAAATGCAATCTTTTGTTAGAAGATGAGAAACGAAAAGGATCAAGAGTGGGCCTTGACAAAAAGCAGAGCTACTTCTTTGGCAGATACTGGGGGAAAGGAGAATAAAATAAATGATATCAAAATTTTTATTATAACAAACACTTTTTATAGTAGCAAAAAAATTGGAAACAGTAGATGCCCTTCAATTAGGGAATGGCTTATAAATTATGATGTAGAAATGTAATGGAGTTTCAGTGATATGAAACAGAAAAAAAGCAAGCAGGACCAGAAAAACAACCTATAGACCACAACATATTGTAAATGAAAAAATCTACAACATCAGCAACAAAATTAAAGTTATGTGTTATGGAGTCTGTTCCTAAATGAGAGATGAAAATCTCTCTACCTTACGTCTTTCTAGAGATGGGGAATAGTCAGGGTGGAACAGTACATATAAAGAGCCAAAACCAAATTACATTGATACTATAGGCTTTCTCTCCCCCTTTGGTAGAAATGAGTTCAGGAAACAGATCTTAAACCTGGAACAGACACATGATGATGTAATAGTGATGAGGGATTTCAATTATCTGGGTATCTGCTGGCATATTCTTTCTGCTTAAAACATATAAACTAATTTTTTATTTGCCTTAATGATACTGTCATCCTTCAAAAGGTGTAGTAACCAGCAAAGAAGATTTCTTTTTCATAAAAAAGGAAAAAGGGTCGACATGTACAAAAATATTTATAGCCCCTTTTTTTGTGGTGGCAAAGAATTGGAAATTGAGGGGATGCCCATTAATTGGAGAATGGCTGAACAAGTTATGGCATATGAATGTAATGGAATACTGTTGTTCCCTAAGAAATGATGAGCAGGAGGATTTCAGGAAAACCTGGAAAGACTTGCATAAACTGATGCTGAGTGAAGTAAGCAGAACCAGGAGAACATTGTACACAATAACAGCAACATTGTGCAATGTCCAACTTTGATAGACTTTGCTCTTCTCAGCAATACAATGATCTAAACCAGCGGTTCTCAACCTATGGATCGCGAACCCTTTGGGGGTCAAACAACCCTTTCACAAGGGTTGCCTAAGACCATTGGAAAACACATTTTTTTGACCGTCTTAGGAACGGAGACACCGTTCCTCTATCCGTCTCCAGGCCAGTCCACCCACATGCAGATACACCCACATACAAGTATTAAAGTGTTTCGGCATTAGAAAGGTTGAGAACCACTGATCTAAACAGTTCCAAAAGACTCATGATGGAAAATGCTATCTGTATCCAGAAAAAGAACCATAGTTCTTTTTCCCTTTTGTTCTGATTCTTCTTTCACAACATGACTAGTGTGGAAACATGTTTAATATATAATTGTACATGCATAGCCTATATCAGATTGAGTGCCATCTTGGGGAGGGGAAGAAGTGAGAAAATTTAGAACTCAAAATCTTATAAAAGTGAATTTTGAAAACTAAAAACAGATCAATTTTTTAAAAAAGAATTCTATTTTGGATCTGATTCTTCACAGCAAAGAGTAGCTGGGTCACTTGGGTGGAAGCAATTGGAACCTTGGGGTATGAGAACCTTTCCTACCACCAAACATTCTACCATGAGTATCTTGTTATATATTGGACCTTTGATCCCTTGGGCCAATAGTATTTAAAACTTTAGTAATTTTTCTTACATAATTTGAAATGGAATAGAGTATTATTATGCAGTAAGAAATTAAAAATAAGAGGAATTCAGAGAAAATCCCTCTCTGTATATGAACCACATGTTAGATACTAAAAAATGGCAGATGTGATTCCTGAATCATTGTCAGTAATCTTTGAAAGTCATGAAAAACAAGAGAGGTGTGAGTGAATCAGAGTAAATGACCTGATTTTCAAAAGAGGAAAGAGAATTGAGTCTGTATGTATAGACCAATGGGCTTGGCTTTAGTTCCTGATAAAATTCGAGAATATGTTATTGGAGGAATAGTCATTGAACATCATCCTGAAAAGGAAACCATGATCATAAAAGCGATTATAACTTCATTAAAAATAAAACAAACCATTGATATGCTAACCTCATTTCCTTTTTTGACAGGGTCATTATACTGGTAGGTCAAAGAAACACTGTACATTAAACTTACCTGAATTTTAACAAAGTGTTTGATTTGAATGATGCAGTCATGAATAAAATAAAATTATGTGGGCTAGATGATAGTATACTTAAATGGATTTAAAACAAGTTTAATAGCTGAATCCCCAATTTAACTTTAATGTCTGTCCTTTACTCCAGTTCCATATATACTCACTGCCTGATTGATATCTCCACTTTGATGTTCTTGTAGCATCTCAAATTAGATTTAAAAAACAGAACTTATTTCTTCTCCCTTGAAGTTGCTATACTTTCAAACTTACTTATTGTTATTGAGGATGCCACCATTGACCCAATTTTGCAAACTTGGAGCTGTCTTTCACTTTTCTCACTCCCACAAGTTCCATATCCAGTTGCTAGGTCTTATCAGTTCTGTGTCCACAACATTTCTTGCATTTGTTCCCTTCCCTCTACACACATGGCCACTACCTTGTTCAGACCTTTATCTTTTCTCACTTAACTATTGCAAACTTTTCATTGTTATCCCTGATTCTGGTTTCTCTTCTCCCTCCATCTTCTCTGCATCTTCTACTCTTAAGGTATAAATTTGCTCCCTTCTTCAAAGATGTTCGGTGGCCTTCTTTTGCCTCTAGGATAAAATACATACTCCTTAGCCTGTCATTGAAAGCTCCCTATCATTTGACACCAGTCTGTATTTCCAGGCTTATTTTACTAGTCCCCTTTCTGCACTGTATTCCTTAATGCTATTCCTTGAGCTCGTCATTCCATCTCCTCCTTCCATGCCTTTGCAAGAGCCATTGCTCATACTTGAAATGCACTCCATCTTCTCCTCTGCCTCTTAGAAGAATCTTTATCTTTTTTAAATGATTAGCTCAGCTGCCATATCCTATGCAAAACTTTTCCTGATTCTCCCTCTTCCTCTTGATTTCTCTCTCCCCCTTCAAATTATCTTGTATTTATTAATGTGTAAACATATAGTATCTCCCACCAAAATGTAAACTTTAGGGGACCAGGAATATTTTTTGTTTTTGTCTTGGTAACTTTAGCACCCAGCAGTGTGCTTTGGACCTAATAGCTACTTAATAAATGTGTGTTTAATTGAATCTTGGGCTTAATTCAACAATGATCTGCTCCACCACAGGGAAGACACTTCTTCATCCTCACTGTGATTACCAGTCCCTCTGTTACAATGGTGATTTCACAGTGAAGATGAAAAAGGGGTTTGAGAAGAAAGCAAGGCGTAGCAAGAAACAGAGTGATAGAAGATTATGTTCAGAGAAGATATTTATGTTCTTTTTCCACGTGTGGTTTTTCTGCATTCACAACACACCTTCTTGAAACACTAGTAGTCCACTGGGGCTACATTTCCTGTCAATGGTGACTTTTTTGACTTGTACCTTATAAAGACCTGTGTAGTCTTTTTTTCAAAGGTCACGCCTCTGCAAACCCAGTGTTGTGACTAACTTGGCAGTGAGAATAAGTTTATGAAGGAGGGGGTAGGATTCTTTTCCCTAACCACTATATGAAGCAAGCCTCTACTGAAGCCATTAACATTCCTCAAGGAGAAGAAAAGCTTCCAAAGAGCACCCAGCCCTGGCAGCCCTGGGCTAGATCCTGGAACAGTAACTGACCTTGAGGATACTAGGACCTCCCTTGTCTCTTGTGTTTTCCTAGGGATATTATAGAAAGAAAGTCTTTCTGATATACTTCATAGAGATACCTCTCACCTCCCTATCCCTCTACTTTCCCCACCACCAACACCCAGGGGAAAAACAACCTGACTGAATAATTAGGCCATTCTGGGGAGCCTACTACTGATTTTTTTTTATATAACTCAGATAGAGCTGACAACCATGCAAAACATTGAAAACCTATATTGGCTGCAGATTTAATACATTATCCTACCCACACAAATAATTCATGCTTCTGCATTGATGTCCAGAAAAAACAAATCAACAAAAGACTGGGCTTCTTCGTGCAGAGTGACCACATTTCCACTGATGCAGTGCACCGGAAATACCCAGGCTCCAGGACAGCAGAGCTAGCATTTTGTGATTTTTAAAAAAATTTTTTACATGAAAGATAAAAGTGCATTTTCAGATGATTGAAGGTTGGTGGGAGGTGTAAATGTGGGCACTTTTCACATTAATTCCTCAGATGATTAAGTTCTTTTTTATTTCTTTAAAGCTGTTTCTGGTTGGGTTTGATGTCCTTGTTCTGGGGGAGTATGTTGTAGCAGTTTACCAAGGTGACTTTAGCTGACTTTCAACAATTTTCTCCCCTCCATCTTGAGATTTTCTAGACGCAGCCTTGTATGTTGTTGATTCTCCTGTCAGCCTCACCTCCCTGTGACTATTAATCTGCATTCTTATTTGTGCTAGAAGATAGTAGATTCTTGGACTGAGGTATTCTACATTCATGGCCTCCAGCAGTTCCATGAGACACGGGTCCCAAGCCCAAGCTCTAGTAATAAGAAACAGAAGACCAGGGTCTTAGTGGGACCCATCACAGAATGCTCTTCATCTCAGTGGAGGCCACACCTAAAGTTCTTCATCCTGAGACACCTATAGTTTTCATGAGCTATGGTATTGATACTTGAACTGAAGGCAGCGTTGATGTTTCTCTAGTTACAAATGGACTTTCTGTAATCAAGTTGGGCAGAATCCGGATGTCGTCAGGCTTAAGAGTTGATAGTAACAATAGTGCCGTACAAAGAACCCTGGGCCTGGGCTCTAGACCTGTCTTTGCAACTAATTCCCTGTGAGACCTGGAGCAAGTCACTTTCCTTGTCTGGGCTTCACTTTTCTCGTGTATGATCTCTGACAGACCTTCCAGCTTTAATATTCTGTGAAAGTCTTGGCTCTGGTGCTGAGCTATTTTAAAGATCTGGTCACTTAACCCCAATTGCCCTCCAAAAAGCAAATAAATAAATAAATAAATGAATAAAGATCTGGTCAAAGAGTATATGCTGAAGAGTGAGAGGTGGGGAGGGTAATTATGCAAAGACTGCTTCAAACTAGTTTGTGAAAGAAAAGCCAAATCATAGTCTTGAGACTGACAAGAGATTGAATATATTACTTATATAGCAGAATAAACCACCTCACTCTAGTGGTAAATTCTTTCACATTTTGTGTCACCTGTCCTCATGCTTTCTGACTTCCTTGTCTTTCTTCCCAGCCCTCTTCCCTTACCAGCATGGCTTACTTCAGCCATTGCTCCTGAAGAAAAGCCAAGAAACTTTTGATGATCTCCCCCTCTTCAGTACTTTAACCACTGTGGTCACACATGGGGATATTTGGTCTGTTTTTCCATGGCTGGCAAGTCCCAAGATTCTGGGTGGCTCTTAAAGCTGGAATGATAAATAAATTGAGCTTTTCACGCAGAATTTTGATAGACACTTGGATAATTGTTTTGAGGTTCACAATCCAAAACCAGAATCCGGTCTTTTGAATGGTGTCAGTGGGTAACCAACAGTTCTGATTAAGTGCTTTTGAAAGGTTGTCAGAGCAGCTGAATTTGAAAGAGTAAATGTTACTTCGCAAATATACCCAGTAACCCAGCTGTGGGGGGTACCGGATTGGGAACTGGGATAGTAGCATTCACCTCTGACTTAAAGCGGGTATCAAGGAGAGAAGAGTCCTCAGGCCAAGCTCCCCAGGCTGTTTGAAAGCTAGACTGTCTCTGGGAGGACATCTGGTAGTAGATGGTGATATGGGGCTAATGGAGAAGTCTCAGTTTTGCCATTTCACAGTTGACCCCAAAAGTTGTTCTGTGGGCCAGAAGCCTCTCATCTTTATTTGCTCTTTGAAGAGAGCCCCATTTCCTCCCCCACAGTGAAGATTGTATCATTTCCTGGCCAGTTAAGGGATGTTTATGTTGCTGTAGCTCCCTGCCCATTGGGGGTTGGGGAGCACAAGCAGGGAGGGTTTGTGTACTCAGTCAAATCTCCTGTCTCTGCCACTTAGGGGTCAACTGGAAGGAAGTTCTTAGAATTTAGTCTTATAGTATACTCCCATCCTAACCTTGGTAAAATGGAGGTCTGGGGTTCTTGAAAGCTTTTGCTGGGATTTAGAGAACACTAACTATTGGCACAATCTGAAGCCAAGTCCAAGATTGTAGCAACAACCTACCAGATTCTTCCTCTTTCTGCCCCAAGGAGGCCCCATTATGCCGTACTATTGAGTTATATTTGATTACACTCAATATGAAGCAACCTTGCCTGTCCCTCCTTTCTCCATAAAGTACTGAAATTGCTGGTGTTAATTTGTGCTGAATTTGTGTTTGTTTCATAGGAGTCGCAAGGACAGTTTAGAAAGTGAGAGCTCAGCAGCTATTATTCCCCATGAGCTAATTCGCACACGACAGCTTGAAAGTGTACATCTGAAATTCAACCAGGAGTCTGGAGCACTAATTCCACTTTGTCTGAGGTGAGCAAGAGGCGGACCAGACCTGTTCACTGTCTGCCCTCTAGTGTGAGGTTTGCAGTGTCCCAATTTGGTCTCCAGGTGGCGCTCTTCCATTCACAGGAGACTCCCTTTCTCCATCCTTTCCCAAACCAACACAGCTTGCTGCAATCTGAAATGTGATCCAAAACACTCAAGAAACCATCAGCCTTTGGCACACACATTTCTCCCAGTGAGGTTACCTCTTGCCCACAGGGCTGGGCACAGCCTGAGAGTCTCCGGGCTTGGGAGTGGAGAACTTCTTTTGAAGCTTCAGTTAATGTCCGTGTGAAGAGAACGTGTGGTCTTCAGAACCTAGAACTGGTTGCACTGGGTCACATCTTAGGAATTCTCACACACAGCATGATCCCAGATTGGGAACTCCGTTCTTCCAAACCCCCCACAGCACCATACCTTAAGCTTCCAGCTAGGATAGATGGGAAGAAGTTACATTTGTAGGAGGATGAGACTAACTGGTTCAGGGCATCATGTCTACCATGACCATCCTTGCAGCTTTGGGGTGGGGGTGGGGGGAGAAGATGGGGAAGACCAGGGGGGAGGGAGTACCATTAGTCCATTTCCTTAGCATGTCTACCTCTATTGCCTTCAACTTGTCACCTACACTAGTCATCTCATGGACTCTAAAAGCTAAGAGATACTGAGTGACCCCTCAATCCATGTGGTGATTCCACCTTCTCCAGGATGAAACAGTTGACCAGGAAAATTGTTGATCAGCCCCAGTCTTCTTAGGGATGACAGACTCACCAAGGAAGTCTACCAGTTCTCTAGCAATCAGTTTTGTGAAATCCTTGCCTTGAAAGTATAATAATGTTTTCAGTACTTGTTTGTCATGGGACAAGGCATTCTGGAAGATTGGTATCCATTCTTGTTAAGCTTCTAATCCAAATTGACCAGTTTAAACTCCAAACCTAGTACTAGCCTAGAGATTCCATCTAGGACCAAGAAATCCAGCTGTGTCCCTTCTGCCACTCACATCAGTGCCAGAAATACAAATTCTATGGTTGGAACTCAACTCGGAGTCCCATGGACAATGTATAAGACAGAAGCAGATGCAGCTGGGCTTCTCCACCGCCCTTTGGAGTTCAGCCCTGCGTTTGATGTCATAAAAATTAATAAGAATAACTGCCGACTTAGGGAATAGGGATCCAGAAGAGGAAGGATACATTTCTTACCTCTCCTCTCCCCTCCCTGTTAGGGACCTCTAGTTGTTGGGTACTGGCCAGTGGAAAAGGTCTAGGGCAGAAACTTTTTAAATTTGGAATTTCCATCATATTCTGTAAGGTAGAGGCTTTCCGCATCTCGGTAAATAGGAGCTTGGATGGGAACCAGGAGAGGGGTAGGCCTGTCCAAATTCAGGACCCAAGCCTAAGAAAGACTACTTCCTTTAAGGCTGCTTGTGTTTGGGCTTGGCTTAGGACATTTGGTTTGGCGATAGGTTAATTCAGAGTAGTCTGGGAAAAGAAAGAGCAGAAGTTCACTTCTTTTCCAAATAGTGGTATTTATTCTACTATTTCACTCTCATTTTCACCCTGTGGATTTTCAGGGGTATGGATTAGGAATAACTTAACATTTAACCACCATAAATTCATTCATGCTTTTATTCAACAAATATTTACGGAGAGCCTCTTACTCTTGGTGCCCTGTTTGAACTCCTTGGATTGGTTATTCAGATGCCAGGCCAGATGTGGTAGCAGAGATTTTATAGTAACAACATTGGGAGGCAGGTGCAGATGTAGGCTCAAAAGGCAAGATTTGTATAATGGTAAAGGCCTCACAAGTGGATCGGTGGACAGAGTGTTGTACCTGGAGTCAGGAAGACCCGAGGTCAAATCCAGCCTCAGACACGAGCTCTATGATACTGGACAAGTCAGTTCACCCTGTTTGCCTCAGTTTGTTCATCTATAAAATGAGCTGGAAAAGGACATGGCAAACCAGTCCGGTACCTTTACCAAGAAAACCCCAGATGGAGTTACAGAGAGTCAAACACGACTAAAATGACTACAAAATCAACAACAAAGGCCTGACAGACTAGACTGCCAGCATAGGCCCATAGGTATAATTCTTTCTTTCTTGCCTGCTCATGGAGAGACTTTGGGAAAGTCCTGTTGCTTCTTTGTGCTTCAGCTTTTATCTTTAAAATAAAGGGATTGGACTAGATGATTTGCCGGCCCTCCCATCTCTGACAGTCTGTGACTCTGAGGGCTTAGAGCCACTTACAACAGTGGTTCTCAACCTGTGGGTTCAATTTGTAACAATGAAAATACATCCTGCGTATCAGATATTGACATTACAATTCATAACAGTAGCAAAATTACAGTTATGAAGTAGAAATGAAAATAATTTTATGGTTGGGGGTCACCACAACATAATGAACTGTATTAAAGGCTTGTGGCATTAGGAAGGTTGAGAACCACTGACTTAGAAGAAGGTGCTGAGAGAAGGACCAAGAAAGAGCTTATCTCTAAAGGCCCTGGCAGAGCATTTACTTTGGCTTCTGCCTCTGAAAGTGGAGGAGAAACGTTTTGACTCCACTTCCTTCCCAACCATTTGGGGGGAGGTTTTGGCAAGAGTACAATACCTAATAGGCCCCTAGAGACAATGCCATTCATCCATCTTGGGACTTGTTGTTCAGGAGCCTCGCTCCTCACTTGCTCCATTTTTGTCCTTCAGGGGCAGACTGTTACATGGACGGCACTTTACATATAAGAGTATTACGGGGGATACAGCCATCACATTTGTATCGACGGGAGTGGAAGGCGCGTTTGCCACCGAAGAGCATCCGTATGCAGCCCATGGACCCTGGTTACAAGTGAGAAGGCCTTTTTTCTTCTCTCCTCCTTTCCAGTGCCTAAGGCCCTTCAGTTCCTGTCTGGCTGTATTTTAGGGGACCTAGTGGCAAGTTGTTTTTCTTAGACAGTGGGAGGGCATACTCTCTCATAGGATGCCCTAGGACAGTAGATACTGTTTGAGGGTGACTTCAAGAAAGTCTTCATTATCTGGTGGACAGCCAGAGCATGGTCCTTATACTACTGGCACAAAGCAGAAATTCTAGAAAACAAAGGTATTGCAGATACTTCCCCACAGGAACCAGCTGTGCTTCTGACCAGCCAGTTGTACTGCTCTGTCCAAGCCCCTCCAACTTTGTATTCACAAAAGCCTCACAGGTTTGAACTTCTCCCTTAAATCTGGGGAAGCAGAACTTTCCATGCTTTAGGAAGCGGGGGGTGGGGGGGTGGGGAGGGTGGTCCTCAGTGTTTCTTTGATGTGTGTGTGTGTGTGTGTGTGTGTGTGTGTGTGTGTGTGTGCCTCCCTACCTATACTGGCAGTAGAATTTCTTCTCCTCTATGCCCCCTCCCACTAAGAATCCACTAACTCTTAATTAAAACAAACAGAAAACAGAGGACACCCTACTACACAGTACAGACCAAGCCATGGTAGAAATTGAATCTAGTCCTTTAGGGATATTGTGCTCCATAAATTATCTTGACTTTTTCCACAGTCATTATTACATTGTTTCGTAACAAAATTACTTTGAACCATAAAGTTATAAATACATTTTTAAAGTCCCACTTGGTAACATTAGATTTCTGTCTGTGTGGTTTTGGTAGTTACTGTAGCAAAGGTTCTGAAGTATAACGCTAGAAATGAGCCCCACGCACAAGTGGGAGGGTTTGCTTCTGTCCCACTCCTCTTCCCCGTTTCCTCCACTCTTGGGCCATGCCCTCCTAGCATAGGCAAGCTTTTCTCTTCATTGGAGAATGTGAAGGGGAGGCCCTCTTCCCCATTCCCCCTAGGCAGAGCGTGGATCCTGGGGGAGGGAGAGGCCTGGTGCTGGAGAGAATATATGTGACACCAGCACAGCCCCAGCCTCTGAGAGTTAATGATTCATAATTCCCAGCAGATGATGCGTGCTGACAGGTCTCAGCAGAAATGTCCTCAGGATAGCATTAATATGTATTAAAGGTTCAAACAAACTTTCTCAGGAGAGAATAGATTTGGGTATTCCGAACATGGGAACACATTTCATTCAGTTACACTTCAGAAAGAGCCCTTGACTCTAAACTGGTACTCAAAATTCAGCCAGCATTCCTTTTCTTAGCAGGGGAGCTTCCAGGCCAATAAAACCCAGAGCCCCCAAACTGCTTCTGTGGCTAAAAAGGGGAACAGGCAGGTGCTGCCACTGTCCTCCAGTGGATCATGGGACTAAGTCCTCCAGTCACTGCCCAGGCTTCCCCTGGTGGTTCTGATTGAGAAGCCAGCAGAACTCTGCTGTCATGCAGGTTGCACTTCTGATTGTTCAGTTTTTTTAAGGATTACCCCCTCGCCCTCAGACAATAAAGCCAGATGAGTAGTTCAACAATTTAAGTTTGGATTTTGGGGCTCAGCTGTCCCCCAAAATACCCTAGAGGCCCAGCTATGGCAGTGAAGCTACACTGGAGCTGTGGGCCACCCAGACATGGCCCATCCTTAATTACAGGCTCCCAGCACATTTAGGGAAGCCACAGGTGAGGAAGGGAGATGACTTTTGGCCACTGAGAACCAGTGCTAGACTTTGCTCTCCCAGCCCCCAGTTTAGTCATAGGCAGCCCCCTCAGCAGGGACTGGGCACACATGGCTCACTGACACTACTATACATGCTCCCCAGTAGTGGGCCGTTGCCCTGGGAACCCAGGGGAAGTGGTGGGAACGAACTCATCCGCCTCACTGTATTTCAATAAAGTTGCTGTGCTCAGAGCTGCTTAATCAAAGGCTTGTGTTATTGGACTCATTAGTGTGGTCCACCACAGGGGCCTGCTCACGTGGGAGCTCCCAGGGAAGACTGGCATGCGCTTTCTCTCTTAAGCACTCTCTGGCTTATGAGTTGTTTCTCTAGTTCTTTCTCAGGAGCCCTGGGAAACCCTTAGAACCTTCCCCAGCCCATTTCCCAGCCAGTCACCTAGTCCTCCCAAGGACTAAGCAATCAACATTTTTCATGACTGACCATTTATGAATCCACAGTCTTACTGTTGCTGTCACTGCAAATTCACATGGTGGCAATCTGGAGTTGTAATCACTTCCAGGTTTATAGATCTCACTGCAAACAAGTCCTGGATGTTGCAGACCGATCCTGTCAGATACTCTGCTGAGCTCCTGAGTGCTGGACTTGCAGTTAAAAATGAGTGTATAGTGAGTGGTCTCCATTGACCCCAGATGAAGCCCCATGGGCAGAGAGCCTTATACTAACTGTCCTACCCCACATAGAACTATCCTTAATGCTCTGAGCAAAAATGACCCTTACCCTCCCCAAACATCAGGTATCTTATCAATGCTGAAAAGAAATGGGGACATTTCCCAAATTGGCCAGGCCATTTTAAGGGATTCTAAGGCTCCTAGGAGCCTAGAAAAGCTAACCAAATGCACCAGGTAAATAGATAAAAGCTGCCTTTTCATTTGGCTGTGAATCTCCCTTTGCTACTTAGGGTTGAATTGGGAGGAGCCAAGGGATAACTTTCTTGCATCAGCCTCTAAGACTTGGAAGCTTCTTCTCCTACTCTTGGCACCTTGCTTTGGCTCCTAGCCCAGGTCTGTTATCTACTGGGAAAAAGGCACAATGAAATCTCCAATAAGAGAGTCTTCCCATCACTGCCCTTGAAGGAAATAGGAAAAGAAGGAGCAAAGATTTGGAGGAGGAATAAATAGCCCGGAGGACATGGGGAACCTTTAGTCCCTCTTGAGAATCTCAGCTCCCTTGGAGGCCCCAGAAATGGTAGGAAAAGAAAGTGTCATAGAACCAATCTTTCCCCTCTCTCCCCTGTTTGGCATTCCTGCCCCCTGGATTACTGCCTCCTTGGCCCAAACAGAGTACCTGCTCTTATTTTCTCCTCCACACTATCCCTGCTGCTTCTCCTGACACTTAGAGAGTGGTGTCCACTCATTGCCTATTCCAGTAAAGTGAAGCAGTTTTTGCAGTAATAGGGGGTGTGAAAGACCCTTCTGACTTTACATAGCCACAGAGAGCTATACCTGAGGAGAGGCAGGCTTCCTTCTTGACTCTCATTTCTTTCATTTCTGCACTTTTCAGGGGAGTGGAGGACAATTTTAAGATTATTGACTCTTCAGCCAACTGACAGCTTGCACAAATGTCCCCCTTTCCCTAAACATCTCCCACTAGACATTGACTCAGAGCCCTGTCACTTGGAAAAGGTTAGAAATTGGATGCTGCTGTGTCTACAGAAATGTACTCTCCTGTATGAGGCCATTTTGGAGAGTCAGATGGCCAGGCTTAGTTCTCAGCTATTCCTCTGACTGAGAGGTTCAAGAGGTAAATCTTGGAAGTTCCTGACCTAAGTTATAAACCAGTACCTAGTGCTGCTATCAGAAAACTGGGTCATAGTACATGTGCAGGTCCTTTGGAAACCTTTGAATATTTCCCACTATGAAGTGAGAAGAAAAGTACATGAATTCTTCTCCTAGCAACAGACTGCCTCACAGACGTGTGGTGACAAGGGTGTCTAAGCTCTGGCTTCTGCTTCTGCAGGAAGAGGAAAGACTGGGCCCTTTTTAGACAGCTGCTGATATCTTATTTTTTATAGTGCAGGCAGCCCAGAGTACTTGGAGCCTGATGGCCACTGCAGTGAACTTTCTACCACCTACTGAGAACAGGAAATGAAACTTGAGGCCCGCTAGGCTACCTTCTTGCAGGAGCTCAGGCCAGACCATGTGAAAGGGAATAGGGGGCGCTCCAGTTTGAATCTGGGGGGCTTTAGAATTGTTGCAAATTAAATATTCCCCATCTCTATGGCTGCATGTACTAAAGCAGCTCCTTGGCAAGCTCTGTGAAAAGTGGGAAAAAAAAGCACATTTCCTTCCCTGAAAGAAGGGGGAGAGGAGGGGAACAGCCAAACTTGTTGGGAAACAAGAACATGTCAACATTTAGAGCAAACAAGGCCCTGGACAAAGTGTGGATTGTCTAACAGGGGGGAAGGAGTGGGCATTGTCAGGCACTGTTTGCAGACTCAGAAATATTATTGACCACAAATGTTTGAATTGGTGTCAAATCAGCAGCAGCTGTGCTCCCTCCTGCAGCCTCGCCAGGATCCCCGGCACAGCCAGGCTTGCCCATGGTAGGCACTGATGAAAGATATGTGGCTTCTTTTCTGGTTCATTTCTAGAACTTCCCAGGGATGGGGAGTGTACAGGGTGCTTTTTATTCTCTCAGCCAACCAGTTTGTCACCAAGCACGTGATTTGTGCTGATGTCACCCTCTGGCCTAATGGGACAAGGCCAGAGCCAGGAACTAAAGCCCTGTCTATGGTCTGAACCTGTGGGAGAACCACAAAATCCTTCCCTACCTTCCCTCTACCACAGCTAAACTATTTAAAGGTTGATACAATTGGCTTCCCCCACCCACCCGCAGCAGCTGCCCTAAAACTCTGCCGGTAGACTTAGAGCAACTTTCAAATTAAAAAGGGGGACTACTGATCCATACATAATGATCTTTGCAAGCCAGGTATTGCTTTCGAAAGCCACATATTAACATTACCTTTGTTTTATTGTATTTTTATTTATTTTGTTAAATATTTCCCAGTTACATTTTCATCTGGCTCAAAGTTAACATCTACAGCCAGTGTTTGACACCTCTCTTCTAGAGCAAGGCCATGAGTCCTGCTTTTCCTGACCAGGAACTTTTTATCAGGGTTAATTTGGCTCTTTCATCCATTTCTTGAAACACGTTTGCTTCAACACCCATGGCTTAGAATAAAGTCAGTCACCAACACTATGAAGGCAGACACCCTATTGTAATTAGAGTAGCTGTTTCCTTGACTGTGGAGTAAGTAGTTGGATCAGGAAATCCAGCCTTCAATACCCACTGTTTCCTTCTGGGAAACCACTGTTTGGTTTGGGTTTTTAACCTTCTTTCCAACTACATATCAAAAAACCCGATAGTGGGGGAGAGGAGAAGGGGAGAAGAATATTTGGAAATTCCAGTCTTAGAGATGTTTCTTCCCTACTCCCCAACCCATCATCATAAACTCAGGTATCCTCCCTTTAACCATACACAACTGCAAAAAAAAAATGGAAGAGGTCAACTATAGGGACGTTTTGTAATCCGAGCACTTCCTAGGCCTAGCAGATAGGGAGCATCCTGGCCACTGGACTTTCAGACATAAAAAGGATGCCCAAGGCTAGGTCATCATCATTCCTCAGACACTGCCAGAT
This sequence comes from Pseudochirops corinnae, assembly GCA_028646515.1. Lineage (NCBI taxonomy): Eukaryota > Metazoa > Chordata > Mammalia > Diprotodontia > Pseudocheiridae > Pseudochirops > Pseudochirops corinnae. The sequence goes on from CM053589.1 coordinate 121,460,049, forward strand.
TTCATGAGAGAGTAAGGCAGCCTCCAGTAGAGACGCTGTTGGCTCTAAGCGTAGCATGCTAATAATGGTTTCATTTGGCTCCAGGACTGCACATACTTTTCCCACAGTTGCATCCCAACAGTGGTCTGCTACTCTTTGGAGAGCACCTAAGCTGCTCCATCATTGCTATCTATCTTCAGCGTCCTGTTGATAAGATCTGTTAACATTCTCCAGGCCCAGTTCTGAAATATACAGAGAACAGGACCTGTTTGTTCAATCTGAGCTTCTAAGGTTTAACTCCCAAAGGAAATTAAATGAGGTGCCTAGAGCTATGATGGTCTGTCATGTTTCTTTGCTGGGAATGTCACCCTTAATATGCATATCTCATGTAATTTTTAAAAAAATTTAAACCACAACCTTAAAATAATGTGTAGTTTTCAGCAAGAATCTGCAAATATTAGCACTATAACAATAATAAGGGGGGGTGGGGGTGGAAAAGCTAGAAGACTTAATAGGACTTTTTATCCCTTCTGCTGGCATGCTCTCCTCCCCTAGCATTGTTATCAATCACAACCAAGATAGTCCTAAGATTGTTGGTTTCCTTCCTAAAAGCAGAATCATAGCTTTACTCCATCCAGCCAAGTCCCCTGCAAATGCATACTTACATATGTACCAAATCTGCTTTGGACGAGTGGGTCCATGTCCAGTTTACTAGCCTAGGAGATTGCCTTCAGCATAGCTAAGGGTGACCTGCAAAGGTGGTTGAGGAAACTAGAAATGTTTTTCTCATTTGACACTTCTTACTAGTCTCCCTGACCACATAAGTCATATTTTTTTCTTTTTCTCTATCCTTAGTATTCCAATACAATGCTATTCCAGGAAACTCTCTAACCTAGGTCCTTCTCCTCAGTAATCATATGTGGATGGGGAGTAACCCTAGTCTGACTGAGCAGAAATAATTACACCTAATTGGGGTTTAGGCACACTGTTGCATATGTTAGCATTTGTCTGAGAAGATAGAGCTAGAAGTGTAAAAATGTGAACATGACCTTTGTGCCACCCACTTGGTCTGGTTATGTTGAGGGCTGGGGCAGAATTATGAAGAAACTAGGGGTTTTTACAGAAATGGCAGGCTTAGAAAGTGTATGAAAGCTTTAGAGCAACAAGAGCTCATGTGAGTCTGACCAAGGGCCTTGTGTGCCTAGAAAAGGTCATGTTTAGTTCAAGATAGGCTTCTGGTCAGGGACCCCACAGTTCGTTAAGTAGGCCCTTTGTGAAGAGAACAGTTTCAGGCTGAAACAGAAGTAAGACCCAGAGATAAAAGGAACAATGACTAATTCAAGAAGTCTCTTTAGAGGTTGGCTTTTGTTGAGTTTTTGTCCTAGTCTCACTCCTTGGGGTTTCTGCTTCATGTCAGTCTCTGTAGAAGGCCAGCATTTTCCTCCAAAATATTATGAAAATATATAGTGTCTAGAATCTTGTGCCTTCTCAGTGAATCTTTTCTGTATTCCTCTTCATTTGGGACTCATACACCACCTTATGCCTCTTCTTCCCCCACCATCCTTCCTTCCCTACTTCTCCCCTTTATGCCACATCCTGACTTCCTCCACTGTTTCGCTGTCTGGTAGTCTTCCTTAAGGTGCAATCTGAGCATCTTAGTATCACCTGGAAGAGTTTTCCTTTTGGGTTTTCGATCCCATCCTGTCTGCCAGGGCTTCCTTTTAGGATGTACCTTTTATCCCCTATGCTATTTTATCATGACCACATCTTGCCTCACTGTCCATACATCCTTAAGTCAGGGGTCAGTTCTATCACCTTATCACTTGAGCTTTCTCTTTTCCCCCCTCCATTCCTTTGTTATGGAAATTCACACTTCCTATCTAGCCCTGGCTCAATCTGTTTTAATCACTGGCAAAAGGGACCTGCTTGTTTCATTATCTTCCCACCTAAGACTGAGCCAGCCTGCTTTTGCTATGATAAAGGACACTATTTCAGTCATCCCACTCTGGTACCTTTTGCATTTTCTTCCCCTTATCCTGAAATAATCCTTCCATATCTGTATCAGAACTAATTTCAGAAATAAGACTTCCCTTCAAGAAGAAGGATTTTACCCCCTAAAATCCTTTCAGCCCCATCAAAAAGCACCCATATATCAATCTACGAAGAGCCAGCAGAACAAGGCAAGGTAACTAACGGGACTCTGAATAGTGTGTAATGTAAGAGCATATGTACTTCATTGCTAGATTCTGTGATAAAGGTCATAATTCGTATAGGAAGTCAGAGAAGAGAGAGATCAGTGAAGGCTGAAGTAATCAGGGGAGCCTTCCTAAGAAGGCACTTAAGCCAAAACTTGAAGGACGTACACATTTGAGAAAATAACATGGAAGCAGGCATGGTGATAGGAATAAATATGGCATGTCCATATATGAGAGACTGGCCTGACTAAAAGAACAGTGTATACTTTAATAAGTGGTAGGAGATGGAAGTAGATTTGATGTGGTAGAAAGTAGTGAGCCATTATAGGGTTTGATGTGATCAGAGTAGTACTTTATTTTTGAATAATATTTTATTTTTACCAATTACTTGTAAAAACAATTTTTAACATTTCTTAAAAAGTTTGAGCTCCATGAAATACTTTTGTGCTATAAGAAATGAGGAGCAGATGGACTTCATAATAACCTGGAGAGACTTGAAACTGATGCTAAGTGAGGAGAGCAGAACTAGGAGAAATTTGTACACAATCACAGACACAACATATGTGTGACGACTAACTTTGATAGACTGGACTCCTCTCAGCAATGCAAGGCTATAAGACAACTCCAAAAGACTCATGATGGAAAGGGCTATCCACATCCAGAGAAAGAAAAACAGAGTCTGAATGTAGATTGAAGCAAACTACTTGCTCTCTCTCTTTTTTGGTTGAAGCAAACTACTTGCTCTCTCTTCTTTTTTGGTTTTGTTTTATTTCTTCTTTCTTATTGTTCATTCCATTGGTTATAATCTTTCTTTACAACTTGACTAATGTTTAATGTGAAGGTATTTGTGGATCCTATATCTGATTGCATGCTGCCGTGGGGGGAGGGAAGAGGAGAGGGAGAAAATTTGAAACTCCAGGGATTGAGGAACCGAATGTTATAAACTAAAATAGTAAATAAATTAATTAAAATTTTTTTTAAAATTGAGCTCCAAATTCTCTTTCTCCCTTCTTCCTCTCCCCTCTCCCTGAGATGGTGAGCAATTGATATATGTTATACATATGCAATCATGCAAAAGATAATTTCCATATTACTCTTGAAGAAGACATAGAAAAAAAACTACAAAAAAAATTAAAAAGGGAAAAATAGGATGCTTCAGTGTATGTCCTGACTCCATTAGTTCTTTCTTTGGAGGTGGATAGCATTTTTCATCATGAGTCCTTTGGAATTGTCTTAGATTATTATTCTTCTGAGAATAGCTAAGTTATTCACAGTTCTTCATTGTACAGTATTTGTGTTACTGTGTACAATGTTCTCCTGGTTTTGTTTACTTCACTCTTCATCAGTTCATCTAAGTCTTCCCTGGTTTTTCTGAAATCATCCTGCTTATTCATTTCTTATAGAACAATAGTATTCCATTACATTCATATGCCACAACTTGTTCAGCAATGAGAATAGAGATAAAAGGGAGGGAGTGTGTGTACAAGAGAGGTTTAATGGGGAAAAAAAAACAGAAAGATCTGATGACTGATTAGATGTGATAGATGAGGGGGAGATATTGATGATCTGTGTGACTAGTAGATGGCAGTGCCCTTGATAGAGTCAGAGAAGTCAGAGACACTTGGCATGTACAGAATGCTGGGCTAGGATCCTAAGATTTAGAACTAGAAGGAACCTTAGAAATCACCAGGCCTTTATATATGAATTGTAGCACCACAGGGTTAGAAGGTACCTCAAAGGTTACCAGACCCAGCCCATATCAAAAGCTGGGACCCCTTTTACAGGATCCCCAACAAGCTGTCATCCTGCCTCTGCTAAACCATGCCCTTCCTGGTGCCCAGAAAGCAGGACCCTGGTGCATTGCAGTTGGGGAGACGAGGTGGGCCTAGAGGAGGAAGGAGCTTCATGGATGGATCTATTTTTACTATAACTGTATCAAATAAGGGGAAAAAAAAAAAAGAGCAAAAATCTTTTTCTTCCCTCATATTTTAAACTACTTCCCAGAACTATCACTCGAAAATACTGACCACTGACTGGAAAACCAGACTACTTGTGTCAACTCTCAGCCCTACCAGATCTCCCCTTCTTCCATTGCTGTTGTTCTCCTGGACAGTCTCCTTTCACTGCTTCTCCCCATTAGCCCATTTGGAAAGATGAGTGACTCTCGAGAAAGGAGGGAGAGGGGGACAGAAGGAACACAAGCAGGCCTTGCAAAGGGAAAGGGGAACCAAAAGTGAGAGACCTCGAATCAAAGAAACTGGACTCAAATCTTCCCTGTGGGCAGAAAAAGAGAGTCTATTGCTGACAATTAAATAAAGCCCTGAGTATAAAAGCATAAAACTCTTGTATCTCTGTTTCCAGATTCTGTTGACTGAAGAATTTGTAGAAAGAATGCTGGAAGACTTAGAAGATTTGACTTCTCCAGAGGAAGTAAGCCCATTTATATCACTCTGTGAAAACTTTATCCAGTCATCAGGTTGGGGGAGGGGGAGAGGAGAAGATTCTTAGTTAAATGGCTTTTTTTCTGACCTCCCCATCCCCCCACTCCCACCCCTCAATCACCCCCACCCCCACATTAGTCAGCCCCAGGCCACTGTAAGGATGCCTGCAAATTGTCTTAGTTACCAGCCCCCACTGAAAAGCCACACCAGCCTTTCATGCTGCTCCTCACTCTCTTCCAGACCCTGCTGTTAACTGGCCTATTGTGAACAGAAAGCGCGTTTTTGTTGCCAGATAGTATTCCATTTGGAAACACGCTGGTGGGCTGCTGGGGTACTCTTACTTTTTCTGTCAGAATGTTCACTTATTAGTTACTTTCACTGTTGCCTCCCTTCTTCCATGAGCTCTCCCCCACTTTTTTGACCTCTACCAATCCTTGCTCCCAGAACCCAGGGAGGAGGCCTATGTTGGGGGCTGGGGCCTGTTCCTCTGGGACTCCACACCTATTATGACAGAAGGACCTATAATCCTCCTTTTTCTCTTTCAGCTTTCTCTGTGTTCTCATTTGGAGAGACTTACCTCATCTTGGAAAGTCCCTTCCCACCCTCCTACCCTCCCTCTAGTCTCTTCCCCTCCCACTGAGAAACACCTTTGAGAGATTTGGTTCTTGGTTTGCCTTAATGCCCAGGTTAACATCACATTAGAGAGCTGGAACAAGATGGCCTGCTAATGCTGTGTGTCTGTCCCACAGCATCTTGGCAGAATAATTCCTAACTTAGCCCTCCCCAATTGGGATCTTAGTGAAGCAAAAATCTTTGAGTTACCTTTCCTTGAGGCTCAGGTCCCAGACTGGGCTCCAGAGCCAGGCAAGGCTGGGTATCTGCCAGAACCAGAGTTTCCTTTCCCAGGTCTGGGGCCCAAGCACAGCCTGCCAGGCACCTTTTTACTACAACATTTCTGTTTATGACTAAAAAGTTGTTGGGGTTCACCCAAGCCCTGGAGAGGTCCCATGGCTTTCCAGTTCAGGACTTTTAATCCTTGTTTTAGGTAATTGGGAAATCCTTAAGGGTACTGCTTTACAGATAATACAGTACAATAGTGACCTACCTCTGCCCCAGGGATGTACTCTCTTCCAGTAAGTCTGTTCTTTCTTTTACACTTACACAAGGTCATCATCCTAGGGACTTTGCATAGGCCAGTGCTGTAGGAATGTCCATTCAAAGAGACCAAAGACAGCTGCTGGAAACATTTCTGAACAGGCACTTATACACTCACGTTCATGCACAAGTTCACTCATACAGTGGCACTAGGTCAAAACTTCAGCTTTGAGGGTGGGTGCTGGGTGTTGAGGGAAAGAGAATGTGATGGTATAGAGGAGAAAAGGGAGCCAGAGGGAGCTCAGGAAAGTAGGTCACCAAAAATAACCCTTTTCTGTTTTGCTTTCCTGACCAGAGTCTTCCCCTACACCCTGCCTCCTTTCTCTCACCTTCCTCTCACTACTGTCCCACACTTACCAGTGACATGGGCCTCCGTAATCTAATTAAGGGGCAAGAATGAGCAAAAGACTTCGCACTCATATCTTCCAACCCCAGAAATGGGCAAGCTGAACCCCTACCAGTCCTTGGCTCTTTTCTATTCCAAGCAGTTAGTTGGCTTGAAGTTCCTTGTGGATGGTAAGACACACATGAGACCAATCTGTGGTGTTATATGAAGTTTCCTGAAGGAGCTTGATGTGCCCTGTTTTGGGGAAGCCTCTCTTTAAAGGAGGACATGACCCATCCTTTAATTTCCAAGAGATAGTTATTGGCCAAATATCAGAAAAGATTTCGGTGTAACTTGGAAAGGTGGAAAGAAGGCTAGGGTGGAAGACTTTTCCTTCAGGAGCACAACTAGACTCTTGGGACCTTTAACACCCCCCTCCTTGACCTTTATGGGAAGGAAAGGAAGGACAGGAGAGACTAGGAACTTAGGAAGCCAGGTACTTTTCTTCTTTGGAGACATTTTTCAGTCATCTGTAGCGAATGCTGTAACCTTCTTTCTACATTTGCAAAAACCACTGTAGCCAGGAAGGCCAAGACCCTAACATCTGGATATGCTCTAAGTCCCAAACTCTGAATGGGAATTTCCATTGGTAAGAATAGACCCAGAGATGTGAGATATGAGTGGTAAGGAGAGGTTAGGAAACTTGCCTTACAGCCATCCTTGGTTAATGATGTCAGAACACAAAAAAGGAATGATCTTGGCTTGGGAATCCTAGAATTTTGGTGTATTAGAACTTCTCCTTAGGCTTTGGTTGGAGACTGGGTTACCCATTGGGAAAAGCTAAAAGACACTTTAGGAATAATCCAAACCTCTCCCCTCCCCCTTCATTTTGCATATGAGAAAACTGAAGTTCAGAGATGGGAAGTAGTTCAACTAAGATCATACATCAGTCTAGTGGAGTCAGGATTGACTAGAATCCAGGTCTCCCAATTCCTTGTTCAATGCTGTTTCCTCAGAAGAAAAACCTGGGTTGAAGAGCACCTTCACTCCAGCCACCTGCCTTTGTTCTGGCGTTTGAAGTTGAAGTCATGTTCTCAGGTGTCCGTTTCTGTCCTCTCCCCGTTTCTGCTCCTGAGTGCCCCCAGAAATGAATCACCTGTGGGGGGAGGGGGCACTGGTGAGATGAAAGAGGTGAAATGAAAGTTTAGTTGGTTCTAACTTGCTCGGACCCCAGAAAGAGGGGAGTGAGCTCTGGTAAGTGTGTACACTGTATTTATCTGTTTCTGTTTGTCATTCACAGTTCAAACTTCCCAAGGAGTACAACTGGCCAGAAAAGAAACTGAAAGTCTCCATTTTGCCAGACGTTGTGTTTGACAGCCCGCTGCACTAGCCCTGAGTTTGGCCCCTTCCTTCAGACGACCATGAGAGCCCGGCCCAGCTCCCAAGTGACTCAACAGTGTAATGATTGCAGTAAAAAAACGATTCCTGCAAATAAAAGGAAAAGAGAGAGGATTACTGCACAGCCACTGCAGCCCACAATGGGGTGCGTACATGGGGCCTGACCCCGGCTCCCCTCCACTTCACCTCTTATCTGGGGGCCAGGCCACTCAAGGCCCATTAGGAGTGAATGAGACCTTGTTCCAGGCCAGCTCAGGTCCCACCAGACCAAACGAGTGGCTAATGCCTCTGTCATTCCACTGCTGGTTCTGGTTTGGGGATATGACTCTAGGACCCCTGACTTTCCCACAAGCTGTCTGACCTCACTCCTCTATGCTTGCCCACTTCTACAGGTCTGGGGAAGAGCCCTAGACCCACGGATTAAATGCGCTGGCTCCTCCTGACTTTGGAAACCTTTTGTTAGTCAAATTCCTCCTGGCTACAGAACAATTCCTCCGATTATGTTTGGGGTTTTTTGTTTTGTTTTGTTTTTTATATTTTATTTTTTAGAAACCATATGGTATTTAATTGCTCCACAAAGGTGTCTAGAAGCTGTCATGCATATTGGTTTTGTTTTTGTTTTAAATGGAACTGGTTTTCAAGTTGAAATTTCTTCTCTTGGAAAAGGGCAGGGGATACCTAGCCTTTCCCCCTCCCACATCCCCCCACCCAGCCATGTCACTAGAAGGTGCTTAGTGTTTGCCTGCCAATGAATAGCTATTGTAGGGCCTTTTGAACAGGAGGACTTTTCTTCACCAGCTCACAAGCCATTTTGGATCCATTGGAAGGGTGTTCAGAAGCAGGAGGCATCTAGGTAGGACAGGGGTGAAGCTATGTCTCTGGAGACCTGAGACCCCTTAAGTGATACTAGGCCATGGCCCAACCCTTACTAGGAAAGGCTGTGTTCCTTGCCAGGTGGGTTGGGCTCTAGAAGCCTCAGGGAGCCCCTTGGCCTGAAACCGGCGCCTGTGAGGCGTGAGGACTGCAGCCAGCACTGCCCAGACTTTTGGAAACTTGGAGAAGATATCAGCCTCGCCTTCTCAGTGGGCTTCTCACTCTAACTGGGGCCAGCCTAGGAGAGGGAGAGTCTCAGTCCCTGCAGGCACCTCCCCCACCTCCAGCTAGCTCAGGGTTTGTGTGACCTTTTAGGTCCCCATTCTCTCTCCTCCCTCCTTTCTGATCTCATCTTCCCTCAGGCCCCCCACAGCTCCAGGCTCTAGGAATTTCTAGTTTATTAAAAGCTGAAAAATAAACTTCCAGCATCTGTCTTGTTATCATTTTGCAACAGCACATTCCACCTCCTCTCCTTTCTGCCTAAATTCATTTATTTCTTTTATTCGTTCCCCTTTCTCTCATCTTTCCCCCTAGACCTCTGTCTTCTGTATTTTTTTCTTTTGCCTCTGCATCTCTGGCCTCTTTTTTCTACCGTATTTCGGACTTCTTTCCCATTAACATCCTCTGCTTTATTCTGTATCTGTAGTCTTTTTTCCTGCACTTCTGTCCCTCTCTCCCTGAATCTCTGGCTTCTCCCCCTGCATTTCTGGCCTTTCTCCCACTAACATATTTTTGGCTCTCCTTGTATCCCTGGCCTCTATCTTCCTGCATCTCTGGCTTCCTCCTGCCATATCTCTAGTCTTTCTCTCCCTTTATCTCTGACTTCTCATCATCTGACTACTCTCTCCTGTCATTCCCCAAGTACCTGACCTCTCATCCTCACACAACTTCCTGCGTCTCCTGCATCAGGCAGGACACACCACCACCTTCAAGGACACTAACCCAATTCTGGCCTCCCAAGGCCTCCTTTAGGGTCCCTCCCACCCCAGACCTCAATGAAGTTGTTTTAGCCATGGAAGTAAGAGACCATTTCTGGCACCATCCAACACACACTTCCATAATACGAGAAGTCCATGACATCCATCATGACTCACAGAAAGCTGACACAAGAGATGACAACCCTTCCAGTGCCCAGTTGGGCAAAAAAATTGCCCTAAGCACTTCTCTAGGGAATTGAAGAAATGAAGATTGGTGCCGAAGATCAGAGGAAGAAGCTCAACATTAAATAGTCTCCAAGAACCCTACCTCTTTCCTAATGGTCTCCAGAATGGTTAGGGTGAACAAGGCTTGTTGTGAACTATTAATGAATCTTAGATGTAAAGACAAACCAGTCCTTCTCTGGATTTCCCAACCATATCTTCCACTCAAGCCTAGGAATTCTTTAGCATGAGCTTCATTTTTCATTTGTGAAAAATGTGGGCGTTTCATTTGCTAACCCTCAGTTCCCAAATTTCCCAGCAAGGTTCCATCATCATCCCATGTGCCCCTTTGCTGCTATTTGCTTGCATCATGCACCCCAGCTAGATGATTGCCATCTTACGGTCTCTGACTTGAGCAGTGTTCTTTGGTCTTCAGGAGGATTTTTCCAGGAAGAATGTCTTCAGCCTTAACCCTGAGATGCTTCCAATTCATTCCCTAATCTCTGCTGCCACCATTTCCATCCCTTTTAAATTCTTCCACTTCTCTGCCTCATGGAATGGGAAAAAAGATGCAGCCAGCCTGATTAGTCACTCTTCTCTAAGCCCTAGACAGAGGTCTCAATGCCCCTCTACCCCACAGTCCTCTCTACCTGTCAGTTTTAATTTGGTTTAGTGTCTAAGCCAAAGTCTCCCTTGGTGCCAAAAGCACCAGGTTTCTGCATGAGGAGGTTTGGGATTAATGGGTTATCAGGAACCTGGATAGTCTTGTGTGAATGGGGAGAGAATATAAAGAATAGCCTACCTCAGGGAAGGTGGCTTGGAAGGACACACATTGCCCAGAAAACCCACTGGGCAGTATGGAAGGCCAGTGGCTATAGACACATCTTGCCCTTCCTATCCCAAGAACGTTCTTGAGCTCAGTACATCAGGCCCCTTTTTCCAAAGTATTTTCCATACATGGCTGTGCATGTGCATGCTACCTTTGTATTGGCTCTTGTCTCCCTTGGTGGAAGATGTAAAGGAGCTAAAAGTAAGAGGGGCCTTATGGTTTCCCTGTTCAGGATTCTCAGGAAGAGTGGAACAGAGATCATCGCCGAGCTCTTTGCTAACCCAGCTTTCCCTTAGACCAGTGGTTCTCAACCTTTGTAATGCCACAACTCTTTAATACTTGTATGTGGGCATATCTGCATGTGGGTGGACCCACCTAGAGACAGATATGTGTTTTCTAATGGTCTTAGGCGACCCCTGTGAAAGGGTCGTTTGACCCCCAAAGGGGTCGCGACCCACAGGTTGAGAACTGCTGCCTTAGACTTTGTAGACTCATCCTCTAGACAGAAACTCTCAGGAACTTGTATCCTGAACTGGGTATCTGCTCTTCCCTTTCCAGCTTTGAACTCTCCCAGCTCCAAGGGAGGGTCCTTCCTTCCCCATAGTGGCTGATTCTTCAGTGGTCCCACTTAGGACTATTTTCTTCTCTCATCATTTCCTCGTATCTCATAGTCTATGGTAGCCTCTTTATGAAGAAGAGGAAGCTCCCCAATATCTACACTCTTGATGGCTCTCTGACTGGATACCAGTAAAGTCTTAAAGGACACAAAGGTTTTCCAAATCTTGGGCAACTCTAATCATTGTCACTTATCACTTCTGGGCAACTATTCCTTAGAGGCTAAAGAATTGCTCACATCCATCTCTCTGGGTCAGAGTGTAGGAATCCAGCCATGGTCATACTCCATCTGAAGAACACTCTGGTCTTGCCTTGTCTCTTTCCAAAGGAGTGGCCCAAGAAATAAGATGAGAGGAATGGGGAGAGGTCTCAGGGATCTGAAAAGGCTAAAGCACTTTTTGAAAAGAGACAGACCTAAGACTGTGTTTGGTCTGAATTCTGAAGTTTGGTGGACAGCTGAACTATTGACATTCTACTGTGAGGGAAGTCCCCCTTTCTCTGCTTTTTAACTAGGCTCTTTCCCTCTCTGGCTGAGAGGATCTCGTGCCCAAAGGAAAGTGCTAAGTCCTGCCTTGGGTCAGGATACTGTAAGTCAACTTCTCATTTTGTTACAAAAACCTGAAAGCTGCTTTGAGCAGAGCTTTTTTAATCTTTTGTATTAGTTTCTATTGTCAGTGGTGACTTGGTTCCTGGGCACTGTGGCAGGCCAGGACTTTTGTAAGAATTTTTTCAGTGACTCACTGAAACCGTTTCCTTCCCGCCCCCTCTCCCTCAGTGTAATCTAAGTGCATTAAACATGTTTGCAGAACTACCCTTGTCCTGTGCTGCTTTCTGTCTGGGCAGGGGTGGAACGGAAGCCATGCCAGAACTGAGTTTTTCACATCCCAGGGGATTGGTAGGTGGCTCCACAGTGTCCCTGCGCTGTGGAATAACAGAGCTGAGGATGACCCTGAGGGGCAGTGCAAAGACCCTCTCAGGGCCTTGCTGGGATATGGAAAGGAGCGGGGGGGATTACTCAGTTGATAATATTTTAGTCACACAAAATAATTATTTGTCCAGATCCCAGCTCAGTGTTCATAAATTCCTATAAGGTCATAGAGGGGAGGCCTGGAGAGGAACGGGGAGCAGAACCTCTCTGCCCAAGCCCAACCCTGGAAGAAAAGCTCCATCCAAAGCAAGAGGCAGGGAATGATGAGAACAACATGGAGGGAAGGTTAGTTGAGTGGGCCTTTGCATAGGAAGTCATATTCTCCACTCTTAAGTGCCCATAGTGGGAGATGGGAAGACCCATGAGAATAGTAGATCTGGCCTCTTAGTCTTAAGGGTAGGAATGATATGACCCCTTGTAGAAAAGGACTCCTAAAAAAAATTATAAAAATTTAAGAAAGGGACTCCCATGGGGAGTAGTCACCCTACAAGCTCAGCTGGGCTCCCTCCCTCCTTTGCCACCTTGGTTCTGGGTGTGTCTTTCATGGGCTACCCTAGTGTCTGTCCCCACCCCTTCAGCCAGAAGGACAAGCAACTGAGGAAACTCATAAGCTTCTTTATAACCGAGACTGATTTTTAGTCCAAGGAACCCTGTCTTAGTGATTGTTTTGTTCTGGCCTCTCCCTCCTTGTTGGGGGGTGGGAGCGGAGGAAAAGCGCCAGGAATTTCAACATCCCTCACCTATCCTGGGGGAGGGTCCCAAAGACTTGGTTGCTGGGACACAGGTGATGACTCTTTATTGTTACCCTTCAAGATCTGACCATGTTATTGGGGCAGGGGGGCATTTGCTTCTCTAGAATCAGACCTGTACCTCCCCCTCTACCCATGACCTACTGATGAACTCCAGCAGGCAGACCAGCTCTAGGAGCTGCTGGGCAAGTCCCTGGCTGGGGCCCCTCAGCCCCTTAGGCAGCAGGAGGAAGGGAATGGGGAGGGACTAGGCCCAGGACTGAAGCTAAACTTAATATTCTTAGGGCCTCCCAGGTCCCCAGAATCACCCCCTGAAAACCTAATCATGCCCCTTCCCCAGCATCTTCTCAGGCTTCCCAACAGAGCAGGGCAGGTTCAGAGGGAGAGAGTGCCTGTCTCTGTGGGCGGTGTTGCCTTTCCACATCAGATTCTTGGCACAAGTATGGGGCTGACAGTTTAGGCTAGGGTGATGGGGGGGGAGGTGCATGCTCTGCTCTGACTCAGAGCTAGGCTGGATTGTCTCTGGCAAGAAGCAGGGAGGAAGGACAGGTGGGTGTCTGGTCTTGAGTACAGCCCCCCTCCCAACCTCAGTCTTTCAGGGGAAGGTACCTCAGGATGGGAGAAAAGCTAGTCCTATCAGGTTTGGGGCCCCCACTGGCTTTGATGTCTCCTCCTGAGGATCTTCAACTTCATACATTCCTTAAGGTGCCAAGGGGGCTTACAGCCTCCAAGAGCTGTAGGGCGGGGGAATAGGGAGAGATTTGCCAAACTGGCCTGACCAGAAGGAGAATGTGAGTGGAAAATGAGTCAGCTGGGTCCAGCTGGGATTGGGGCAGCTGCAGCAGCTGTGGCTGAGTTGGGAGAGGAACAGCCGGGTGGGCTGAGACTGAATGATTTACTACAGGGGCAAAAATCCCTGGAGAAAGAGAAGGGGAAACTCAAAAAACTGCAAGGATAGGTAAAGGCAGAGCACGAAAGAGAGATGGCCCCTGGAAACTGGAAAGAAGGGAGAGGATGTCAGTTTGACCTCTGCCCTAAGAAAAGCAAAAGAATAGCAGTCCCCTTCCCGACCAAGGCCTGGATCCCCGAGAGGTTACTAAGGAGCCACAGGATATAAAAGGTCAAGGAGACCCTTCTTTTGGAGCCTGCCTGAATTCAGGCCCCTTGATTAGTCAATTATTGTTGGGAAGGTACCAGTCCCTTCAAAAGGCAAAACAGGGGCCTGCCTCCCTCCCTAAATTAGGGGCAGAGGTGGGAACAGGAATGAGAGGAGTGTTGAACTTGAAGTCAGGGAACCCAGGTCTGAATTCCAAATCTGGCACTCATTACCTTTGTGACCTTGAGCAGTTCACTTAACCGCTGGTCAGCTTTTTGTCTTCTCTATAAATTGAACTAGATGACCTCCAAGGTCTGTTCTACCTCAATTTATAACACTATAAATATTTTAATAATAGGTATCAGTATGTAATTTTTATCTAAGTAGGGGACTCCCCCTCTAGGTCTCTTACATGGGGGACTTCAGAGGTCAGAAAGTAGGAATAGAAACCTTATCCTTAAAAGATGGGACTCCTGGGTTCAAGGTACCAGATCCCTGGAGACATGTTTCCCCATCCAAATCATAGGGTGCTGCTCCAGTAAGAAAAGTCCTGGATGCCTTGTACCCAGAGGAGAGGAAGGCCTCTTTCAATAAGGATCCCCTAGTCTTTACCCTGGAGTCCACATTCTTTGCTTAAGCAATCTAGGGTTGGGCTCAAAAACAGGATGCAATTACTAGTGCTGACCTATCCAGAGATGGGAGAATGGATTAGAGATGACCTCTCAAGGCCCCATTCTGCCTCAAGAGCTGGGTACCATTGTTCTAACCATAGGGTCCTCAGGATATGGAATTGGGGTTAGGGAAGAAAAACCTGCTTCATACATTTTCCTGAGTGGCTGCTGTGCCCAGGCTTGTTTGTGCTCAGCTGTGATTCTCTAAAAGATAGTGAAGATCTAGGCCCTGTTTTCAGGAAGGCTAGAGAGAAGTCTGGGGCAAGAGGAATGGGGAGAGATTGTGGAAAGCTTCCTGTACAGAGGAATGCTGGAGAGCACTGGACTGGGAGTCAGGAGACCTAGGTGTGAATCCTGGCTCTGCATCTTACAGCATAACAAACATTACATGCTTGTGGCATTTGGCAATTGTTGGGCAATGGGGGAAAATTAAGATTCTGCTAACCCCCACCCTGAAGAAGTTTATAGCTATCTGCCCCCTTCCCCTACCTCCCCACCAAACTGCAATGTAACTCTAATACACTACCTTACATGGAAAGTGCATTAGAGCTACAAACCCCCAGAGTGCTAGGGTTGGAGGAGAATATTATTGATGGGGAGGAGAGCAGTCAGGGAAAGCTTCCTATGTAGCACTTCAGTGCAGCTTTCAATAGCAAAGAGAAGGAGTAAGGTCATTCTATGGGCAGGGAAGAGTGAGCAAAGAAAGGAAACATGAGAGTTCAGTGGGCATTTGGGAGGCAGTTGGACTAAAAGTAATGTGTAAAGGGGAATAATATGAGTTTGGAAAGACAGGCCTTGAATGCTAGGCAAGAGGAGTATGAACTTTCTTCTTTGGCCAGTTACGAAGCCATGGGAGATTTCTGAGCAGAGAAATGATATAAGATCAGTGAATGGACTACCATGGCCAAAGAACCCATAGACTACTGTTATAACACTGTGAGTGCTAAGAGCCAAATAAGTAATGTGAAATTCTAAGCTCAAAACCCTACAATAACTTCCTATTACCTACCAACCATGCTCAAACTCCTCTCCCTGGCTGTCCACTCTGCACACAAAAATTATTCTGGCAAAAGTTTGAAGAGGATTGAAGGGGATGGGGCAAACCAGTGGAGTCAGGAAGACCTATACAGGCAGTGGGAATCTGCAAAAAGAGAGAACTTGAAAGAAACACTGCAGAAGTGGAATCAAGTCCTGGTTATTGATTGGAATTGAAAAGCTGAGAAAAGTGGGAGGAGTCAAAGATAAACCCTAGGCTATAAACTAGGTGAAGGGAGCGGGTTGCTACAGACAGAAACAGTGAAATTAGAAGTGGTGTTGGGGGCAGGAAGAGGAAGATAAGCTTAGTTTTGGAGATGGTGAATTTGAACACTGAAACAAAGATGATAACCTGTAGGTAACTGGAACATAGGTCTTGAGCTTAGGACAAGGCAAAACACTTCCTTGGGCCTCGGTTTCCTCATCTGTAAAATGGGAGGGTTGTACTAGATGATCTCATGCCTGATCTCAAGCTCCTATAAATCCTATGATGTCTTCAAAGATTTGAGGTTGATAACTGAGAAGGCAGTGAATGCTCAGGGCCAAATGAGTGGCATCTACTCAGTGCTGTATAATCCAGAGCAGAGAGAGATCAGGGAAGGAAGGGTTACTAGAGGAGATTTGAGTTGGGCTTTGAAGGATGAGTATGATTTGGACAGGAAGAAGATGGAGGGCATTCTAAAGCAGCCACCATGGGAAATATCTAAATGTATCTCTTAGCCACCAGATGTGAGAGACCAGGTGAGAAGGTCTGTTTAGGATCGATTGAGGCAATCTCAGGAGAGAAGAGCAGCATGTATTATGGGAAGAGCAGAAACGTCAAGAACTTGCTGGCTTCTCTGAACATGAGACTCCACCTCCAATTTCAACAAACTAAACCCCGGGATTATAGAAACTAACCCCTCAGGAGAGCAGCTTCAGCAGCCTCTCCTGAGAATCTGTCTGCCTCTGGAGTTGGTGGATACAAGGAAATAGGTTCCTTAACACCCCTTTCTCTCCTTTTTGGGATCCTCAGTAAGTCAGAACTTCTCATTGTAGGTGTCCTAAGGCTTCAGTCCTCAGCCCTCTTCTCCCAATATACCACTTCACTTTGTGCTCTCACATCTCCCTCTCCTGCCCCAACCTCTCTCCAGGTCATCCTCCAATCTCACATCTCCAGCTGTCTTTCACACATCTCAAAAGAGTTGTCCAGAGACATCTTACACTCACCAAGTTCAAAACAAATTATCTTTCCCCCTAAACTCTTCCTATCTCTTACCTTTCCTATTATGGTTGAGGGCAACATCACCCTCCAAGTCTCTGGCTCCAAATCTAGGTGTCATCTTGACTCCTCATTATCCCTCACCCTCCATATCCATTCTGTTGTCAAGGTCTGTCCAGTTTCACCTTTGGAACATCTCTCAAATCACCTCCCCTTTTTCTCTCCTCTGACATTGCCACCATTCTTAAGTGCAGACCCTCATCACCTCACACCTGGACTAGAGCAATAGCCTTTGGGCCTGCCTCGAATCTCTCCCCACTCTAATCTATCCATTCAGCCACCAAAGTAATTTTCCTAAAGTGCATGTTCAGTCACTTCACCCCCTTACTCAATAAATTCCAGTGTCGCTCTATCACTTCCATGATACAAATACAAAATCATCCGTTTGTCATTCAATGCCCTTCCTAGCTCCCTCCTACTTATTATGCCTGACTGCCCACTTGTCCTGTGACCAAGACACTCTATTGACTCAGCTCAGGGAATTTTCTCTGGCTGTCTCCTGTGCCTGGAACGCTCCCCCTCCTCATTTCTGCCTGTTGGCTTCCCTTAAGTCCGAGTCCACAGGAAACCTTCCCCAACCCCTCTTAATTCTAGTGCCTTCACTCTCTCATTCATTTCCTATTCTATATAACCTTGTGAGTACAAATTTGTCTTCCCCCTCCTCTAAATTAGACTGTAAACTCCCTGGTGGCAGGGACGTTTTTCTTTGTATCCCCAGCACTTCTCACAGTCCCCGGCACATAGTAGGCACTTAATGTTTAGCACTTATTATTGACTGATTCTCCCATCAACCTAACACAACAAAGGCTTCTATTACACAGTCCACCGACCCCATACAGACTGAAAAGAGCGTCGGCTAGAGGAACAGGATCCCAGAAGAAGAGGAGCGTGTGTGGGTCAAGGCAGAGACACCGCACACACACTTAGGGAAGAAATGGGAAAAGATCTCCCACGAGGGGTGAGAGGGCTGGTGGGGAGAGAGGTGAAAATGACGTCATCCTGCTCTTGGTAGAGGAGAGAGGTGGGGAGGGGAGAAGGGCAGAAAAGAGACGGGGAGGCCAGAGAATCCCCTAGGGAGGAGGAGAAGGAGGGGAGAGGAGGCAACCGCAAAAGAGAAACTTCCCCCGGGTAGGAGAGGGAGGAGACCCCACCCCCGACTTGGGTAGAAGAGGGGAGGAGGCGAGCGACCGCCCACAGAGGGAGGGGCGAGGAGACGGACGTCCCACGGGGGAAGGCTTCGCCGAGACACCCTTGACCAGGCTTAGGGACCCTACCAGCCACTGGGGGAAGGATTGGGCTTGGGGTGACCTGACCCTCGGGGTTTCGAGAGGGGAGACGAAGAAGAGACCAAATGGGCGAGATCTCAGACTGGCCCTTTCGGGCTCCCCTATCAACCGCGTTCAGGCAGAAGGGTTCAAACAGTGACCCTCCCCTATTGGAGAGCCGAGGTCCCGGGCTCTACCGCCTGGGAGGAGCCGACAAAGCCAGAGGCCCAAGCCAAGCGGCCGCGGGGACCGTAGGACTTTAAGATGCTCAGAACTGGGAACGTTTAATGTAGCTAACTGAAAGCGGGTCACGTGACAAGGGCGGCTCACTGGCTTCACTGAGGGAAGGGGAGCGGGCTCGGGGCCAATGGCAGCTTCAGGCTCCGGGACAGAGGCGGGGAGGGGGCGGGGCCGAGCGGCTCGGCGGCGACGGCGGCACTTCCGGACCAGGCCCTCGCCCCTCCCCCCTCCCGGTTAGTTTATAGCGCGAGCGCCGGTGTAAAAGGGCGGCGATTTAAAGACCTCCCCCTCCTTTTCCCTACCCCGCTGTAATACACAGGACCTGTTCCCGACTCTGGGCCCCGTAGCCTGTTTCCAGCTGGGGTCTCGGACTGATCCAAGTATCAGTTCGACGTTGTAATGCCCAGTGATCCTGGCTTCCCTGTGGCGAGAGAACGGGAGGGGGAGAGAAGGGGATGACCAAGATGGGGGAGGGGCAGAGTCTGAGGGATCCGGACTTGGTTTGCACCCACTCCCCCTCCTCACTACCTTAGAAACGCACGAACCCCCTACAGTGTTATAGCAAGACTAGCGAGGCCCTGGATGCGCTGTTCCCCGCAGGAGGCTGGGCCTACAACTAGGGCCCAGGGTCCGAGGAGGAGCCGGGGGCCGTGGTCGGGCGGTCCCGCGGAGCCCGGTCTCAGGATGTGACTGGGGGCGCAAGAAAAGACTAGACGAGCGTTTATTTTTATTAAACATTTCATCCCTGAAATAACAATAACGCGTCAAGATGGCTGCGGGGGCTGCGGGCGGGCCTCTTTCTTCCTTTTTTCCCCCCCATCTGACGATAAGCGGAAAGGCGGTGGCGATTGCGGGGACCCAGGCCGGAGCCCAGTTCCCGGGGGCCGCGTCGTTGCCTGACAGGCGCTGGTTGGACCAGCACCTGGGGGGTGGGGGAGCTGGCGTTTGTGCTTTCCTTTGAAAACCCTTGCACATATTTTTGTTTGGTTTAAAAAAAAGCTCCAAGGTGGGCGGTGCGGGGGCGGGGAACCCAAAGGGTCCTCGATGTCCTTTCCAGCCCCCTCCCTTCCCCCAACATCCCTACCCTCCCCGCCCCCACTGCGCTAAACAGAGCCGGGGACCGCCTAGCTCAGCCCCTACCGAACCCCCAAGATTCTGAGGCCAAGAAGAAGAGACCCGGGGTGGGGCTGGGAAAAGGGGAAGGAAGGACAGAGGGTGACGAGGAGGGCGGGCAGGGGCTGGGGATGAGAGGTGCGTAGCCTCCCATTCCCCAGCAGCGGAGAAAAATTCCTTTCTAGTTGGATCAATCCTTGTTTTTCTCGCCCGCTGTCCAGAGCCTGAGACGCTTGGGGTGGGATTGGGTTTTGTTTTGTTTTGTTTTGTTTTCTGCCCTTGTCCGGAGGCTGGGTGGCCGCGAAGGGGTGAGGGGGGGCTCGGGCCAAAGCACTCGGCTCGGGTTTTCCTCTACCTTTCCTTTCCTTCCTCTCTCCGGCACCCCCAACCCACGAGGAGACGCGGTTTGGGGGGGCTCGAGGAGGAGGGGGGGTCGTCCCTTCATGTCCCTCCCGCGAGCGCTCCCTCCCTTCTCCAGTCCCCTCCTCCCTACTCTGGTGCGCCCTCCCCCCTCCTCCGTCCCCTCCTCCTTTCTCCCCTCAGCCCTCCCTTCCCCTATCCGTCCCTCCTCCCTCCCACCCTCCCCCTTCCGTTTCTGTTGGTGGAGGGAGGCGGAAGGAGGAGGGCTAGGATCTCGGGCCGGGGACGGGAATTTCATCTGAATGACTGTCCCCCGCGCACCCGGCGCCCCCGACTCGGCCCCGGCGCCTTGCAGCCGCCGCCGGGAGGACAGCGAGCGGGGGACCGCCCCAGCCGGGACGCCGAGCGCTTGGCTGGGCCTCGCCCGCCCCGTTCGGACCTAGCTGAGCCCTCGGGCGCGGCGGCGCTTTTTCCGGCTCCTCTTTGAAGGGACGCGAATCTCGGACTCGGCGGCGGCGGCGCGGAGGAGGAGGAGGAGGAGGAGGAAGAGGAGGAGGAGCCGGGAGCGCGGGGTGGCGGCCGGTGAGAAGCCCCGAATCCCGGCAGCCAAAGAAGAGGAAGGGAAGTGTGCAGCTCGCAGGGAGGCAGCTGCGGGGCGCGCCCCAATGTCAGCGGACGAGCGGAGCGGGGGAGGCGCAGGCGGCGGCCGCGGCTTCGTGGATGGAATTTGGACTTGGGCAGGCCCATCCCTGGCTCGTGCCCCGGCTCCGGCCAGCGCCGCCCGCTAACACTCTCTACACTCAGGAAGGAGGAGGAAGAGGAGGAGGCGGCGGCGGCGTCGCGAGCACCCCCTTCCTTGAGAAGCCGGGCGCCGTCCGCCAGCGCAGAACCCCAGAGAGGCTGTGTTGCTGAGCCCGGTCAGGGCGCATCGCGGCGGGGCTCGCTCGAGCGACCGTCTGGGTTTTCTACGGGACTGGTCCCCGGCTGCGAATAGGGAGCTCAGGCCGGGGCCCGGCCCAGGGCGCAATAGCTGCCTCCTTCGCCATGGCGGAGAATTGGAAGAACTGCTTCGAGGAGGAGCTCATCTGCCCCATCTGCTTGCACGTCTTCGTGGAACCCGTGCAGCTGCCCTGCAAACATAACTTCTGCCGCGGCTGCATCGGCGAAGCCTGGGCCAAGGACAGCGGCCTGGTTCGATGCCCCGAGTGCAACCAGGCCTACAATCAGCGGCCCGGCTTGGAGAAGAACCTCAAACTCACCAACATCGTGGAGAAGTTCAACGCGCTGCACGTGGACAAGCCGCCGGCCGCGCTGCACTGCGTGTTCTGCCGCCGCGGCCCCCCGCTGCCCGCCCAGAAGGTCTGCCTGCGCTGCGAGGCTCCCTGCTGCCAGTCCCACGTGCAGACGCACCTGCAGCAACCCTCCACCGCCCGCGGGCACCTCCTGGTGGAGGCCGACGACGTGCGGGCCTGGAGCTGCCCGCAGCACAACGCCTACCGCTTGTACCACTGCGAGGCCGAGCAGGTGGCTGTGTGCCAGTACTGCTGCTACTACAGCGGTGCCCACCAGGGACACGCTGTCTGCGACGTGGAGATCCGGAGGAATGAGATTAGGGCAAGTAACTCTTACCTGCGACCCGGTCCCCCGAAGACGGGTGGGAGAAGTGGGGGACAGGATTCTCAACTGGGGTGGGGGAGGCCTGGAGCAGAGCTGGAGTCAGTGGGCGTGGGCAGAACTGGGGGCCAGGTCTGCATCCTCCCCCCACCTTCCACCCTGCCCGGTCCCAGACGTGGGAAGAGGTCTGGTTGAACCCAGCCTCTCTGGTTCCCGTAGGCAATAGACAAAAATGAAACCTCGCTGTTAGGCTTGTCTACTGTGGTTCCTTCTTTAGAACTGGAGTTTTATTTTCTTTTGGGGGCAGGGGTCTCATACTTGTCTAAGAATAAGAGAAATCCTTTCCCCCAACGATTATGCAGGAAAGGCTCCTTGTTGGTGCCCCCGTCCTGTTTTCCTCTGGGCTACAGTTTGTTTGACTAACGTCCCGTAGTCATTGCTGCCCCAGCTGGGGACAAGCTGCTGCCCGGGCAGCGAGGAAGTAAACAAAGGCAGCCATGTTCGAAGGCTGCGAGCCCCTTAAGAAACACCGGGTTGTTTGGGTTTCTTGCTGGGAGATGAAAAGGAATAGAACCGAGTTATGTGTCTAAAGAAAGACTGAGAATCCAGAGACCGGGATACAGAGTGAGGTTCTATGTGGGTGGCAGTGTCTGTATGCGCTGACCCATGTGCATGAACAAACCTTTAAAGTCTCTGTCACCCCGAGCTCTGATTGCCTTTTCTCCAAGCCCAGCCCTCTGGGTTCCCAGTCGGCCAGGGAAGAAGCTAAGCACAGAAGGGTTGGAAAAAAAAATCTGATAGGTTTAAGGTTGAGCTGCCTTTGAAATCTGGTTTCAGGCAGCTCTCTCCCCTGGGCTACCCTGCTCCTTGATTGCAGCCGCATCCCCTCCCATTGTATATGGCCTGTCAATGTCACCCCCACACATGTCTCTCTTCTTGGGCTGTGGCCCAGGGCTGGGAGGCCAGCCTAATGCAAGGTGGGGGGAGGTGCCCCCCTCCTTTCTCGGATGGATAGCTTCCCATGGGGTAGAGGGAGTCCCAGCCTGGGGAGTCTGGGTGAGTCGTGGCAGAGGGAGGGAATTGGAAAGATTCCATCCCTGTGGGAAGGCCCAGCCCCCAATCCCAGGCCCAGGGTGTGAATAATAAAAAGGGGGCCTGAGCTGTGGGGGAAGGGGATTGATTCTTCTTGACCCCCACCCACCCTGTTGGGTAGGGGCACCCAGGGTCAAAGAGGGCAGATGAGACCCAGGGTATGAGAAAGCCCTACAGATCACTGCAAATGGGGGTGGTTTCCTATGTGTGAACTCAGTTCAAATGACTCATACTTTAGCAATAAAGAACCCAATAGGATTGGGGGGGGGAGGCAGTGATCAATAAAAATTGATGTATGATTAGTTTCCAATTTGTAGATTCAGCTCCAGGTTTCTTTTCATAGAACAGACCAATAGTTTCTTTAAATAAGTGGTGGGGAGGAGAGGGCCCCCAGCTGCTCCCCAACCTTCCCCCCCCAAAGGGAGCCCTGTTTCCTCCTTTTTGACTGCCCCAGCTTGGCCCTGGGCAGAGAGGCTTCTGCAGTTGCTGTTAATAAAGATTGGAAGGGGTTAGGAGGGAGGGAGAGTGAGCTAATGATGAAAAGTATAGATCCTGTAGGAAAGCCAAGATGTCTAGCTCCTGTCTTGAGGAATGTGGGGGTGTGGAGAGGTGGAGATGCCTTAAGATAACACTGAAAGAAAGAGAAAGGGGGGGAGACCCTCAGAAAAGGGAACCCTGGGCTTGTTTGCTTCCGAGTCTGTAGGTGTCTTTAGCCTGGGGGGGGTTAGTCTATATGTGTGTCTCTGCATGATTCCTGACTGTTCTTAGAGTAGTATGTTAGTAATATGCCCACAGACTCCCCTCTCCTGATGGCCCAGGTGGCCTGGTTGTCTTTTCTCCTAAAAGGCCATCCTGCATCTTCTCACTGGCTCTTGAAAAAAAGAAGGGGTGCTGGAGGGACAGTCAGGAGGGACCAAACTTGATAGGCAGTGCATATCATACTCCAGAGGTAAGACACAGGGCATAGGTACTGGATTTTTGTGAGCACCTGCGTTGATGATAACTTAGACCCTTAGCTGGACTCTTGTTCACCCCCACACACTCCTACTTATAGCTAGACCTGCTGTCTCCTGTTTCTCTGGCCCTCGCATTCCTAGCATTAGAAAAGCATACCAACAGCATTCCTGGTCAGGTTGGCTTATTAAATTGGTGGTGGTCCATCCTAACCCTTAACTGCACCCCCCTCCCACTCCACACACACATGAAAAATGGAGCTTCAGAAGGGCTGCCCAGTGGAAACATTGGCTCTGGAACATTGCTGTTGGCCTAGGGACCCCAGGAAGCTGGCCTGTCTGGTTGGGCTAGGAAGGCCCTTCCTTTGGTTCCATCTACCAGCAGGAGTCCAGTTTGCTAAATGGATCCTTCCTTAAAAGAATCTAACCCCTAGTGCTTTGGGCTTAGCAGTGAAGGGGGGGGGGGTGCAGAAGGCACAGGCTTAGACTCTCTCTTAAGCTATGCCAGCCTCCCAGAGGGAGGTAGGGTGGGGGGGAGAGAAGAGAGAGAGAGAGCTTGATTGATTGATTGGGGGTACAATTGCATTTTATAGTATAGGAAACGTTTCTCTTTTACCAGACCTCCCTCCTTCTCCCATAAGCATGACCTAGCCCTCTCTTCCTTCCTCTTTTCCCACCTAGTCCAGGCCTAGGGTGGGAGGGACTTGGGAATAGGGCCATTGTCAGTCCTTGGAGTGAGGTGTGAGGGGACCCCAGGAAGTTGGTATTTGCCAGAATGTGTGAGCTGGGGTTGGGTAAGAAGAGAAGATGTTGCTCCTAGCTTCCTCAGATGCCAGATCTTTGCAGTATCCTTTGAAAGCTGACCTGGGGCCACAGAGTCCCAAGAGGCCAGAAAGAGGCTAAAATCCGGACTTTGAGTTTGTGGCTGGGTTGTGAGGGGACCCTGGGAATAAACTATCTACAGGCTCTTTCTAGGCTCCAAAGCCAGATGTTCCTAGGGGTGTGGGGAATAGATGGCCTGTGGGGCATCCGGTGTGGTCTGAGCCCCAGGCCAGTTGATTCCATCTCCCCCTCCCCCCACCGGATTTTGGGTTTGTGGGGGGGATTTCCATCAGGATCTGAAACATTGCTGCTTTCCCTGAGGCCGAATTGAAAGGATGGGGGGGCCACATTTATAGAAGGACTAGAGGAAGGGATGGGGAGGAGAGGAGTCTGAGTATTGGTTAAAGGCATCTACGGAGGATTCTTGTCTCTGCCCAGTCCTTTGCTAAGAAGAAGGAATCTGCTTGTGGGGTGGACAGAGCTAGAGAGAATGATCTGCTTGAATTTCAGGGTGGCCTTGTAATTTTTCATGTTACTTTATTGCTATGTAATTCTGGGGTGTCCCCAGGACTAGGTGAAAATCCCAGTAAGTGTTTAGGTCTCTAGAATGTGGGGGGAGGCCCCCCCTACTTTGGAGTATCTAACCCATGCCCTAGTTCCTCCCATTCTTGACCCTCTCTTGGGGGGTGGTAATAAAGACTCTTCTAGACTTGGGCAGATAGGCTGCTTTCCTCAACCTCCTCTTCAGTATGGAGTTTGTGGCTAGCTGCAGGGAAAGAACACCCACCCCCCCACACATTGCCCTGGGGGCTTGGGAGAAAGCCCTGGGTTTCCCTTCCTGCTTCTGTCTCCCTGGGTGGTCATGGGCACTGAGCCTTCTGCTAGCTGGGCGGAGACAGGACCTGGGGGGCTGGGGGAGGTTTTTTTTAGCCTGAATTGCTTTCCTCAGCACTTGGGAGTAAGGAGGATTCAGGTGGGAAAGTGGAGGGGGCGCTGTGCCCAGCTCATGATGAAATTGGGGGGAGGAAAGATTCCTGCACAGCCTGCTTTAATGGAGAGAGTAGGAGGGAATGAGAACACCTCACCCCTCCTCCTGCACCACCACCTCACCCGTCTGAGCTTGGTCCCTTCCCTCCTTTTAAAGGAGGGAGGTAGTAACCCTGGGTGGGGAAAGAAAAGTGGTCAGCCTCCAGCCCATCCCTGGGCCCATGGCTACCCGAGACATTGTGACAGGAGGGTGGCTGAAAAGGTTTGGTTTTCCCAGGCTCCTTCACCCAAGGGCCCTCTCCCATGCCCCACTTGACACTGAAGGTCTGGAAGGCTTTGGCTTGGCAAGGAGTAGGTGCTCACCCTCAGGACTGCCCAGTGCCTCCTTCCTCCAGCTAGTCCTTTTCTTGAATGTTTGACATCCCACCTGCCCCTTTTCAGGACAAGGGAGAAGCTGGTAACTGAGTCGTAGGGCCCTACAACAGATATAAGCACATAACACATGAGATACCAGCAACTCTCATTTCCCTCCGTATAGCATCGTGCTAATCCAGCATGTGAGGCTGTTATAGCCTTACCCCAGTTCCACATGCTTCCTTTGAAAGTGTATCCAGTGTGTGTGTTACTGTTTCTGTGAGACTATGTGTCTGATGTGTGTGATTTGGATATTTTGTGATGTGTACAGTTGTGCTGTCTGTGACTTTGTGGGCCTGGACCTTCTCCAGTGAGGAATAAAGGGAAGGGCAGAAGATTCCCTAACTAAAATTGATGGAGGCTGTTGAAGGAGAGACTAGATTCACTGGAGATTGGGGAGCTGGGCAGGGGGTGAGGGCCAGCCCCAGAGGCCCCTCTGTGGGCCCAGCCCGGCCAGCTCCGTGGTTGGCTCTTTGAAAGCCTTCCCGGCCGGCTGGCATTCAGGCACAGACAAAGGGGGGCTTTCTCTCTGCTTCTTTGTTTGCCTGCCCCAGAGCCTGCACTCTGCGTGGCAGAAGCTAATTCCTCGCTGCAGCTGGGAAACCGGCTCCTCATCTCTCAGGCAGGTCCAGGCTCTGGGTGTCTTTGCCCCTCATTACCTGTCTCCTGCTCTGGGGGTTGTCTTGGTGGGGGGGGGGGTGGAGAGCTTTGCCAGAGTTGGCGAAGCTTGAGGCTGCTGAGACCCGCCTTCCCCAGAGGGGGAGGGGCTGTCCCAGGGGAACTGGGGGGGGGGGGGGTTAGGGGAACTCTGGAAGGAACTGGCGATTTTGTTTACCTTGCCAGGCCTCGGGCCCTGCTGCCTCCCACCCCTTCCGGTTCTGAAGTCCGGGGCTTGTTTGCAAACTGGCTGCTGGCTTGGCAGCCCCTGGGGCCCCATTTCCCTCCTGACCTTGCTTCTCCTCAAGGTTGACTTGAGGCTTTTTATTATTATTATTTATTAACTTTTATATAGCCCCAGTGTCCCATAGCAAAGGCCTTCACCAGGCATCTCAGCTGTCAGCAGACAAACTCCAGCAGCAACTCAAGAGCTCCACACACACCCCCTCCCCCATACGGACCCTGTCTCAAGGGAACCTGAGTGTGGGTGGCAGATCTACCCTGAACCCAGACCAGCCCAGAAGGTGAGGGAAGTGCCCCACTAAGCCATGCCCAGGCTGAGTTGAGGGAGTGCGAGACCCAAGAGACCCTGCTGGTGGCAGGGAAGGACCATTTCCTTCAGCAACCATTAATGTGTCCCTGCTGTGGACTGAACCTTTTCCTTTTGTGTCTGTGGAGGTTGGGGGGAGACTCCAGAGAGGAATACGGCCCAGTAAGTCTTGGAACACAAAGAACACTAACCCAGGTGTGCAGTCAGTTTGAAGAGAAAGGCACCAAGTGCTCCAGAGACTCAGAGGAGGGATGAGGGGCAACTAATGGGGCAGGCTTTGCGGAAGGGGGTCACCTGAACTGGGCCTCCAGCTGGTCGCAGGGGTTGCAGGATGTGAAGAAAATTATGGGGAGATTATTGCAGGTGTGGAAGGTAGGCTGAACAAGGACATGGAGGACACAGTGAAGGATAGCTCACTTTGGTTAGATTGTCTGCTGGAGCAGAGAGGTGCTCCCCCAATCCGATTAAGATGTGATTGGGGAATATTTAACAAAATAAACAAAAACACAGATAACATTACATTTTAAATCTGAGTCATTATTCAGGCCACAGAGATCTTTGCGTATGAGTTAGTGGGCCCCATTTCTGTTTGAGTTTGACCTCACTGTACTAGTATGTGAAGGAAAGCAATGTGATTCAAGGCTAGGAAGGTCGTTTGGGAAAGCCTCGAATGCCAGGTTAAGAAATGTGAGTTCAACTTTTAGATAATGGGGACCCATTGAAAGTTTTTGAGTAGGAGAGTAATATAATTAGAGCCATGCTTAGGAATTAGATCTGGGAATTTGAGTTTGCCCAACCCTGCTTGGCAAAGTGACCTGAGGAACTTGGGTCTTTTGGCCTTGGGTCAAGAGCAGGGGTCTGAGAGGCAGCTGGAAGCCTCAGGCTCAAGAGTCTGGTGCAGGAAGGTTCTGCCCAAGGATGAAAGAGACGGTTTGGAACAGCCTGCTGATTGCTGGAAATCTGCCAGCTAAGCCCCCTCATGTGCACCTGGCCCTAGGGGAGCTCACTGTCCAGTTATTGGTTTTAAGAGAGTGAAGCTCCATGTTAGCAATACTAAATGTCTTCCCCTCCATCAGCCCTATGTTTTCCAGCTATGAAATGGACCCTTAGCTGTCCCACCCTACCAGGACTGGCCCCCACTGCAGTGGCCTGTCCCCACTTCCCTTCCTGTGGCAAGTAATTCCTGTGCTAGAAGGCCAAGATTGTTTCTGGCCCTCTCCCCCCTCCCTTTATTTTGGGACATCAGCCACCTGGCCCCAGCTAGAGTTTGGAAAATGGGGGTGTGAAAATGGGGGTTCCTACCTTGGGGTAGGAATGTAAATATATTCTCTTCCTTGAAAATAAGCTCTGCTCTTGGTTTACCCTGGAGTTAGGTATGTTAGAGGCCTCAGGCAAGAGGGGTTCCTGTCCTGACCATAAGCAGAGAAATACCATGGAAAAAGCTACTTAGAGAACCAGGTGGGATGGAGTCACATTCCTGATGAGCCTGTATGAGTCCCCTTTGGGTCTCAAGGGCTGGGACCATTTTGCCTTTGTTGTATTCCCAGTATGTTGTGCTGAATGAATGCTTACTGATAGCCTTCCTGTCTGAGCCTTCTTAAGCAAGGTGTTCCTAGTTGTCTGTCTCTGGAGCCAAGCAGAGGAGGTGAGAGAACGATCGGATAACTTCTTGCATATGTGTGCTTATGAGGCAAAAAAACATCCGTCATAGACGTTCTCTGATCTGATCACCACAGCATTACTTAGGGGTCAACTCCATTTTATAGATGAGGAAATTGAGACCCAGAGAAGTGATATGACTTGCCCAAGGTCACACAATAAGTTAGCAGAAGAGCCCCGACTCCTACTCTGATATCTCCATGATACCATCTGACCTCTATATATGCACCCACTGGCTTGTGACCATGATCTAAGTGCAGTATATCACACCCACCATGTGATACCATCAGCAAAGTGGCCATCCAGCCCCAGGAAATTCAGGATGGGATAAGGGGTAGGGAATACTGGCTTAAAGAGAAGAGATTTCCAGGCCCTAGAGATGCCAAGTCTTTAGACATAACCTCAAATTTGGAAGGACCTGGGCTAGGGGAAGGGCTAAGCAAAGCAAATCTTTGTAGGGTTCTCCTATGCCCAGGGATGACTTGCTCGAAGGAAAGTCCCGTTTCCCCTCTCACAGGCCCTCTCACTTCTAATTTCTTCTTCTGCTAGGCCAGTGTCCTTGCTCTGTCCTCAGCTCTCTGGCTAGGGCAGTCCAGGCAGAATAAAGAGGCCAGTGAATTGGACAGAGAAGCTCCCAAGGGCCAGTCCAGCTGTAGCATGGTATGACTCAATCCGTATGAACCTCCAAGGCCCATTCCCTGAAGCAGCCCTGTGACCAGAGCTTGGGTCCCCCACCTCACCCCCACTTAGAGAGGGTCAGAAACGTGGGGTAGGAACCAAGGCAGGGGTGACCTCCAAGGAAGATCCTAGAGGACAAGAACATTTGGGTTTGCTTGGTCACATTCTAGGGATCCTTGCAAACTGGGGATGTGGTCCCAGTGGTGGAAGGTGTCCCAGGTTGGATTGGAGGGAGGTCAGGCAACTCCCCATACTGGAGAGTCAGAAGGGAATTTTGTAACCATCAAGGCCAAATGTTGAGCAGTATAGAGAGACAACCTGTGAGGGGTGGTCTTGGTTCAATGGGGAGAGAAACGGTCGAGAATTAAGGTGTTTAGTCTTCTCCCCCCGGCCCTTCTAGCTGCTGAGGAAGTAGCTGCAAAGGAGGGAAGGTGCTGAGGCAGGGCCTGTGCAGACACATGTACAAGGGTTAAGGGGCTTTAGTCAGAGTAATTGGCTGGGGAGGGGGGCAAGATGATTGTAGCTGCAGCAGCAAGGGCTCTGGCCTTCCTTCGCCTCTCCCTCCCCACAGCTGACCTGAGGCTGGGGGAGGATGCTGGGCCAGGGGCCCTGGTGAGTAGGAGTTTGTGGGCCAAAGGTCCCCTCTAGAAGAAAAGGCCTATTGTTCCCGTGGGGGGTCGGGAGGGGGAAGTCTTGGGCCTCCTCCTCTTTGGGGCCCCCTCTCCCCCACTGCAGCCCTGGGGGCCTATAGAAAATCTTTTCCTAGGTCTATGTGTGAGACAGGCCAAGCCAGGCCTGAGCCCTGATAATCCTGTTTCTCTCCCTCTCTCTGGACAGCTTTTACAAGGCTTTGGGAAAAGCTTGATCCCCCACTTCCCTCCCTTTCCTCAAGTTGTATTCTTGGGACCTGACCCACAGGCCAGTAGCAGTGTCCACTTTGCATGGTATGGGGGCAGGGAGTGGCTGGGTTTGGGTTCTCCAAGGAGACGCTATGAGGGTCAGCTCAGGCAGCTGGCCCCAGGAGAGAGTTCAGCTCCTTCCTTCTAGCCTGGGTCAGGACCCTTTGAAGCTGGGAGTTGAAAAGCAAGCCTAGTCTTTATCTTACTGTTTCCTAGTGTAGATTCCTTTTGGTTTCTCACTAGGCCTCTCTTACCCCATCTGTAACATAGAGGAGGCCAGGACTTAAAGACCATTGTCCCTTCATTCCTTTTTAATGGGGGTGGCAGTGGGAGGTGCAGTTGGTAGTGGTGGGGCACCTTATTTTGACTTGCTTATTTGATAGGTTATAAGTGAATTGAAATAGTATTGAACAGGCCTTTGAGATTATCTGATCTAGCCCTTTCATTTGACCTTAGAGGAAACTGAGGCCCACATCAGTCAAGTGATTTGCCCAAGGTCACCCAGGGAAAAAGTAACAGAGCCAGGATTTGGCATCAGATGGAGTTCTCGTCCATTCCATGAACGTGCTGCATCCCCAGTTGGGTTACAGGTGGCTGGGATGGTTGGCCTCTGGGAACCCATCCTGTGTGACCTGGAGAATGTAGCTTCCCCTCTCTGGGCCTCTGTTTTCTCATCTACAGAATGGAGGGGGGGGGTGAGATCAAGTCACAAACCTGGAGTTGGGTTAAAAGGAGGGGAGTCTATGTATAGATTTCAGGGATCCCATGAACCTAGGATGGGGAAAGAAATTGTACCTTTATTTTCACTAATCTTTAACTAAAATTTAGCGTTTTCCTTCCATTATAAACATAGGCAACAAATACAGATTCTGAGAAGGATCACTAGATCTCACTAGATGATGGAGTTCATGACACAGAAATAGTCGTTCGTCTTACGTCTAGGTAGTCTACAAGGGCTGCCCAGCTCTGAGGCTCAAGCACTCTATAAAGAGGACCATCTCATCATAACCCACTTAGGCAGCTCTCTTCACCTCCCCAGACTTGTATTTGTAAAAAGAGCTGGGGGGGAGGGGTCGAGGGATCCTGAGTTGGCAGCTGGTCTTCCTCAGCCCCTTGGCCCCGGACTCCATCAGGGAAGGAGAGAGGGCCTGGGGGGGTGGGGAGGGGGGGTGGAGCATACCAGTCAGGACCAGACCAGTCCAGAACTGGAGAAAGTAACAAGCCACTTTGAGCAGCAAAGCTTTTGGACCTGCATCAGTCCTTCACTGCAGCTCAAACCAGATGAAAACGGAATTGGGAAATATTTGGCAGAATAAAGAAAAATGCAGTACAACATAGATAATATTAATGTGATTTTTCTAAGTCAGTATGCAATTTGCAGAGATCCTCATGGACCATTTCCATTTAAGTTTGTCACCATTGGACTAGAAAGACTTGAGGCACCTGTGCTGGCCTGCAAATTCTCACCTGCCTTTCTTCCAGAGTAATTCATAATTAGTGAGAATGATCTTGGCCTTATTCATTCAATGTGTGTCTGTCTATTCCTTGTGTTTAGGCACTTAGGGAGGGGGATACAGAGGAGGAACCACTATCAGGGGCCTCTTAAACCTCAACCTCATAACCCTCATTCAGAGAATAATAAAGTCAGGCTGTGATTTTAAAATGCCATGTGATCAGTTGCAGACCAACATAAAGGAGAGAGATCATAGACATAGTAGTAAGTCCATGAGACCCCTTTACTAGCTAGTCCAGCCCTCTCATTTCAGGCTCAGAGAGAGGTGACTTGCTCTAGAACCCATATCTGCAAGCTCTCTTCATTATACCATTGAGTTGAAATATTCAAGGAAGCAAGGAAGGTTTCCTGGACAAAGTAGGACTTAGTCTGGGTCATTGATCAATGGGTGTTAAATTTGGATAGGTAGGGGAGGAGTATGTGTTAGGCAGCCAAGCAGATGCTCAAGTTTGCAAGGTGAGTTGGGAGAGAATAATGAGTCTACTGGCAAGAAGGCTATGTTTTGATTGTATAGGATCCTGAACTCCAGGCAGGCAAGTTTGGATTTTATCACAAACATAATGGAGAACTTCTGAAGGTTCTTGAGAAACAAACAGCATGATAACTTTCTGGAAGACAAATGATCTGGCTGCAAGTAGTGGGGGGACAAATGTATGGCTGGGGGTGCACTAGAGTCTCCTGGCTAGCCTGAGTCTAAGAGGAAGGCTGGGCTTCTCATTCCCATGCTCCCTTCCTCAGCAGAAGCCTGGCTGGCTCCGTTGTTCTGGTAACTAGGCCTATCTTATGGCCAGGAACAGAGCTGGGAGGAACAGGATGGGGCAGAGAACCACAAGCTTTCTGACTACTCAGCCCAAGAGAGGGGAAAGCCTGGGGCAGGGGAACAGAGTAGGAGCTGAAGCTATAGCTTCTGCCCATTGTTTTGGGAAATGACAGAAGCCTGACAGGGTGGTGTCAAGCAAAACAGACTGGGTTTGAAGGCACATCGATGTATTTCCAGTATTCTGCTCATGACCTTGGGCGAGTCTCTTCCCTCTGGGATCTGTTTCCTTACCTATTAAAGGAGGTAGTTGGACTAAATTGTGTTCCTTCCAGCTTTAATCAGTCTCTCTCTCATCCTTCCTCTCCTTCCCCTCTCCCTCCCTCTTGGAGATTATCTAGATATGGTTGTAAATGGAGGATCATGTCCAGGGCCACCAGGATGGACAGAATAGTCTAAGGCTAGAAGTAGGGGGAAGGGACTGCTGAGGCATTGGAGGCAACTGGTCCCTTCCTGGCCAGGTGTGGAAGAAGGGGTAGGAGAGAGATTACAAAGTCCCTCATGAAAGGAAGCTATTGCTTGCTTCCAGACGTCTCCTGCAGAACAGTCCCTCCTCTTCCTCCCCAAGTGACAATCCTCTCCCTCCCTGCATATTCCCCCTTACAGAAGATGCTCATGAAGCAGCAGGACCGTCTGGAGGAGCGGGAGCAGGACATTGAGGACCAGCTCTACAAACTGGAGTCCGACAAGCGACTGGTGGAGGTATGGCGCCCAGCTTCAGTCACCTTGTGGCCCTTGCGGGGAGGGATGCAGGGTGCAGCCCCTCTCCCAGGCAGGCCATAGCCAGTGGTTTTGCATGAGCTCCTCTGTGTGTGTAGACCCATGTCAGGCTACAGAGGAAAACGAAGGTTCTGGCTCTGCTTCCGGACAGGCATGTGGGACAACCAGGGTAAGACAGGATGGAATCGAATCTGTCCTGAGTAAAGACGGGATAGGTTATTGAGCTGCTAGACCTTGAAGAGCAGGCAGGACCGAGGGCTGGGAGGGAGTGACAGGGTGCAGACCACAGGGCCTTTTTGTCTCCGGCTGCAGGAGAAGGTGAGCCAGCTGAAGGATGAGGTGAGGCTGCAGTATGAGAAGCTGCACCAGCTGCTCGATGAGGACCTGCGGCAGAGCATGGAGATCCTGGACAAGGCCCAGGCCAAGTTCTGCAATGAGAATGCAGCACAGGCCCTGCATCTCACAGAGCGCATGCAGGAGGCCAAGAAGCTTCTCAGCTCCGTGCAGCTGGTCTTTGATAAGACAGAGGACATCAGCTTCATGAAGGTGGGTGAGGGGGGCAGAGAGGGTCCTCAGGGACAGCCACAGGGCCCAGTGCCTCAGAGTCACTGTTCTGAGACCCCATGATGAGGGAGGATAGAAGGAAAGGACATGAGCATTTCTTTATACACTTACACGAAGAGCAGGGCATGTACCAGGCACTGTGCTAAGCACTTGTTACAAGTATTAGCTCATTTGAACTTCACAGCAGCCCCTCAAGGTAGGTGCTTTTATTTTACGGTTTAGGAAACTGAGGCAAACAGAGCTTAAGTGACATGCCATGGGTTACACAGCTAAGTTCATGAGGCTGGATTTGAACTCAGGTCTTCCTAACTCTAGGCCCCGTGCTCTGACACTGTGCCACCAGCTGCCCAAGGTTCTAGGGGAGTGAGTTCTAAATCAGGAGGGCACTGGTCAGTACTGAGGCTAGACCTAAATTGGTGTAGATGTCTCGTTGGGCCCCCCTCCCCCCATACTCCTCACAGGGTTTTGGCCTGCACTCCCTAGTCGGCTCTTTCCATACGCTCAGCCTGGAATTTATGTGAAGAAGGACATCCCCACCAGAGGGGGTAGGAAAGGGTCCCACCTGAAGAGCAGCCCCTGGAGCAGGCGTGCCTGAGCTTTACTTTGTCACACTTCTTTTTACTCTTCCTATAGAACACCAAGTCCGTGAAGATCCTCATGGATAGGTAAGTACGTATCCTTACTTCTGGGGCCAAGATGGAGGTGGGGGAGAGGATCCCTTTAAGTCCCTGGGCTGGAAATCTGGGGATAACTAGGTCCCAGGTGGGGCAAGGCACTTTACAGTGGATAGATAGTCATTTTTTTTTTCATTCTTCCCCTCCCAGGACTCAGAGTTGTACCGGGGGCAGCCTCTCCCCTCCCAAGATCGGCCACCTCAACTCCAAGCTCTTCCTGAATGAGATCTCCAAGAAAGAGAAGCAGCTGAGGAAGCTGCTAGAAGGTAAGGACAGGTCCTCAGACGCTTGGGCCAGGCAGTAGTGCTGGGGGGGGGTCCCTCTCCCTAAGGATTCAGAGGACTCAGTCATTAGTTCTTCATCCAGATCTGAGCTCTTTGGCTCGGCCTTCCATCCAGCGGTCTTTTAGTGACTTCCTGGATGACTGGAGGCCTTTCTCCCTCCCCTGAAGTGACTGTTAACCTTGAGCTTGCTTTCTCTTCCACAGGCCCTTTTAGCACCCCGGTGCCCTTTCTGCAGACAGTCCCCCTGTACCCGTGTGGCGTGAACAGCAGCTCTGGGGCAGAGAAACGAAAGCACCAGACAGCCTTTCCTGAGGCCAGCTTCCTGGAGTCCCCCGCAGGCCCTGTAGGGAGCCAGTTCGTGGGCCAGCCAGCCTCAGCTGGGGAGGGCCAGTCGAGCCAATTGGGGCCCTGCAGCTCCACTCAGCACCTTGTGGCCCTGCCAGGAGGGGCACAGCCTGTTCATTCAAGTTCGGTGTTCACACCATCACACTACCCCAACGGCACCGCTCCACAGCAGCCCGTGCTGCCCCAGTACGGGGGCCGAAAGATCCTCGTCTGCTCCGTGGACAACTGTTACTGTTCCTCCGTGTCGAACCATGGCAGCCACCAGCCCTATCCCCGTTCTGGCCATTTCCCCTGGACAGTGCCCTCGCAGGAGTACTCACACCCACTGCCACCTGCCCCCTCTGTCCCTCAGTCACTCCCAGGCCTGGCTGTCAGAGACTGGATAGATGCCTCCCAACAGCCTGGCCACCAGGATTTCTACAGGGTGTACGGCCAGCCGTCCACCAAACACTACGTCACAAGTTAACACCGGGGCTAAGTGGGGGGATTGGGGGGGCTGTTGGGCCCCCTCCAGTCAGCCCCTCAATTATGCAGCCCCTATTCTTCCTCTTCCCTTTGATGGCTTCTCTCCCCCTCCTCCCATTTTCTTTCAATTTTTATTTTCATTTTCAGGGGTGGGGGGGAGATTTTATACAAATTTGCTGGAAGCCAAGAAGATAACCGGACTTGGGGGTCTGGGCTGGGGCTCTCTGTAGCTTCGAAGGTGCCTCACTCCAGGAGGGGTGTGTCTCTCTGTCTCTGTTTCTCTATTCCCCTCCTTACCCCTCTTCCTTGGGCCCCCCCTCCGCTGGAAGGATCTGTGGTGCCCCCCCATCCCCCACCCCCAGCCTGGTTGTGGCTGGAGGGGCTGGTGCCTGCTGGGCTGATTCTACCTTCGATTTCTTTGGGGAAGGTCAATCACTGATTCAGTAAGAGATGAACCCCGTAGATTGTGTGTTTTTTTTTTGTTGTTGAATTTTTTTTTTAAGCCAAGAATGATTTTTTCTCCTTCCCTTTCCCTGAGTTCAAAGGCCACTTCTCACACAGCTTTTGGCATCTTCTGGGCACAGAGCAGGATCTATGGACATAATGAAATAACAGGAGCCCTCCATGCCCTGGACAGGGGGAGAGGAGGGACTCTGACCACAGGCCTGGACTCTGATGATGACAAATTCCGGTAATGAGAGAGGCCTAGTTGAGATCTCAGGGAGGTGGGTGGGGGCAGGGCTGTCCTGCTCTTACTCTTTTCCCGGATTTTGACGCTGCAACTTCCTGTAATGAGCACT
The DNA here is from genome assembly GCA_028646515.1 of Pseudochirops corinnae. Taxonomy (NCBI): domain Eukaryota; kingdom Metazoa; phylum Chordata; class Mammalia; order Diprotodontia; family Pseudocheiridae; genus Pseudochirops; species Pseudochirops corinnae. Next base: position 121,496,223 of record CM053589.1, read on the forward strand.
TTGTATAAAACGTGGACTTCCTGTTCTAAAGGCACAGGTATTTATTCTGTAACCCGTTTTAGAGCACACACCCAAATCCAACCTTCTAATAAACGTGATGGCAGACTTCTGCGACTGCTCCTCCTAATACCCCAGTCCTACCAGCCTCCTCCTTTTCCTTGGGGCTTCCCAGTGGACTGGGGTGGGCTAGGGAGAGAAGGGGAGAGGTCAATTTGAAGGCTCTTCACTTAGAACTAGTCAGACGAGAGAAGGTTTTTAAGAGTCCTCGGCACCAAAAGGGTTTAAAAAGAGAAAAAAAAAGCTGACCTCATGAAAACAGCCAGTGGGAATCTGTAGACCTTGGTCCTAAGGAGGATTTCCTGACCACCAGTAACTCAGTGTGTGACCTTGGGCAGGTCACCTCACCACCCCTATGCCCCAGCTTCCTCATCTATAAAATAAAGAGGATTAGACTGGTGGGATAGATAACCATTCTTTCCAACCCTACCCTATTCATCCCACCCTCCAGAAAGAGAGCCCTTGTTCTGAGCATGTCAGCTAGGGGGAAGAGCCTGTGATTGGTTATGGGGTCAGAGAAGATAGAACGGATGGTCCCAGAAGATTGTGGGCTTCTCTGTCATCTTGTAAAGCGTGGATGACCACTTGTCTGTTGTGTTGTTGATCTCCAGTTCAGGGATTTGGTGAAATTTCACTTCCTTCTTGTCCCTGGTTCACTTACTTTGGAGTTGGAAGAGGAGGAGAAAGCTGTTTCCACCTGTGTGTAGCTATGGGATGGAGGTCAGAGGCTCTCCAGTTTGTCAGGTGTTAGTGCTACAGTCTAAATATGTCTAGAAACAGCTCAGCCCTGCCACTTAACACAGTTATCAGTCTCCCTTTCTCTTCCCACGAAGAAAGAAAACAGAAAAACATGAGACCCGCTAGCTAGACTGGAAACCTGGCTAATGCTGGACCCTGAACTCCCTAGTCTATCCAGCTGGGCCCTGGGTCCAGAGAAAGCCCTTTGTCCAGGGCTAACTCCTGGCCTGCTCTGAGTCAGCCCACCCCAACCCTCACTCCATCCTCCAACACTCCTTCCCCCATTCATCTTTGGCCTTAGCAGTTCTGATCTTCTTGAGGCCCTCCTCAGGCCCTGACTCAGTACAGGCCTCAGGGCTGGACCCAGATTTGTGAGGCCCTGGGGTGGGGGGTGGGGGGGATGGACACACACCCAGACCAGCTGGGCTAAGACAGGACCCAGGCAGTCTGGCTCTTGGCCAAAAAGCTCCACCCTTTCCTGTGGGGCTGAAGGGATGACTCAGGGTTTGGGGGTGGGGAGGGGAGCAGAAAGGAAGTATGGGAAGTATGGCCTGCCCCATCCTTCCACAACAAGAAACAGCTCTCTTGGGGAGTATTTGGTGGGGCCCTCAGGAGCCCTGTGAGGCTCCGGGGAATGGTCCCTAAGGCTGGCCATGACGAATAGTGAACAAATGAATTCATCTAGCTCAGCACAGAGCCTAGCGCATACATAGTAGGTGTTTAATTTGACTGGCCCTCCCGCTCACTGAGGAGTAGGGGGAAAAGTCGACTTCACTCCCCACTTTTTGCCTCACTCTGCCTGTTTCTTACAAATTTGAGTGCTAATCTGAGCCCATGCCCCTAGGAGCTTCTCTTGGGGGCTCCTTTCCTAGCCCTTACACTGTTCCCTAGAAAGTATGGGACCCCTGTAAGGATGAGGGTAAGATCCAAAGGGATTGCATTTACTTCCTCCTCTGTCCCCAGCTGTCACAAGTCAAGGACTGTCCATAAGGGGGTGGGGGTCCCACTAAGCAGGTTCTGCCCTTAGTCCTACAGCCCACAGGATGGATATACACCAAACTCAGGAGTTTTGTCAAATCTCCAGCTCATGAAGAAGGGGAAGGGATTCAAGCCCTCCTCAGCAAGGAAGAGTACCTCCCTCCTACACCTAGATCTAGAGTCCCCAAGCAAGTCTCTATAAGAGATCAGTGAGCTAACTTTATACAGCTTCTCGCCAGTCACACACCCCCACAAGATCGCATGCACATGCTCAGAGGGACTCTTAAGTTGGAAAGGATTGTATTTACTCCCTCCTGTCAAGCATGTATCAGTCCAATCTTATATATGAGGAAACTGAGTTTGATGATTTACCCATGGTTGTCCAGATAGTATCAGAGACAGGATCTGAACCCAGATCTTCCTGACTCCAAGACCCTTGCTTGGTCTACTAAGCACACAACTTGCTTTTCCACTCCCTCCTCATCCACTTGCCCATGAAAGGGAGATACTCCTGTTACCCAGATGTGCCAAGGGTGGGCCATGGGGAGAGGGGAAGTTGATATCCCCCCCATCTATTGATGCCAAGCTTTTTTTGTGTGTGTGCCCATCTTAAAGGGTTTAGGGGATGAGTAAAGGGAGATCACTCTTCAGTCATGTCTCCCCCAGGTTGCCAGCTGCCTCGGGTGGAGCTGGCAGCTGGGGAGCAGCTGTGGGGAGGGATTTTAGAGACCAGAGGGACAGACTCCACCCCAAGGAAAGCTGAAATGGGGGGAGGAGGGAGAAATCTAGCCTGGAGAGAGAGAACAACACCTTCCACTCCCCAAATCCCATCCCTTATCTGTGCAGTTAAAGGGGGGCACCAAAGATCAAAGTCACCCCCAATCCATGGCCAATCTCATTCAATGAGTCCAATCCAGGAATGGGTGGGAGGAGAAGGCAGGGGGATGGGACATGACTTGAAAACAGACACTCTGTGACACACTCATTCACTTACTCATAGGCACACCCAGTGATGCATTCACATTGACACACAGCCTCTGCCAGCCATACTCAGTGACACAGTCACACACAGTCACATCCATTGACACACCCAGGCTCTCTCACACACTTACATGTAAGTGTAATACACACACCCATCCCTCACTTTCCTCAGAAACACATCTCTTCCTCTGCTAAGCAGACCCCTCTGAATCCTCCTCCCTCAAGAGCAATGGAAGCCCTGAGGCCCATCTGAGGTCATTCCAGGCTGCCCCTGCCTCCCAAACCAAGCCCACTTCAGTCTCTGGAGGAGACAGTCTGGTCCAGCAGAGGGTGGGCGGAGGAAGAAGACAAAGGCAGAGTCAGGTGGAGAGCCCACTATGCAGTCACTTCAAATCACTGGCCCTAACTTTCCCCTCTATGGAATGACAAGAGCAAGTCTTGCTCTGTCTATTTCTCAATGGCAGATTAAACAAAATATTTCATTTTTGGTATGTTCAACTTTCACTTGCAGGATAGTTCTAAGGGCATATTTCATATCGTTTAAAAAACAACTGCTGATTACTCCACTCTTGTAGGGGTTTCAGGCCTCAGAGGGGTAGTGAAGAGCAAGAATATTTTAAGGGGTTAAAGGTGAATTAAAAATACAAAGTCAAAAAAATGCAAGATCATGTCGGTCCCAGAGTTCAGAGTGAATATGGAAGAGAAAACACTGGATTTACGGTCTTTTCCACTTGCTTTTCTTCTTTTTTTTAAGTTACATGATAACTTTATTATATTTTAAAATTTAATTTATTTTAAACTTAAAACTGACTTGCTTTTCTAGCATGTTCTAATCCTGCTCCCCACCCCCCACCCCCATTACCTTTACAACCTTACTGTAAAATAAGGAGATTGGACCAGATAATCCCTTGTTTTCTCTGTCTTTAGCGGGGTTCTGTGTACGGAATCACAGAATCTTAGAGGGGAAGTGCCTTTGGAAACCACCTAGCTAGCCCAACCCATACCTGCACAGGACTCCCCTCTTCAACACACCTGACAAGTGGTTCAGTCTTTGCTTGAAGGCCCTCAGGGGGCCTTGTAAGACCATAAATTTAGCACTGAAAAAGATGTGAAAGAACATCTAATCCAACTCCTTCACTGCAGATGAAGAAACTAGAACCCAGACAAGAAAAGTGACCTGCCCCAAGTTGTGCTACGTGTGGTTAGAGGCAGCAACTTCTGCTTTTGGAGAGCTGCAGTTCTTTAGGACACTTTTCCTCTCATGAAGAAGCCTCAATTTGCTTCTTCCAGACGTCCACCCGTTGCTCCCACTTCTTTCCCATGGGGCCAAGGAGAACAAAATGAATCCCTTTTCCTCCTCAGTGCTTTAAATACTTAAGCATGACCATCTTCAGGTATCTCCATCCCTACCCACAAGTCTTTGCTTCATCTAGTCTGGACTCACCCATCCCTTCAACTAGAAATGTGGTGGATGGAGTTCTGGGATTGGAGTCAGGAAGACTCATCTTCCTGAGTTCAAATTCAGCCTCTGACACTTACTAGCTGTATGACCCTGGGCAAGTCATTTAACCTCAATTTTCTCAACTTTTGTAAAATGGGGATCATAATAGCACCTACCTTTCAGGGTTGTTGTAAGGACTAAATGAGATAATTTTTGTAGCATGCTTAGCACAGTTCTTGGCTCATGTTCTCAGTTGTGTTCAGCTCTTCATGACCCCATTTTGGGGTTTTCTTGTCAGAGATACGGGAGTGGTTTGCCATTGCCTTCTCTAGCTCATTTTACAGATGAGGAAACTGAGGCAAACAGGGTTAAGTGACCTACCCAGGGTCACACCGCTAGTGACTGGATTTGAATTCAGATCTTCCTGTCTCCAGGTCTGACACTCCATCCACTGTACCACTTAGTTGCCCTTCTTGGCACATAGTAGGTGCTTAATAAATGCTTGTTTCCATTCAACTGTTCCTAAAATGGTATGAACTTAAGCCCCATTCTAGTTGCTCTCTTCAAGAAGCTTGCCTTAAATGTGGTATCTAGAATTGAATACAATATTCTAGATGTTTATGCTGTCTGAACAGATGAGGGTACACAAGACTATCACTTTCCTCGTCCAGGACACTTTGCCTTTCACCAAGCAACTAAAGACAAACACTGTGTTATCTTTGGGGACTGCATTGTTGACTCAAATCAAACTTGAGACCCACTAAAACACCCAGATCTTTTTCCAGATGAACTGTTGTGTAGTCATAGCTCTTCCTATCTGATACTTGTGAAGTGATTTTTTGGATCTTAGAGTCAGACTTTACATTTATCTCTATGAAATTTTTTCTTATTGGATCTGGTGCAGTGCTCTATCTAGTCTGTTGACTAGATTTGGATTTTGAATCTCTCATAGGAAAAAATTATCCCTCCTGGCTTTGTGCCATCAACAAATTTGATTAGCATGTCCCATCCATGCCCTTTCTTAAGTCATCAATTAAAAATGTTAAGCACAGCAAAAAGCCAAAGCATAGATTCCTGAGGCACTCCAATGGAGATCTCTTTCTAAACTGATCCAGACCACCAGTGGTGACTCCTTGAATCTGGCCATTCAAAAAGCTCTGAATCCATCTAAATGTCCTATCATTTTGTCTACAACTCTCTACATTTTTCATGGGAATAGCAGGAGAGAAACGTCATCAAATGCTTCACTAAAATCTAGGCAAACTGTATTTACAGCATTCCCCTGAACTATCAGTGTGGAAACCCTGTAAAAAGGGAAATGAGGTTAGTCTAGTATGACCTGTTCTTGATAAAGCCATGTTAGCTCTTTATAATCACTTCTGCCCCATTCCTGGTTATTTCCTCTGGGGCCAAGACAAACAAGTTGGAAGGTAGTATAGCACATTAGAAAACTATCTCTGGAAGTCAGGGGACCTGGGTTCTAATCCTACGTCTGCTGCTTACTATTTGATCTTGGACAAATCATTGAAGGTTCCCTGGGTTTCCCTTTACTCATCTGTAAAAAGTGTTGCCATGGAGGTGGGCTTGGATGGGTAGAGACCTTTGAGGTCCTTTCCAGCTCTAAATTTATAATACTAAATCTAATTCTTCCATAAGGCAACCTTTTGGATGTGAAGACAGCTATCAAGTCCTCCTGAATAAAATTATATTCCTGAAGTGCAGGTCTGACTATGTCATCCCCCTGTTCAAGAAACTTCAGTGACTCCCTATTACCTTTAGTATAAAATACAGACTCCTTTGTTGGCATTAAAAAGCTTTTCACAATCTTGCCCCAGCCCTCCTTTTCAGGCTGATTATACATTACTCCCATCACACAATTTATGTTCCATTCCAACTTGCTTACTTACTGCTTCCCAACAACATTGCATCTCCAGCCTCCATGTCTTTGCATAGGTGAGTCCCCCAATCCTGAAATGCTGAAATCCCTCATTTCAGAAAGCTCATCCCTTTCCTAATAACTTGTTGATGTTGTTGTTTATGTCTTTTATTTACTTATCTATGACATTTATTTATTTATTTAAGTAAATATATTTACTTTTTTTTTTTTTTGCTTTTTGGAGGGAAGGAAGCAGGGCAATCAGGGTTAAGTGACTTGCCCAAGGTCACACAGCTAGTAAGTGTTAAGTCTCTGAGGCTGAATTTGAACTCAGGTCCTCCTGACTCCAGGGCTGGTGCTCTATTCACTGCTCTACCTAGCCGCCTCTAATATTTACTTATTTAAGTAAATAAATACTTTATTTACTTATCTATGAATGTGTTGCCTTCTTCCCAGTAAGTAGAAACTTCTTGAGTACAGGGACTATCTCCATTTTGTTTTTATATCTCTAGTACCTAGCACAGGACTTGAGATGTTCTTTATAAATGAGTAGTAATTGATTGGTAAATAAAGAAATAAGTCCATGTAATGGTAATGGAATTTAAAGATTCCACCTTTTATTGACTTGGTTTTGGGGCTGAGTGTCATGGGAATCTGAAGATCTTCTCTGCCTCTAGGCTCTTTGAGAGGATTAAGTGAGAACCTTCCCTGATTTGAAAATATACTCTGCCCTCTAATAGGCTGAACGTGGTCACATGGAGCCTGTGGTGGGAGGCTTGTTCTTCAGGACCACCCATACCTTATTGCTTTGTGATTGGGCAGTTGGTCAAGAAGGTTGTAACATTCTCTGATCCAGGAGAAGGCTATCTATACCCTGATGTGAGGTTTTGGCTTTGGGGCTCACTTTGCAAAGAGTTGTGTGATTTGGCCAGATGAGACTCTGGGAAGCCATTGAGCCCCCCAGCTTTGAAAACCCAGATGTTGATGCTTCCTTCTCTGGTAACTAACTAGGTATGGATGTAATATTAGGTCAGATGACTGGAAACCCATCTGCTGATCTGTTTCTTTGTCTGCTTATAACTTCTGCTTGTATATTCTGTTTGTATTCTTTGAAGTTCAGGGTGATGACTTTTTCCCCTGAACTAGGTAAATGATATGTTTGATTGATTAAAGTGAGATTGTTAACCCATTTTGAGTTGCTTTCCTTTAGAAAAGCAGATCTAAGAACCTGTGCTAGCAGCCACCCTGGGTATGCTGGGGCGCTTGCTGATACAGTCCAGAAAAGGGCAAACTAGAGGATGGTGGGATTAATTGCCATTATCTCTGATGGTTTTCTGAGGAAACAGATATTTTGCCTGGAGAATATAGATGGAGTGGAAAGGAAAAGGAACAGCATGACGACTGTCTTCCAATATCTGAAGGGCCTTAGACCTCCATTACAATAGGGAAATGAGATTAAATTTATGTTATGTGGTTCCAGAGGAAGAACAAAGGCCAATAGACTGGAGTAGTTTTCAACTCAATATAATGAACTTTCTAACAATTAGTGCAATTCAACCATGTCCTCATAAGGGTTACCTTGGGAGGTGGCTTGATTTCAGTCACTACAGCTGTTGGAATAGAACTTAGATTCTCTGTCTCAGAGTCTCTTTAGGGAGCCCATAGGACCATAGAATTTAGAATTGGAAGCCCCTTCCTTATCATCTCTTTGATTTGCCTAAGGTCATAGGCTGGTTAGGGAAACAATGTAAAATGCTCCCATAATAGGGACCAATAAAGTATAATTCATAGCCTAATTCTCCTCAGGTTTATAAAGGCCATGTCCAGGTTTTGCAGGATCTTGGGGATAGCCCCAAGAAATCACTCTCTCTTTGGCTCATATTACTCCTACCTATAGTTCCCTCTGGGAAAGCTCAGAATACAACTTAGCTATCACTCCTGTCTAGTTCTCCCACACATATGGGTAAAAGAATACCTAGATGCTATGCAAGCACTCAAGGTAACAATATATTTTTCAGGTATAACCATTTATTTCACTCTACAGAAATGCAAAATCATATAACCCATGAATGATCAATACCAATCTTCTCCTCCTATGAGCCCTGTTTCTTCCCACCACCCCCAGGGTCCTAAAATCATTTTTATTCATAATACTTCCATATGGTTTCAACTCCCATTGGAAAGGACACAAAATTGGGATTTCCTGATCAGGAGTCCCCTAACATTCCAGTGAGTCTCCCTTTTATTCCCACTTCCCTATGTAGATATCTAGCCCTATAGTACCTCCACCCCGAAGACCCAGAAAGGAAATGTACTTGGAACTGCTACACAGGTAACCCAGAAAGGAAATGTACTTGGAACTGCTACACAGGTAACCCCCTTTCCATAGGACCCCCTATTCTCTAAATGATTCATAATAATGGAAGGCAAAATCCAAGTCTCTTGCTTTCCCCATCCTGTGACTTCAGTTGATTGTTGTCCAGGTTCAGGGTCCATGGGCATTATTTTCTTTTCCCTCAACAGGCTATAGTACTGCCCAGAAAAATTCCCCATCTCTCTTTAGAAAGCTGGATTCCAGAACTCTCAAACTTGTAATTGCTAGTAGACTGGCACTGCCTAGAAACTCCCCATTCTTCAACTAAGAGGCTGAATTTGGGGACTGTGCTGTCCCCAAATTTCCTGCTCTTCTCTCTAAGAAGGTTCAGGAACCCTCCCTGAATAGTTATGCTGTCCCCCTTTCCACAGCTGCTTGCAGACTGAGATTTGCCCCTGCCTCTCCTAGGCTACAGACAGGAACTTGGGGCCCAGAAACTATGCTCCAAAGCTGTGGGGGAGAGTGTATGGGCACCTCTTCTTTGTACTTTTCCGTCAGGAAGGACTCCTGTCTATTTCTAGCTCTAATGTTCTCTCGGGATTTCTACAGAGTGGGGGGCAGGGGGGCCAGGAAGGCAAAGGGGGGAGAAAAAGAGCAGAAACATTGGTTTGTCCCTTTCATGGGCCAGCACAAAGGAGAGGCTCCTCCCACACAGTCTGACCAGCAGCAGTGGGAGCCAGCCAATTTATCTTTAGAGCAGCCTCAGTCACTTAGATATAATAATAATAGCTACTATTTATATAGATTTGCAAAGGGCTTTACATATATTATCTCATTTGATCCTCAAAACAGCTCTGTGAAGTAGGTACTATTATTATCTGTGTTTTACAGATGATGAAATGGAGGCTGAGAAAAATCAAGTGACTCACCAAAGATCATGTAACTGATGTCTGAGGTAGGATTTGAACTCAGGTCTCCATGACTCAAAATCCAGTGCTCAATCCATTGTACCACCTAGCTGCCTCTGATGTCCTTACTCCCTTCAGTGACAGTATATTAAAGGAAGGCACCCCCCCAAAGTGCCAAAGATTCACCTCCCTATAAACTCACCAAACTGATCAGGAAACTCTTTTGTCAATCCCCCACCTAAAAAATAGTATATATAATAAGGGATCATATGTATTGCATAGAAGGCTAGCCTTGAAGATAAGAAGACCTCGGTTCCTACCCAGATGAGAACTGGCTATGTGAGTCTGGGAGAGCCACTTAAGCCTTTAGTAGCCTTGGGCAATTGTCTAAAACTGTAAGTTATAGAGGAGGTAAATTATTGCCAGTGGCTGAGGGAGTTTCCATACTAGGATTTCCTCAAACAAATGATATCACAATTTCAGCCTCCCCTCCCCTTCCCCAATCCCTTGTTGTATAGTACAAAGTTGTTGTACTTGTTAAAAATAGGCATCTGGAACCCTTTTCCCTCCTCTGATAATCTCCCTGTGAAATAGTTAATTTCTGTGTCTAACTTGTCCTTCAACTGGATATTCCTTGATGTACCACTGTTCACCTTCTATGGATTGGGCAACATGGTGTTACTTCAATCTCCTCCCCCTTTTCTGTTTCCCTGAGTTGGGTAGAGTAGGGCAAAAGGGGGTGCTGACCTTCACCTTGGTCACCTGATACTACATTCCTATCAAATGGTTATCTTTTCCATTTTAGCTCAGTAGTCTAGTCTGTTGAGATCATTTTGGATCCCAAATCTGCCAGCCTGGGGATTCCTCCCTGGACAGTTTAGTGTCAGTTAGCAGTGAGAGGACGTCTCCTGCCTTTAGTATCTTCTAGGCTGGGATCTGTGCTCACTGCCCTTATAGATTTCTACTCTTTTCCTGGTACCTGAGGACTTTTCTTTGGGTTCAAAACTTGCTTGGATAAGGGCACCAAAGGCAGGCACACTGCATGTGACCATTAGCTTCCTGCAATCACCTGTCCAGGCCTGAAGATCCCTGTGATCCCAGATGAAAGTGTCATAACTAATGTATCTCCAGTTGCATCTTGTGCTGAGATGATGTTAACGTTTCCTCTGAAGGACTGAACTCAGTGTCACCTTCAGTTTTTCTGTAATTGCTGTGTGGTTTAATCCCTTTCCACTGCAGGAAGTCCAGATATTTATGCTTTTCCTTTTACTAGATCTTTAATAATTGAGACTCTCCTGAGAATGAACCCATCTATAATAGCCTCTACACTTTATGGTGCTATAGTCTCCAGCAATCCTGTGATGATGGAATTACGAATGTTCCTATTCCCATTTTACAGGTGAAGAGCTGGATATATATGAAGACATTAGTTTAAGTCCAACTATAAGACTCAGGAATCACATGACTTTGGGGAAAGTCACTTTGTTCTGAGCCCTTGTTTCTTCAAAGCAGCCTTTTCCCTTTCACCCCCCACCTCACCCCCAACAGGAACCAATGAAAAGGGAGTGGCCAGGCAGCAAGTTGGGGGTGGTGGTGGCTTTGATCCTTGAGGTACCCAACCAACTGCACAGATTTGGAGGGGGAAGGGTAAAAGGTGTGATTCTATCTCTTTCAAGCGAGGACCCCTCCCCCACAGTCCCTAATATCTAGCTTTCCTGGAGGTAAAGGAATCTACAAGGTGTTCCAAAACTTTTAGTACAGTTTTAATCTTGTTTTTTAAAGCAGTTTTAAGCTTAAGGCACTAAGACTTTTGGAACACCCAGTATGGCTCTGGGCTGTGGGATCCTTCCTCATAGCTGCTCTATAAAAATAGGGATCATAACCTCTGTACTAGCTACCTCATAGAATTGACATGAAGATCAAATTAAATAATATGTGCAAAAGATCTTTGTAACTGCAAAATGCTCTCTAAATAAAGTTATTATTTAAAAGTAGTGGGAAGGATCAAAGGATAGAAATGGGAAGTTTTCAGAGAAAAAAGTCTAATCTATCAATAGCCATATGAAAAAAATGCTCTAAGTCACTAATAATTAGAGAAATATATTGGCAAAATTGACCTCCAAAAGAGGAAAATTACAAATGCTGGTGGGGCTGTTGGAAAACAGGCACATTAATTCACTGTTGGTAGAATTGTAAATGGGTCTAGGATTCTGTGAGATAACTTGGAAATATGCCCCCAAAGCTATTAAACTGTATAAATTAAAACTGTACTATTAAACTTTGACTTAGCAATACTGCTACTAGGTTTCTACCCCAAAGAGATCAAAGAGGAAGAAACCTATATGAACAAAGAAAAACATTTATAGCAACTCTTTTTGTTGTGGCAAAGAATTAAAAAACTGAGAGGTTGTCCATCAATTGGGGAACAGCTAAACAAGTTGTGGTATATGATTGTGATGGAATACTATTGTGCCATAGCACAATAGGGATAATTTCAGAGAAATCTAGGAAGACTCATAAGAACTGATACAAAATGAAGTGAGCAGAACCAAGTGACCAATTTATACCCTTAACAACAAGATTATAAAAACAACTTTGAAACACTTAGGGGCTTAGGAACTTTAGACAAACAAACAAAAACATTTGGGCACGGCCAACATGGAAATGTTTTGCTTTACTATATACATTTGAAATAAAAGTTTCCTTTTCTTGCTTTCTCAATAGGATGGAGGGAGGAAGGGTTGGGAAGGAGAGAATTTGGACAGAAAAATAAGATAAAAGTAAAGTAGAAATAAAAGAAAATGAGAGGGGAACCACCAGTCTACTTTCTGAGGCATCTCGTTTCACTTCTAGACGGCTCTAATAATTAAGAGGCTCTTCTTTGTGAAATCTGCTTCTTTGTAACTTTCACCTCTATTGGAGGTGAATAGAACTTGGGAGTCTAGTTGCTCTTCCACTAAAAGCCAACAAAGGCTTGAATGCTATCTCCCCCACCCCACCCCTCCTGCCCAGCATTCTGAGTCTTCTCCAGGTTAAAACTCTCCAGTTTGGACAACCTTTCCTAATATGAATGATATTCTTATTCACTTTTCAATTCAGACACTCTAGTTCAGCGGTTCTCAACCCGTGGGTTATGTTCAGTTTGTAACAATGAAAATACATCCTGCATATCAGATAGATTCATAGCAGTAGCAAAATTACAGTCATGAAGTAGCAATGAAAATAATTTTATGGTTGGGGGGTCACCACAACATGAGGAACTGTATTAAACGGTCGCAGCATTAGGAAGGTTGGGAACCACTGCTCTAGTTTATCAATGTGTAATGGGGAGGAGGGGGGGACTAGCCAATAAAGTCCCAGTCCTTAGAGCATGCTTAGATTTGCCCTTCCTAGCTGGTTATACTGAACATGCACAGATTATTTCTTGAGTGATTCCAATCCAATTCATGTAAGTTGGGGGGGCCCTTTCTAGCCATATGTTATTGAGGAGCTGATTCTCTATGATGATATAGTCTTCTAACTGCCTAAGTAATCAGAAGGACTGATGATGCAGGAAGTTCTAAGTCAGACCTGAGTTCACATACAAAAGATCCTTCAGTCTTTTCCTTCCAGAGCAAGAACTGTTTTGAGGTACCAAGTGGAAGAAATAGTCCTATCTCCCATTTGACTACCGTGGGCACATGGCTCCTCTGATTCTTTTGTGTTTATTCTTCCCTGATCTTAAGTGACTGAGTATCCAGAGACAGAATTGATCAAGTTACAATGTTGAGGACATTTAAAGATCAGAAGAATCATCTGAGATCCAGCGGCAACTAGAGCTGGTAGTGGAGCAATGCAGGCCAAGAGAGTAAATGCCTGCATATGGATGTAGAAAAGACAATCACTCCAGGACAGAGGCAGTTTCAGTGGTCATGACCCCTGGTGACAGAACGAAGCATTGGCTAGGCACCAATCCTTACAACTCAGCAGACATAAACTTAAGGCAAACCTCACAAGGATGCCACAAAGGAGAAAAGGGCCAGGAGTTGGGGTGGTCCTCCCTTGCCATGTGTGTTCTCTCCATAAGTGTCTTAAGACTACTGTACTTTCAGTTTGAACCTACTCTACCCTTGGGTGCACAAGAAGAGAATAAGCCTCCAGTATGGGGAAAATATGTTTATAACTATTGTTCTTGCTGAACATTTTCTAAATGTTTTCTAAAAGCCAGTGGAATTCACTTGATTCTGATTGATCATGGGGAGTATACAGGTTAAAGGTTCTGGAGTTAAGCTATTAGAAACCTCAGTTCTTCAGGTCTATACCCCAGTGAAAAGTGGGAATTATGGAAATAGCCTTAGAAGAGGTACTACAAATGTCCTCCTTAAAATGTAGTGCCCAGAACTGACTCTAATACTCCAAATGTGTTCTCATCAGGATAGAGTACAGTGCTGTTATCTCTTCTTTAGTCTTCTTTAGTCCTAGACACTATGCAGCTTTTATTGCAGCCTAAGCTTGCATTGGGCAGCTAGGTGGCTCAGTGGATAGAGCCATATGCCTGCAGTAAGGAAGAACCCAGTTCAAATCTAGCCTCAAGACTAGCTGTGTGACTGTTGGCAAGTCACTTAATCCTATTTACCTCAGTTTTCTCATCTGTAAAATGAGCTGGAGAAGGAAATGGCAAACCACTCCAGTATCTTTGCCAAGAAAACTCCAAATATGGTCATGAAGAGTCAGAAACCATTGAACAACAAACATTAGTTTGTTTGGCTTCTAGAACACCTTGTTGACTAACATTGGGTTAGTAAGGCCACTAAATCTCCAGATCTTTTTTCAGACAACTTGCTTATCTAATCCATCTTGTACTTGTGAAGTTGATTTTTCTTAAATACAAGTAAAACCCAATTAAATGTAATCTTATTAGATTCAGTCAATCAACTATGTGCCAGACACTAATGTAGGCAGCTGGAAATGAATACCGGAATACTCAAATAGATAGCTGAATTAATCACCTTGGGATTAGCTATGAATATAGGTTGCAGTTTATGTAGATCTGCCTATCTTGTATGAATCTTGCTTTCTTTTGAGTTCTTCACTAGATTTCTACTCAACATCTTAGGAGGCCTTCTTCCCTTTCTCTTGATATTTTGATGATACCAGTAGAGCCCTATGGCTGTCTACATGACATACCCACTTTTATTTCTTCAAAGGCAGTTGTATGCCATGTTTTGCTATCTGCATAATGTCAGTATTAAAAAGATGGATCTTTGCTTTCAAATTTGGGATTGGTAGAGGAGCTTTGAAATTTCCCAAAGGCAATTCAGTTTGCTATCTTCCTCCTATTCAACTTTGGGCCTAGTTTATTATCTATCTATTACTGTCTGTCCCATATACATAGTTTCAATTGAGTCATGAGGATGAAAATCAGATTGCAAAGGGTTGAGAAATGAGTGAAAAAGATTCAGTCCAGTGTTCTAGCTTATTAAGAATTTTTTGGATCTTGACTGTGCCATCATCCAGTGTACTAACTATCCTTCCCAGCTTTATCTCATCTCTATGCCTTTATCCAAATCATTAATAAAAAATGTGAAACATCAGGGGAGATAGGGAAGTCCCTTGGGGCACTCCGCTGAAGACCTTCCAAGTTTACATTGCGTCATTAATGGTTTGTTTTGGGTCAGTCTAGTCCACTAGTTCTGATTTCACCCACTAGTGACTTCATCCCAGTACTATTATTGTTTATCCCAGATCTCTTCATCCTTTACACAAGAATAGTAAGAGAAACTAACTGAGAGAATGTAAGTTCCTTGAGTACAAGATTGGTTTCATTATTGTTTTTTTATCTCTCACACTAAACATAATGTTTCTTGAACACATAGCTTTTACTAATGCTTTTTGGACAGAATTCCCACACTCTTTGCTAAATTGCATCTATTGTATTCCCTTGATACCAAGCCAGAATTTAGTTAACTCTTGCCAAGGAGCTATACCCTGTTTTAAAAAGTATGTAAGTTCAGTGGCATAACCTCTTCTTGATGAAGACAGGATCTCTGTGGTCATAGCTTCCTTTTAGATGTTCACTAACCTTTTAATGATACCTGTTAGAATTTTGCCAGGATGAAATTCAAGATCTCAGTCTTAGGGTTTGTAGACTCCATCTTCTCTCTTCCTTTGGCAGAATATTGGGATATATACCCATAGTACCTTATCCATTCTCTATGATCTTTCAAATATTACTGACAATGGCTCAGAAATCACATCTGCTAGCTCTTTCAGGAGGCTCCTAGGGTACAGTTCCTCTGGGTCTGATGACTTGAAGTCCCTAGGGCAGCTGGGCACTACCTGTCTCTTAACTTACCTTGGATATCAACTCCCTATTAGCCATTTTTGTTTTATTTCTTTCCATTTCAGTGGTCATTCTTCTTGGCTGTTATGGGAATCTGAAGTTCTTCCCTGCCCCTAGGCCCTTTGCTAAAGTGGCTACGTGACTCTGAGAACCTTCCCTGATTTGAAAGTATACTCTGCCCCCTAAAAGGCTGAATGTGGTCACGTGGAGCCTGTGGGGGGAGGCTTGTTTTTCGGGAATGCCCTGTACCTTGTAGCTTTGTGATTGGGCAGTGGGTCAAGAGGGCTGTGACATTCTCTGAGCCAGGAGAAGGCTATATACACACCCTGATGTGAGGTTTTGCTTTGGGGCTCACTTTGAAAAGAGTTGTGTGATTTGGCCAGATGAGACTCTGGGAAGCTGTTGAGCCCCCTGGCTTTGAAAAACCCAGATGTTGGTGCTTCCCTCTCTGGTAACTGAATAGGTATAGATGTAACAGTCAGAGGCTGGAAGCCCATCTGCTGATCTGTTTCTTTGTTTGCTTGTAACTTATGTTTGTAACTTGTGTTTGCATTCTCTGAAGTTCAGCATGCTGACTTTTTTCCCTGAATGAGGTAAATGATGTTTGATTGATTAAAGTGAGATTGTTAACCCATTTTGAGTTGCTTTCCTTTAGAAAAGCAGATCTAAGAACCTGTGCTAGCAGCCATCCTGGGTGTGCTAGGGTGCTTGCTGATACATTGGCATAAGAAGCTTATGTAAAATAAGAGTTAAGCAGCTCAGTCTTCTAGCTGTTATCTGTCAGCATTTTTGTACACTGAGCAACAGTCTTATTACTTCTTTAACGATCTTCCTTTCTTGAATTTTCTTTAAAATAAATACATACATGCTCTTTTTGTTGTTTCTGATCCTATCCTTTTTTTTTTCACTTTTTTGAAGGGAGGAAAGCAGGGCAATTGGGGTTAAGTGACTTGCCCAAGATCACACAGCTAGTAAGTGTTAAGTGTCTGAGGCTGGATTTGAACCCAGGTCTTCCTGACTCCAGGGCCGGTGCTCTATTCACTGGACCACCTAGCCACCCCTCCTGGTCCCATTCTTATAGAACTGGGCCATGCTTTTACATTCTTCCTCCATTATGTATTTCTATTTTTATGTCTTTTAAAAATCTAAATTGTTTGGTGAGTTCGTTGTGCATCCACATCAGTTTCCTAATAGGAATTGTTTGATTTTGTGTTTTTGAAATGTTGTTCTTGGGAGCTTTCCATCTTTTCCTGAGCTGATTTTCCCCATAAAACTTTTTACTCCATGGGATCTTACCTCTCTTTTCTGACAACCTTTGAAATCTGCTCTTTCAGGTCTTGCTTATTAGTAAAAATCATCTCTGGGAAATTATAATCTATTTGCCAAGCTCCTTTCTATTTCTTTTTTCTGTCAAGGTGGTTTATGATAAACTCCTATGACAATATTATGTCCATTTCTGCCTCTGTTGACCTTCACTCAAATGCTTTCTATCATGTTTCCCCTCTCTGGTTCTTTGATTTCTTTACAAGTGTTATGTCCTTACTATACAATACTGTATTATATTGAAGCCAACTAGGTGCTGCAGTGTATATAGCGCTAGGAATAAAGTCAAGAAAACCTGAGTTCAAATTTGACCTCAGACACCTAGTAGCTATTTGACCCTGGGCAGGTCACTTAACCTCTGTTTACCTAAGTTTTTTCAACTGTAAAATGTGGGTAATAAAAGCACCTACAATACAGGGTTGTTGTAAACATCGAATGAGATAATATTCGTAAAGCACTTAGCCTGGCATATAGTAGGTGCTATGTAAATGTTTATTCCCATTCCCCTTCCCATTCTTTTGGCTACCTTCTTTTGAATAAAGTATAATCTTCCAGAACCATATTCCAGTGACAGCTCTCATCTCATCCAGTCTCAGTGCTACGTAAGGCACTTAGCACAATGCCTGGCAATATAAATGCTAGCCATCATCATCATCATCAATCAATCATCACCTTTACCTATGAAGTCAAGTTGGCTTACTTGCCTGAGGATCTTAAGTTCATCTTGTTTATTGTCCGTAGTTTGTATTTTTGCACAGATACTTGAAGCAATGTTTTGTTTTGTCTTTTTTTTTAACCTACTACTTTCTCAGTTTTGTTCTCTGGTAACTACATTGCCACTACTCTTTTTCCTACATTGTAGCTATAGTGGCATCTACAGTAGCTTGGGAGATGACATACAGAGACAGTTTTCTCCTTCCCCCCTACTCCTTTGGTTGGCTTTAAACCCTTTAGATTAGACTTCCAAAGGCTACAAGGGGAAACATTCTTACCAATCCATGTTAGAGGCATTCTCTATTTAGCCAGAGGCTATATTTTAGGCCACGGTCCAGAGATCCAAATCCTCTCCAACAACATCTAAACCAGCTGTTGTTGACTTCTGGGATCTCTTTCTCTTCTGAATCCCTTGTCTTTGATGGACAGCAATGATAGACCCACCACCTGTGCCCACCCCTGTGTGGGGTACAGGGACCCCAAAAATCCCCTACCCAAGAAAAATCAAAAGTCAAGGGTATCTTGAGGAAGGAACAGGAAGTTTTATTCTCTTCCCACGCAGGAAGAGGTCTTTCTTCTCCATGGAGAGGATCAGGGAGAGGAGGTATGTTACAAAAGACAGAACAAGAATTTATACCCTAAGGTGGTCAAGCCCCCTCCCCCTGGCTGTCGCTCTCAGTCTTGGTGTGAAATCTAACCCAATGGTGGATAATGAAGAAGCCCACCACTATCTCCTTTTGGCAGGGAGGTGGGACAGGAAGCCAAGGTATCATCCATGGCCTTATTTGGTAAATACCAAAGCAAGGGAGAGGAAAAGGTCATAAGCAAGGGTGGAGGTCAAAAATTCCTGAAAAAGGGCCTAATGCTAATGACAACAAGGGAAGGGGGAAAGGGTCCTAGGTTGTGTAAACCCAGGACTCAGGTCTGTTCAATCTTACAAAAGTCTGTTTCTGGTTTTCAGATAGTTTCTCCCCCTTCTCATTCTGAGGAGTCTTCACAGGGGGTGCAGAGAAGTATACCCCACTCATCCCTATGGTCTTGAGTTTCTTGCCCAGGACTGAATAATCTTTAGCAATACTTCTGAGGTTCCTTCTTGAAGGATCATTCATGAATCATTGGAAATAGGATTTGTAGTTTGGTCATTTCAGTGATGTCCGACTCGTTGTGACCTCATTTGGGGTTTTCTTGGCAAAGATACTGGAGTGATTTGCCATTTTCTTCCCCAGTTCATTTGAAAGATGACAACAGAGTCAAACACGATTAAGTGATTTTCCCAGGGTCACACAGCTACTAAGGGTCTGAGGCTGATTTGAACTTAGAAAGATGAGTCTTCCTGATACCAAGCCCAGTACTCTGTTCACTTTGTCATTTAACTGCCCTGGTAGAAGTTGTTTGGCAATTCACCAATTAACCTGAGCCTTAACCAACTTGAACCTTCTTCTTTTGACCCAAACTGGGCAATTAATCTCTTACCTGACAGTATCCAAGTGCCCTCTTTTTCAGAAAGAGCCTTGGCCAAGATGGCGGTGTAGAAGCAACAAGGTTCTGCAGCTCCCATATAGCCACCTCAAATACCCATAAAATATGACTCTAAACAAATTTTAGGGCTCCACATCTCACAAAAATAAAGAAAACCAAATCTCCCGCTGAAGGCAGCTTGGCAAGAAGGGCTCATCGCAGCACACTGGGAGCCGAAACCAGCCCAGCCTGGCCCCAAGGCGGCCAGGATGAGGTGCAGCTGGAGCCTTCAGGAGAGTGGATCAGCAGCAGCTGTGGCAGTTTCCAGAATTACGAAGACATAAGAAACAAGGACTAAGTGAAAGGTCAGTGGAACTCAGCTAAATTTGGGGGAGAAAAACAGTCCAGCCAAACTGCCTCCAGGGCAAGGAAGCCATGGAAGTGGCAGAAGCAGTGGCCCTACAGCCACCTCCACGGGGCTGCTTCAGAGCTCCTAGCTTATAGACTGCAGGGGGGCCAAGCAATTGTTCAGAGGTTAAGTGCTCTTGTGTTGAGCAGCCAGGATCCAGATTGTGGTCTTGGGTGGTGGTCCTGGGGTGCGTTTTCAGTGAGCCAAAGCTGGTGGGGCTGCAAAAAAACAGCAGCCTCCCAATAGCTCCAGCAGCTGCAAAAACCCAGATATATGGGACAGAGTTTTCCCCTCTGAAAGTAGAGTTCCACAGAGCTAAAAAATCAAGTAACTGACTGGCCAACATGAGCAGGCAAAGGAAGCAAAGTAAGAACAGCATCCGAACTCTAGATTCTGTCTTTGGGGACAAGAAGGATCAAAGCACGGAACAGGAGGAAGACAACACAGTCAGAACTCCTGCACCAAAAGCTTCCAAGAAACCTGAAGACTTCCTAAAAGCTATAGATCAGCTTAAGAAGGATTTTGAAAACCCAATAAGAGAAGTGGAGGAAAAATTGGAAAGAGAAATAAGAATGATGCAAGAAAATCATGAAAAAAGAGTCAACAACCTGACTGAAGAAAATAACACCTTAAAAAATAGATCAACTCAAATGGCAAAAGAGGCCCAAAAAGCCAATGAGGAGAAGAATGCCTTAAAAAGTCGAATTT